>JAGFMF010011502.1:1201287-1244920 GCA_019455555.1 Galemys pyrenaicus
TGATGGTGCACTGGTGAGATGGTGATGGGGAATACATGGGGATTACAATTAATGGCAAGTATATGTAAATTTTAAAATATTTTAATTAAAAAAAATTTTAAAAAAGAAATTTTCAATGTTTTACTAATTGGGGTGTCCTGGTTTCCCAGTCCTCACAGTGATTTCCTCTGTACAGTCACTTTGAAGGTGAGGTTTTCTAAATTCATAATGTCAAATGTAATCCCTAAAGATACCACAGAACAGGGAGTCTGTTACACCTCAAGATCGAATCCTTTCCCAAACGCATACCACTTCTTCCAGGTCACTGTCAGTCATGACATTTTCATTGACACATTCCCTGAACAACATATGAAAAATAGTACCATCATTTTCTCTAGTTCTCTCTCTCTCTCTCTCTCCCCCCCACCCTCAGATATATGTTGTATACATCTGCCATCATCAAAGCACTCATGTTTACCCAAGACCATTGGGTACCTTCACGACTGTGTTCCCACTCCCACCTTATCTCCCCCTCTAGCAACCTTAATTCTGCAGTCATATTTCTCAGCTGTGTTCAATTTTGTCAGTTCCATTCCCCCTCCCATATTCCACATGGGCACAAAAAGCTATTATATTCATCTTTCTCCTTTGTGCATAAATCACACAGCATAATACCCTTCACTTCCATTTATATATGTAAATGGAAATCTTATCTCTGTAGCAGAATAGTTTTCTTTTGTGTATATATGCCACACCTTAATCCGTTGCTCTGTCAGTGGGTACTTAGGTTTATTCCATGACTTAACTATTGCACATAGTGCTGTGATGGATATAGGAGTGCACTGATCCCTTCAAATTAGTGATTTTGTATTTTTTAAAAGATTTGATTTATTTATGCACACAAGATCTGGGGTACAGGCCAAAGAGTGGGGGATAGGGGTGAGAGAGAGAATGGGGAACAGAACAGGCAGATACACTGAAATACCCTGCTAAGAGGAACAGCATGTGAGGCAGGAGAGGTCTGCTGTGCCAT
The DNA here is from genome assembly GCA_019455555.1 of Galemys pyrenaicus. Taxonomy (NCBI): domain Eukaryota; kingdom Metazoa; phylum Chordata; class Mammalia; order Eulipotyphla; family Talpidae; genus Galemys; species Galemys pyrenaicus. Next base: position 1,202,300 of record JAGFMF010011502.1, read on the forward strand.
GTGGGTTCCCTCCCCTGCCGGGGATTGAACTTGTACTGCAGTGTCTGCAAAAGCTCCACAGTACAGCATTCAACTGCTTGCACCACCAGGGAGGCCCCTGATTTTGAATTTTTGAGGTAGATTTCTAGAAGTGGAACTGCTGGATAATATGGAATATCAATGCTCTCAGTGTGCATCAGAAAGTATGTATCAGTCCTGGGTGTGGATTGAAGAATGTAAATCATAATGTCTGTTCTGCTGTTACCTTTTGTGACCATCTTATCTCCTTGTAACACCATAGCACCTCCATAAGTTTTTACCTTCTTTCAAGGGAGTATACTTCCACATAGCCTTCCTTCCCTTCTGTCAGAACTGCCCACTCTCCACCAGTGCCTCCTACTCCAGACCACTATCCACAGGTTCATCTTTCCACAGTTCTGTTCACTGTTGAAGTCTATTCTGTCTCTCCTGACCAAGTGGTAATCAATCCCTCTCTCATCCAAATTTTCTGTTTGAATGATGCCCCTTTGATTTAGTGCTCCAAGAGCTATGGCCCATCTACACCAGGCTCTGCAGTTGCCTTTGCTCTGTTACATTGCTTCCCTTGGTAGTGCCTGCTCCACTGTTTCCAGAACCTATTGTGCAGCATAGGTTCTGGTCTATGACTTAATGTGTTCCATGAGGGCTTTTTATAGTGGGTCTGCTACCTAGTCCCATCTCAGGACTCGCTGAGTTCTGCTAAGGCCTATTGTGGTGAATGTTACTACCAGCACCCTGTTGGGGTTCATTGAGTTCTTTGTGTAAGCCTACTGCAAGTAGGGTTTCTTCCATGGTGTTTTGGGTCTCACTGAGTTCGCAAAGGCCTATTGTACATGTCTGCTTCCAGATTCCATCATGGACTTGTTCACTTCTGCCAAAGGCAATAATGTAAGGATGTTGCCAGTCCCCTTCTGCTCCTTGCAGCTCCCATTAGGTGCCTGGGACCTACCTTGCCAGCCAGAGTGGTAAATATGCTTGGACTGTTCCACTGCTCAACTGGGGCCCCCTTAATCAGATGTGAGTCCTAGTATGTGCTACAGTTGTGTGCTTTCCCTTCAAGAGTTATTGGCTTTGTTCTGGGAAAACCTACCTGTGAGTATGTGGAGAAGGGGGGTCCAAAACTTTCACTGTGCCACCATCTTGCTCTGCCCCCACCAAGTCTGCTTTCTTTATTCTCAATAGGACTATTTAATATATATTCATTTACATGTTAATTAATCACTGCCCTCCCTCACTAGAAAATAAACTCTGTAACTACAGAGCTTTTTTTTAATTTAATGTGTGTTTCCACACCTATAATAATGCCTGGAACATAGCAACCAAATATAAACATTTGTGAATGAAAGAACTAACAATAGGCAGTAGGAGTAGTTGTAATGCTCTGAAATTTGTACAGAGAGATGGAGACTCCCACTTGCGATTTTCCATTTGCACTAGAGTGAAATGAGTTGCCAGATTGAAAATATTGTATTAAATAATTCTTCCCATTTGATCTCCTTTATTCTCATTTTCTCATCCTAAGTTCATCTCATTTCAGTCTCATCCTAATCTCCATCCTCCACAACACTTGGGGGTGATTTCTAAAAACAGTTCAGAAATATTGTGTATGATATAAAATTCTGTTTCTTGGATTACCCTGAAGGGTCCTCCATGGTGACTATTTCAATGAATCTGAAGTCATTCCAAAGTAGCTATCTTTCCCCAAACATGTATTTTGGCTTGCTTCTCACAGACCCTTTCCCAAAGAGTTCCTTTGAGTCTCATATGCTTTGTGTTCTTCCTTCATTTAAGGCATAAAACCTACTCAATCAAGAGAGAGTTTCAAACTGTCAATTTTTAGAGGGGAAGGAGAAGTTAAGGAAAGAAAGGGGATAAGAGAACAGCACAGCAGTTTTGGTGGAGGGCAAATGAAGCATGTGCACACCTGGGGGAATGAAGATATAACCCCAAAGTTATTTTTCAATAGATAGGTAAATGATTGGCAAATTAATTAAAAAAAAACTCTAATTTTAAAAAATCATTCATTTAAATAGTCTCCTGATCTTCTTTATTGAGGTGACTGACCACAACTACCTCTTTGCTACCAACCTTACATTGTGTACAAACTTCTGTCAGTCACCAAGGGGCTTAGTGATTTATAGATTTGTTCAGCATGAGCTCTTTGAGCATAAGGATGAATACTATGTTGTCTCTTTGCCCTTATAGATCAGATTGATATTCAACAAATTTCAAATCAATGTTCCAGTAAGCAAATGGAAATTTGGTGTGGAGTATATTGAGAGGAGCAGCAGGATAGGACAATGAAGAGAACAGACAGGAAAATGAGAAAGGAAGATGAAAGACAGTGTGAATTGTTGGAGAAAACCTCACAGAATATATAGATTATAAGGCAAGAGAAGTTTAAAATAACTTGACCCAGCAGGACAGGTAAAGAAAACAGTGTCAAAAGGAGATAAAGAAAATTTGGAGAAATTAAAGATAGAAATAGAAGACTGTATGGTTGAGGAGATTTTCTAAACAATTTATTCAAAGGGAAGTATTATTCCTGTAATTAAAACCCCTGTGAATTAATTATTGCATTTCATTCTTAAAGATAGTGATTTTGAGTTTCTTCTAGTTTGAATAAGGTATTAATTAATTTAGTAGGATATTAAGATCTTAATAGGTTACTAGAATCTTTCCAAATGTTCCATATTTTATTTTATAATTTATATGTCTAAATGAGCAATTTTATTAATAAACCAACAAAAATTCTGAAATGAAAATATTGATAAATCATTAAACACTCATGAACAGACATATGAAAGACAATCAAACTGTTCTTGCTTCCAATTCATAATTTTATTATATACTAAATATTAATTGTGGATATGTACAAGTTTCTCTGTTGGTAAGCACACAAAAAGAAATAATAGTTTAATTCAAATAATTACAAATGCTGACAAAAGTGAAAATAAGCATGAAAGGCTACAGTTCCTTAGTTTTGATCTTTTATAATACATTTAAATTTTTATTCATATTTTTATTTCTATTGATATATTTCTAGTTAAAATCTTTCAGACACTGATATTATAGATTTAAATATTAATGTACATAGGATAAAATAAAGCCAGACTTCATTTAGAAAGCTCTGTGTAATGTAAGTAGTATGAATAACCATGAATAAGATCAAGTCAATTTTTATACTGATTTTTTCCTCTATTGAAAAAATAGAGCTTTAAAAGAGCTTTTCTCATACTACACCAAGCAGCCAAGCATAAGAACAGAGCTGAGTCTCACAGAAAATTTCATTTCCATACTAACTACTGGATTGGCACAATTGAACCTGTAGAATTGTGTCTCAGTGTGATCACAAAATCCAACCATTTCAAAATCAGATCTTAGATACAGTTTCTATTTCTTCAGTTCTCTTTTCATTGTAAAATACATGAAAGTGAACAAAAATTAGCCTCGTAAGCATTGAAAGAATATCATCAAAGCTGGATTATTTTTCTATCTCTTGTGTAAAGTGAATCCTTCCATCTGTGTCCTGAATCTCAATTTTCCAGAAAACACATTCCATACATTATTCAGTCATCCCTTCTCTGTAATTATTATCCCTTAAACAATATTTCTCCTTAATAACATATCTATAACTCAGTGTCTCACTTTTAAATATGAAAATAAGGAAGGTATTCCCGCACCCATCCAGTTCCCTAGCTTTCATTCTCTCTCCTTCACACCAAAGCATATATGCTTGACTTTATTGACAACACTTGATTATTACATTTCCAGAAAACTCCACTGATACAGCTTTCCCAGAGATCATGCAATGCTTATTTTGCAAATCCTCTGGACATACTGCCTAATCTCTGACCTACCATAATCTCATTGCCAATGACCTAACACATCATTGGTTAAACAACTCCACTATCTTTATTTTTTAATTTTTTATTCCATCTTATATTTTAAACCCCATTTGAAAGCTCCATTTTCTGTGCTCCCCCCCACACACAGATGCTGGTAACTTCCAGAATTCCAAATGTTCTCTTCACTTATTAGCCAAGTATATCTGATAAATCTAGATGATTTGTTTACTTCCACTGGTTCAACTACAACCCATATCATAATAACTTCTAAAGGAAATATACATGGTTCATCAAAACAAAGATTTCATCTTCTTAGAAAAGTATACTAATACAAATGTACCAACATTAGCTTAAATTGAGTGTCATATATTTTATTGTATATGATCATACGTCTTATATGATCAACTCAACCTTGAATTTAAAAAATAAACCTTTCCTTTATATTGGCCTTAAATAATTCCAACTCAACAATAAAGACTAAGCATGCTTCCAAAATGATGGTATCTCTATGCATCCATGTTTATTATATTTAAGTACTTTTTAAGGATAAAGAAGATAAGGTATTTACATACAATGGACAATTGTCCAGTTGTAAAATATAAGGGTATTTTATTTGCAACAATTGATAAAATAAGAGGATATTATGAGATAAAATAAATCCAGAAAAAGATGCATAAATGTATGATCTAACTTATATAAAATCTTATAAATTCAGATTTATAGAAGCAAAGAGCAGAATGATTGTTGTCAGGACTGTGGAGTGAAATTATTGTCACATAGCATAGCATAGAACAGAAGTTTTTAATTTTTTTCTGCTGTACTTTATAAATGTTAACTATGTGAAAATGTAAAATTCTTTTTTTTTCTTTTTCTTCTTTAAGAAACCTGTAATACATGATTTGAGGATGATTCCTCTGTAAGACAAGATGTTATTGTTCAAGGATGAAACATTTCTCCCTGAGATAATATATATTTAAAATGCAGGGTTCTATGAGGTAATATCTCTAGATTAAATTGTCATTGTTAATAGCATGTAACCTGCTCAGAATCCATGCCAAAACTGTGTTAAGCACGTATTCTCAACTTTTATAGACAGAGTGATATTTTTTCTGGACTGTGTTATTGGACATTTAAAAGTCTGTAATTTAAACTGAAACTTTAAATTTATTTAGACGCTTACTGCTATGAACTAAATTACATACACAAAATTGGTATGCTGATGCCCTTATCCTCCAGTGTGTTGGTATATGGAACTAATGCTTTGGGAGTTAATTACCTTTAGATGAGGCCTTAAAGCTGGGGCCTTTATGATGGTATTAGTGACCTTACAGAAGAATCATCAGACAATTTACTTGTTTTTCTCTGAGAATAAACAAAAAGAGGTCCTGTGAGCACAAAGATGGAGACTGTCTACAACCCCAAACAAAAGACAGAACCAAATTTACTTTTCCAGCACCCGGATCTTGTACTTCCCAATCTCCAGAACTGTGAAAATACATAAACTAGGGGCCTCCTGGAGGTGCAATGGGTTAAGTGATGCATTATGAAACAAACCACGGCCACCACAGCACGAGTTCAATCCTTAAAGTCAGTAGGACCCACATGGCGCAGCAGAACTCTTTTTTTTTTCTTTTATTAAAATATTTTAAAATTTACATATACTTGCCATTAATTGTAATCCCCATGTATTCCCCATCACCATCTCACCAGTGAACCATCACCTCAGTCCCTCGTGTTCCCATCCTCCCTCAACTCTTATCTCACCCACTGCTCTCCTCAGCAGTGCATTTCAGCCTATCTGCCTGTTCTGTCTCTGGTGGATCCTCTCACCCCCTGTACGCTTGGCTTGTACCCCAGCACTTGTATGCATAAATAAATAAATCTTAAAAAAAAAAGAGAAAATACATAATCTACCCAATTTATCACATTTCATTATAGCAGTATGAGCAGATTACTATATTTGCCTCTTGTCTTCTACTTGGAAGCAAAAGCCAACGCTTTCTTCAGTTGAATTATAAACACTTGAAACAGAAACTTTCTTAGCCATTATACCTCCGGCATAATGCTTAGAGCTTTATGGTCAACCATTCTATACTTTAAATTAATGATATAACATGTAAGCAATTGTGGAAAATACCCTTTTAATTTACTCACTGTTATGCCCCTACTACCACTCAATAGCTATTGTTTCATGAAGAAATACTCTTACTGATGTAAGTTAAAACATGTAATTCCATAGAGTAAACTTGACTGTCATGCTCAGTTTTTCATGATTTCAATCTTAGTCACATGGGACTTTTTAGAAATCATATTATTTTAGTAATTCCATGGCTGACATAGCCATTCATGGGCATTAAATGGATGTATAGTTACAAGTCCTAAATTGAGTATGAGAGCAATATGTATTAACATGTTAGGAATATAATGCTATAGAGATGAAATTGAAAGTTATTTAAAGAATATGGTAAGCTAATAGATAGAGAAATTTCTGTAAATTCTCATTAGGACTAAACTTTTTTGAGCACTAACTATGAGTTGAGCACTATAGTAAAAACATAAGCACAATTTCTCATATATTCTGTCATATGCCATAAGCCAGGCTCAAAATAATATCTGTACTTTATAGAAGAAACAAAAACTTAGCCTGTCCAGTGTTACACCACTATTAAGAAATGGTACTGGAATTCGAACGTAGGATGAAATTGTGTAAGCAATTTAAAACTTATATAAATCAACATGTGTGCTAGTAATTTTGAAATAAATAGTTATTGTTGCTTTAAGTATATGAATTTTAGCACATTTGCTCTGCCTAGATTATTAACACATCTTTCAAAAATACGTTTAATAGTACAAAATAATCTTCCTTTTAAATTTCAAACTATTAGGGTTATATAAGTATTTCTTATGAATGATATATTCAAAAACAGCAAGACATTTCCTTGTGGGTTCCATAGTCACTTCATTTACTTTGTTCTTGGTGTGTGACTTGGCCTTCATTCCCCTTCACTGTCAGTGATAGAAGGAAATAAAATTAACATATGGGTCCTGAGATTAAAATAAGCAAATAGTTTCTCTATGCAAATCTTTTCCCCCCATAATATATTAGTTGCATTTGTGAGTTGTGACTTTTCATTAGAGGGTAATTAGAGTTACACATTAGAAACTTAATATGTAGTGTTACCCAGTTTAATTGATTTAAAATTTGATCCCTTGTGTTTGTTTGCAGTAAAAGACATTTCTTTGGTATCTCTCCCCAATCTAATGACCATTTTAGCATGATAATGATGCACATAAATTTACAAACTACCTATTCAATGCAGAAATAATATTGGGAGCTGTATTTAGATGCACTAGTGTGTGACCATACAGAGACAATCACAGTCAGATAATCAAAACAATTGGACTTACAAGAAAGGCATACCTAAAGGTAACCCAATAAAAATATATGGAGATAAAGTTTTTTCTTTGCTGAAGTGACTACATTAATGATATACATTTTGGTCAGGCTAAGATGTCATTAGAAATGTAAAAATATTAATATTTTGGACATTTTGATGTGAAGCCTTAATAAAAACTAATGCAATACATTAGAACTGTTCAAAAACTTATTGCATATCTTGAATATTTCCATCTGGTCAAATGACAGGACACTCATCTGACTCTGAGATATGTCAGCTGTAAAAAATTTGAGTCCTGAGAAAACTTCAGAGACTTTTGTTCTTGACCCTCCAAACTTCTTCTGTGGACCTGCAAGTCATTTGTACGAAAAAGACCTATAATAAATAACCTGTTGTAATGGAAATCTTCCTTTCATACAAGATGATTAAATCTGATGTACTTTATTTTTTGTGTTACTAATTAAACCCATAAATTCACTCTGACTTCATGTTCCCTCTACTACTCTAAAAATATATTTTAAAGCTATACTGGTAACACCCTATTACTCAAATATGACAATGAATTGCTTCCCAAAGTGACTTCCTTAGAAACCACACATCACATAGTATAGAGAGGGGACATAGATCTCAATTTCCACCTCTGCTATTGGAGAATTTCTGCTCTAACATATCTCAAGGATTCTTCCCCTTTTGTAAAGAGAATCTATTGTTAATGGAATCATCTTTCACTACTCTCCTTCTGAATTATATGTCAAATTTCTCTGTCTTCTTCATTCCATTGTTGTTATATACAAGACAATTTAATTATCTGTATTTCTATCTCCAATGCACAACTCTATCTACATCACTTTCACTGTCTTGGTACAGTGACAACTTATTTTATTTATTTTCTTTTATTTTGTTCTCACCTGTCTTTCTATCTAGCCTGGATACCATTTCAACTGTTTTGAAGTTTCACAATTTATAAGGTGATTTCCCACATTTTCCTCCATAATTCATAGTGACAATCACCAACATCAGGTTGTATATGAACATAGGAATAAAACTCTCTTAAGTCTTTATCTTCTAAAGCTAACAATCACACTTTTTCTATACTATTTTAAACATTTTGACATAATTTGTTTAATTTCTCACTATTTTATGTATTTACTATGAACCCATTTTAATCAAATTTATGTTCATTCTAATTAATGATTTTGACTAATCTCATTTTTTTGCTCCGTTTAAAACCTCTTCTTCATGTTATCACTATAAACTCTTTCATAAAAGTATATAGTCTGATGTATCCCATTTACCTGGTCAATTCTGAGTTCAAAGTCGTTCACCTAGTTAGAGATTTAATCATGAATCTCTTAAAAGACAAAATCACTATTTTTCATTACTTAGGAAAGTAGATAACAGGGATTCCTAAACATCCTTCCTTCTATTTTTGGTTTTTCACTGCACCTTTCTCAGACTGTCTTTACTTGTCCTTAGGTGTACTGACCTGAGAGAGATGCTGCAGAACCATCTATCAAACCCTCACAACACATTGTTCAAATGCTGACATTAAGGTCATCAGGACAGCCAGAGCTGGTATGCCAATACCTCCCCCCACCCCGGTTCTTCAAGAAATGGATTGTGATGAGAATTGGGTCACATACACTTTTCCAGCTCGATCAGTAGTATAAGGAATTCTACTGTTTAGTCTGTAATGATCATTTTTTATCCCTGACTAGGTTTATTGGCACATTAACAAAACAGGATTTCTTGACACAGGAAGAAATACACGAGTGTCAAAGTGGAGAGTATTGTGGGTAAGATATTAAAAGTACCTGCTAATGTGTGATTTCAATATGTGTTTTCCATGCCCTCTTAACTAGATATAATTAAAGAGAACAGTTATTAAAATTAACAATCACTGAGTAATATTATAATAAAAATTATCTATCATCTAGATTTTATTTTCAGTACTATGCCTCTCAAAACAAACATCAAAAGGAGTCAAAATATTCCATCCATTTTTATGTCTCAAATCTCACCTGCATAAATCCCTTCCCATGTTCTCAAATATTTCTTAGTGGATATCTGTGTGATAGCTCCTACTTAATGAACCATGAATATTTACCATAAAGAAAAAGTATAAGTATTCAACATTATTTATTATAATTTTTGAAGAACGTTAACTATATTTACTTGAATGAGCTAATTTAATATAAACTATGAGAGTACAAATCCGTGTCTTTATTTTATATACAGGAAGCTCCTCTGTAATGAAATTCCCACCATATGGTCAAGGTTACCATCTAGCAAATGGAGCATTTGGTTTCAAAATCAAACCCTGCTCCAACAGGAGAACCATGTTTTAAATCTTCCAAATATTGCATCTCATTTCATCTCTATAAATATATCAGTCCGATAGTATTAGTTCCATTTCTTGAATCAGGATATGGTGGTTCTAAAATGTTAAATTATTTGGCCAGTATCAGGTCACTACTATATAGAGCTGACACTCATGTTTGTCTGATATTAATGTCTGTGCCTTTAATTCATCAATCAAGGGAACATTAGAATGGTATGCCATCTATGAAACTTTCCTAAATTCCCCCAACATCAGTATGCTTCTTAACTACCGTATATACCACAAGTACACTTAGCAAGATACAGAATAGGAACATAACTTATCATACCACAGGTATTTTTCCTGACCTCTGATGGTCACTTGCACAGAGTATGTTGCACTTAACACCATTTATAATGGACAAGCATTATGACATACAATGAATATTGACACAGAATGCAAATCACTCAGAAAGTCATAGATCAGGTAGTTGCATGCCTTATAATACACATTGAACTTGATGATTGAATGGGTTCTTGCATACTGGATCAACCTGATAGGTACTTTGCACATTGTGAAACAGCTTCCGAGCTTGTCATGTGATGGCTATTTTATGTGCCATACAAGGAACATTTTAGTACACCATACCAGAGGTGTGTAGGGCACTGGGAATATAGTATAACATATAATGGCTTATTTCTGATAGATCAAACATGAGCCTTGTGACAGCAAGTTTACCTCTGATCTTTCTATATTATGTTTCTTAGACACTGTTAGTACAGACATTGAATTAGAGTAAAGACACCATTTGACTTCACTCTTATGTAGTATATAAAGAAATACACAAATGAATTAATTAAACAGAAATAAACTTTTGAACTGTTTGGTTATCAGAATGGAAGGGGAAATCAGTACAAAGGGGACCACTGTATAAGGAAGGATTGATTGGGATTTTGATGGTGAACTTAATGTACTATATACACATCTTGAGTCTCAACAATGAACACCTGAAACTTAACATAATGTTACCCCAATAAAATAAAATAAATTAAAAGGTAGGTTAGAGAAGAGTCTCAAAAAGAGATCTTTGTAAACAAAAAGCTTCATCTATTTTGTGTGCTTTTCATTGAAAATTGCATGCTTCAATACTGCATATTTAAATTTACTAGAGGCTAATTAAAATTTGAGTGATCATTAGGTGTTGCATACTCATTAATAAGGAAAAAGACTTGATGAACACTTAAAAAAACAAAAAAAGAAAAAAGAAAGGTAATGACAGTGGACCAAGTTAACCTTTTAAAGTTTAATTCATAATAATTAAGCCATTTGAGACTTTTAAAAATATGGAAAAAATAAGATGCCTGTAGTTAGAATTTTACATGTAATTGCTTCAAACAAGTGCTTAGATTTTTAGTTGGGATGTAATTTCAATGTAGAGGAACAAACTGATAACTGATTACCTGACATTAGTACACAGTGCTTACTCACAAGTCAGGTACCATGAAAATGAGACCTCTGTAATTTATTTGTTTTCCACATGATCTTTTGTAAGAAATCTACGTCAAAATCAAATAGGACTCTTGAGGATAATCAGTTGGAACCTTGCATAGTTATGGCAGCAATCTGAGCACATTCAGTTATGGCTGTTTACCAGTTAGTTACAAAATCATTTTATAGTATCATTTATGCAATTACACCCCATGAAAGTAAAATAATATATGTCTAACGCAAGAAGCTTCATACAAACAAGAATTTGTAATCAAGAATTTACAAACCCTTTGACAAAAATCTTGGAGAATTCTATAAATTATTTAAGCCATCCATCAGAATAAACCCCATTCTCATACTTTTCTTTTTAGGTCTAACACTCCAATTTTAGCAATAAGCTTAAATATGTAGGGCCAATTTCTTTAGGAATTTGGCAACAATTTTCTCCATCACTGCCTAGTATAAATGGAAGGACGGAAAACCCTGTGGAGGCAATTTGGCATGTAAATAGGGTAATTTTCTGCCTTATTTACGAATAAGTTGAAAGTATATCAATAATTTATAAGTAGATGATTAAAAATAGTGCTTAAATATCTATTCCATTCATGTAGTGAAGACTATATTACTTTTCAGCACATGTGCTTAGATATCATATTAATAATGTGTAGTTATCTTTTATAAAATACTTTATGTTTTAGAAGCACCAAACAAATACTATTTCACATAGTCTATAAGCAATTTCTACATACCTATCTCTTATGTCCATTAAATCAGAAATGCTGTATAAATAATAAGGTATTAGGGCTTCCTAACAAAGGACTAAGAGATTTGGGGGTTTAAGGAATAGAAATTTATTTGCTCACAGTTTTGGAGGAGAAAAGTATGAGATTAATGTGCATATAGATGTCACTTCTCCTGAGGCCTCTCTCTTTACTTGTAAATGATCATTTTCTTGTGTTTTTCTAAGGTCTATGTCCCAAGTTACTCCTTTTTAAAGAACTCAGTCATCTTGGATCAGGATCTACCTACAACACCCACATTTTAATATAGTTACCACTTCAGAAATTCTTTTTGTAAAAGATTTATTTATACATTCAAGAACTAGGGTGTAGGCCAGAGGTATGGGAGTGGGGGTTCATGAGAGGATTCGCTAGAGACAGAGTGGGAAGCAGAACAGGTGAATTGACTGCAATATACTGTTGAGGGCAGCAGCAGGTTAGACAGGAGACATCTGCTATGCCGTGTGTGGGTTAGCCCCCATGGGTCAGGGATTGAACTCAGGCCATCCACTTCAGAAATCACACCTGCAAATACATTTACCTGATGTATTTGGAATTAGAACTTTTACGTATGGATTTGGAGGGAATGCAATTCATCCTCAAATTGAAATTTATTTTTTTCCTTATGCTTAGAGTAAAAATCCTAAATTGTGTCTATTCATCTTCAGTTGTGATGAATAAATTCATTTTTAGAAATGAGATTAATAGATTCGAATCCATGTTTTGTCACTTACTACCTGTTTAACTGAAACCAGGCTCTACAGGTTGGGCTGCAGGGCAAGACTGATATTTTTCCCACAGCCACAGCAGAGGGAGCTGTTGGGAAAATGAGGTGGTTTTCCCCACCCACACCATAAGTTACTACCTGTAGGCAGCCCTTCCCTCAGGTGCCAGCCAGGTTAAATGGTCCAACCAGGCAGGTATCAACTAGTGTGGGGGATCCTGAGAATGTTATAAAGCAGCACAGGAGCCAACCTGAGACTCAACACCAAGGTACCAAGATGCCAAGACTCTGAAACTGCTCCAACTCTTTCCCTGGCCTCTGAAGAAGCATCGGGCAACCACTCTGATTCCCAGCAACAGGGCAGCTGCACCTGCCTCGGTTCTGCTACCACTGCCTGAAAGGAGCACAGAGGCACCAGGCCCGTTGTCTCATAGAGCTCTTTGTTGTTGGTGTGGGCCAGCAAACACAAAGAGCTGTATCAGATCATCCAGCTTCAATTCCCCGTGTTGCTGCCTTCGTTGTTATTTGGTCCAGCATCCAGTGCTGTCTACACCTTAAGACTGTGGCTGTAGCTGCTGTGACATCATCTCAGTGGTCCCCACCTGTGAGCGCCTCCAGCTGCAGTGAGTTGAATTCCAGCCTCCTACTCACTGACTGCCACAGGCTCCAGGCCCTCAATGGCATGACAGCACCATCTTGGATGATTGTTTGTTTGTTGGGACTTCTGGACACTGAGCACTACCTGGGGTGAGATAGCTAGCCAACTTTGACCCTAGAAACTCTTTGTTCCCCATGTATGTTAAGGAAACCCTATTATTGTTTTCACCGAGCCTCAATCACTTAGGAATGTAAATATATGAAAAACCTGGAGCAGTTTTGCTGCATACTTGTAGATTACATGACTATTTGTCATACAGAACTCATTGTAAGCTATTATCCCTTATAATTCTGCACTCTAAAAATATCCTAATTAAAAGTTCTTGGGACTGGTATGTGTGTGTGAGAGGGCTCTAGAGGTCACTGTCAACCTTAAACTTCTCCAGATACCTCTCCATAGAATTTACGTTCATTACATGTAAGGAGGAAGTACAAGACTTGGTGTTTAACAAATACTACAGTGATTCTAAACAGAAAAAGCTAGAAAACCCCAATGCGCATTGCCTCCTCTTTAAATATTGATCTCAGTTAACTTTCTATGCCTTTATGTCTTCTTTCTATGAGTATCAGCAAATATTTAGAATAATTGTTCATTATCATCATAATGACCATGATTCCCACTATCATGACAATTTAGATTCATAGTTCAGTATTTGATATTATTTGCTTGCAAGCACTTCTTTTTTTTTTTTGGTCTTAATAATTCCACTATTTCCCAGAAAGAACAATATTAAGCAAAAAAAAAAAAAAGTGTTTTAGGCATACCAAAAAGGTAAATTTTATTCTGAAAGGAAGTTTATGTGTGCAAGTCATGAGAATTAATAAAGGAGTATAGTAGAAATCCCTTAACAATGTAATATTTCTTCATTTATAATGTATGTGAGAAAAGATTACACTTTTGCTTTCTTGTGTTTTTAGATTTTGAATGTAAGTAAGTAATAAAGGGTATTTTTTAAATAATATAATATTGTTTTACATTGATCTTTGTGTTTTAGAAGTACAGGAACCCCTCTCCTTTCAAGTGTTGTTACCATAGAACATCCACTACAAAACCCCACATAATATACCACCATTGCCCATTTTTTCCCTCTCTATACTTTTGCTTTCTTAGTATAAAAATATTTTACAAAATCAGACCTCTATATTTTGATAATAGCAAGTAAAGTATAAAGAGTTTAGCTGAGTTTATTTCTATCCTATTCTCATGTTGTAACATTCTATCCAATTGAATATGGGATATTCTCATGTAAACATTCTCAATTGTTTATCAGCTCACCTTTAGGAATTCACATAACGACTGTTCAGCATTCTTGTATCTCCTCTCAGGAGCACTGAAACCAGGAAACACATACATTTTCTTAAATTAACTGTCTGACAACTTAAATATCTACACCAGAGCAACTATATGTCAGAGCACTGAGTAGTACAAATATTGCTATCAACTGATAGCCATTTGTATGTAAACTTTTGCAGTGCCTAGATAAAAATGAGAAATTCATTTTTAGATGGATTTTATGACTTCTTATAAGTATGTAGCTACTACAGCAAATTACTCTAAGCTTGTATACTCTACTGATCTAATTTTCACATGTAGTATTGATGATCTTATTTGGCAACATGCTTCTATGTGACTCTTCAATCATTATTATAATGCTGGAAGTCATGACATGTTTATATTTACCAAATAATAGACACACAATAAATATGTATTAAGTAAATGTACTTACATCTTATTTATAACCAAATAAATTAGATTCCCTCTTTATTCATTTGGTGTTCTCTTCCTGCAGGAATTCATACAACTCAATTTCTTATGAGAGAAAGTACTGATGTACTGCTACTGTATTTTACCAGATATATCTCTATACTCCCTTTACTATCCTTGTCCTTAGTAAATTAACAATACCACCAAGTTTATCTTTTTGTCCCTCTGGACAGGACACTGTTCCCAAGCTGGAGTATGCCAGGAACCTCTTACTGACCTTCAAATCCCAGCCTTATTCATTCTAATAGTTCTCGACATTGTAGTCAGAATGGTATTTTTAAAATATAAATCTAAGTTCCATCCCCCTGCTCAAAAACCATTAGGAATCTCTATGAATTCTCTTTTAGATCAAGTTCAAACAACTTAATACAGTATAAAAGTTCCCTTGACTCCACTTTCTGCCTCTACTTTCTCCACACCTAACTACCTCTCTCTACTCCCTTCCTGTAGATTAGGGCTTTGTTGATCTACTTTAATTCCTAAAACTTAGCTCACTCTCTCTTTCTTTACTTTTTCTATCATGATCTTCTCTCCTGGCACATGAGTTTAATAGACCTGTAACAAATTAGGAAATATTTGACCCCCGTACCTCCAAAAAAGGTATGGATTAAAGAGTTTGGAAACAGTTGGAGCACATCTTGCAAGATATGCATGCCTGTGTGGCAGGAAAGACAGGGCCTTGAGCAATGTTAGCAGGCTCTAAAAGGCCTGGTGTTGAGTACGCAAGTAAATGATGAGCACAGACATGCCAGCCTGCAAATAACCTGTATTTAAGGTCCCCACCCCAATAATCTTACAACCATAATATACCATTGATATTAGCCAGACCAGCTAAAATTTTAACTAAATATTCAGATTAAGATAAGAATGTTTGCCTCATTTTATTTACTCTCTCTTCTCATTGAGCTTTAAACTCAACTACCTTATTTTCATGATAAGTCAAACTGTTGTTTTTGATATAGCTGGTTTCAACCTTCGAATTATTCTACATCTGTATTGCTTGTTTCCTAACATGTAATTTTACTGAAATGTCTACACAATACAAATAAAGTAAATTTATATTATTATTTATTTTATTGAATAATATTCCTCACACATATCTGGCAGTCTCTATTATCCTCTAAAGCACATAAACATTGTTTCTGGAAGATTCCTTTAAAAATTCCTTTAAAAAAATTTTTGCATGCAAAATTTTGAATATGTTGACATTGTATGCACAACTAGACATATCACAGCATCAAGGGGATGTGAGACCATTTAGTTAATGTTTTATTTTGCACATAGAAAAACTGATGTTCATAAGTGGATATTTGCCTAAGTTTGAAGAAAGTATGAAAGTCATCAAGTCAGAAGTCAAAATTAGTCAAATTATCGAGCATAACAAATCTTTATTTCATTTTAGATGCCATTATCTTATTCAGAAAATCATAGGAGTGAAAAACTATACTAGAAAGCTATGTTGCATATGTTATGAATATGTGTTTATTGGAAAGAAAAACAAGGTATGCTAATATTTCCAGATTAAACACAGAAAATCATTTGTTTTCCATATATAGGTCAGTTGATGTGCTCACAAAGTGTCGACAAAAGGCAAGGCTATGAAGAGAAAATATGTATCTCACTGTTTCCTGTAGTTCAAATTACCCTAGAGTGTTTTAGTGAATTTATAACAAGCTGCTTATAAATATGATTGTCTCAAAAGATCACATTATTACATGGCTAAATTGTTTGCTCCCTTAATATATTTTACACCATTTCATTGATAGTTTAATACAAGCTAAGAACTTTATGCAATAAGGGTTGGATCAGTGTATAAGAGTGTTTCCTTTTCTCCACATCCTGTTGTTTCTCTTCTTTTAAATATGGACCTTTCTCACAGATGTTATTTCATTGTGGCCTTGATTTGCATTTTTTTAATAGTAAGTGATGGTGAACATTTTTTTTTTACATGTGCCTATTTGCGTGTGATTGTCTTTGGAGAATTGTCTTTATTTATTCTGCCCATTTTTATAAATGGGCTCTTTGTTTAGTTTTTGTAGAGTGTTGTCAGTTCTTTGTGTATTTTTAATATCAGTCCTTTGTCAGATGTATGGTGTGCAAATATTTTCTTCCAGTAGGTAGGATATCTTCACATTAGTTGTGATTTCCTTGGCTGTGCAGAAGCATTTTAGTTTGAAGCAGTTATTTATGCTCTCCTTTGTTTTCCTTGCTGCTGGGGATGAATCCCTAAAGGCAACACTAAGGCTTATGTCATGAAATGCTTTTTTCCATGTATTTTATGGTTTCAGATTTAGAATGTCTCAAATCATTGTAAATTGATCTGCCTTTGACAAAAATTACTTTGACCCAGTAATTTCACTCACAGGCATATACTCCTG
The DNA here is from genome assembly GCA_019455555.1 of Galemys pyrenaicus. Taxonomy (NCBI): domain Eukaryota; kingdom Metazoa; phylum Chordata; class Mammalia; order Eulipotyphla; family Talpidae; genus Galemys; species Galemys pyrenaicus. Next base: position 1,219,675 of record JAGFMF010011502.1, read on the forward strand.
AAATTTAAAAACAATAATTTTAAAGGAAATGCTCATTCTCCATGTATGGCAGCACTGTTTACTATAGCTAAATTATAGAAACAACCTAAGTGTCACAGAACTTAGATGAGTAGATCAAGAAGCCATGCCACATACACAATAGCATATTAATCAGCAATCAAAAATGGTAAACTCATGCCATGAATGGAGCTGGAAGGTATAACACTGAGTAACATATGGAGAAAGATAAACACTGGATAGTACCATTAAGAGTCTTATAAAAACAAGCTTAAAAACTAACCCTTGATTGCTGACTAGAGAACTGAGGGGTAAGAACAAAGAAGGAAGGTAGCACAATGGACTGTACAGGTGCTTTCTGGGTGACTTGGTGGTGGGTGCAGTAATACCTGATGGGGGTATCCAATTAAAAATGAATATATAAATTTAATTTTAAAATAACTTTAAAATACTTCATGACTAAATGATATATGGGGTAAATAAAAATAGAATGTAAAATTCAAATGTGATTCACACAGTAATTAAGGTGTAAAACTCCCTACTATATAGTATTGTGGTGGTGGTAATAGTATTAGGCATTAGTGATTTGGTAGTGTGGTAGTGGGGTAGCAGCAGTAACATTGTTATGCTGGTAGAGGTGGTGCTATTGGTAGTAATAGTAGTGGAAATGGTGGTAATAGTGGTGGTTATAAATATAGTGATGATACTCAGTAGTAATTGCAGCAAACAAATGCTGATCCATTTATGTTTTCTTTTCAGTAATCCTTAAAATCTATGTTGTTACTGTTACCTTTTTAGAAAAGATCCTACACAAAGATTTTGAGCAATGTGGTCAAGTTTACACATTTGGCTAGGGAAAGCTGTAATTTTAACGTAGGCAAATTACTCCAGAGTCCATGCTCTCAACTACTTGCCTCTCACAGTGCAGTACTAAATCATCATGCACAAAACTATTGCTCATGAATCATTAATTTAAAATAAATTATTTTATTTTAATAATCCTTACAACTCTCTGTCAGATTTAAGACCCAGTGACCCTGCTCTTAAGATCGATTCAAAATACATTAAAACTTTAATCTGAAAGGAGACCAGCACTCCTCTAATTCTACAACACAACTTACAATAAACAAAATATAAAAAAACTCAAATGTCCCAAAATAGATGAATGGATCAAAAAGATGTGGTATATATACACAATAGAATACTATTCAGAAATCAAAAAGATAAATCTAGGTCATTCACAGCAACATGGATGAAGCTAGAAGGGATTATATTCAGTGAAAGAAGCCAGAAGGAAAAAGGAAAAAAAAAATCACATGTTTTTACTTTTAGGAAGAATATAGGGAAAATGAAAAAAGGGATCAAAAGAAAAAGATAAAAACTGCAGGCAAACTAAACTATTGATCTGAGACATAAAGCAGAGGAGGAGGAGAAAGAGGAGTCAAAATAAGTGAGGGAAGAGCATAAGGAACTATGGTGATGGGTCACAAGTGATGCGGTGGTGAGAGATTTTTGAGAAGTACACCTGAGGGAAGAAATAAAATATTTTATAAAAAATTACATCAATTTAAGAAAGTAAAATGTTTAATCAATAAAAAATAAAAACCTGGTTTCTACCATTTCTACTCTTTAGGTCAAAAAACATGAACTTTTAGAGGTTCAAGCACTTGAAAAAAACAACTAAGACATTCCAATTTGATCAGAAATTAATATTTTCAATTTATAGGTATGCACTGCTTTTTTTTTATAAGTGCATTATTTCATTATTGAGGTAATATTGGTTTATAACATTACATATGATTTGGAACTAAGCTCCTATGTCTACAGTTCCTAAGATGTATGTTACCACACCACACTCATCACCAAAACACCCATATCTTGTACCATAGTTCAATGAACTCCCTATTAGCTATGTTCTCCACCATCCAAGCTTCCCTTCTAATAGCCTCAATTTTGAATTTAAATTTCTTGAAGAATATTTCTAGAGGTATTTTTGGTGGTGTCTTATGCATCTATTCCTTTATTCTGCTTCTTCATATTTCACATATGAATTAAATCATCCAGTATTTGTCTCTCTCCTTCTGACTTTATTTTGGCTTAGCATAATACCTTCCACTATTATACATGTTGTCACAAATGGAAATATGTTATCTTTGTACATGAGTAATATATAGACAGTTCCATACTCAACATCTTTATTATTCCACTTATCTATATTTGGACACTTAGATTGTTATCCTAAGTTGGCTATTGTAAATAGTACTACAGTGAACATAGGAGTGCATACATGCCCTCAAATTAATGGTTTTACATTTTTCCATAGACATCTAAAATAAAAATTCTGGATCATATGGTAAAATATATTTATATTATTTTGAGAAATATCTATACCATTTTTTAAGGGGTTGAATCAGTTACATTCCCACCAATAGTGTATGAGGCATCTTTTTTCCCTCCAGCCCCTCATTAATACTTGTTTCTGGTCTCCTTGATGTGGGCTATTCTCATAGATGTAGGCATGTGATCTTACCTTTTATTATCAAATGAATTATTTTTAAACAATAAATTAAAAATTATTTCATTTACAGAATAAATATGAAAAAAAACCCATAAGTTTGAAAAGTAGGGGCTTTATTACACCTGAAACTAAAAATGTGGTATAGAAAATCTTTTTTATAGTCAGGGACACTTTTCCTTCCACTTAGCTCTGAACAAGTCACAATATATTTGTCATGCTTCTCTTTGATAATTAGAAATTTAACTAGGGTTGAGGGAAGATGGGAACACGAGGGACTGAGGTGATGGTGCACTGGTGAGATGGTGATGGGGAATACATGGGGATTACAATTAATGGCAAGTATATGTAAATTTTAAAATATTTTAATAAAATAAAAAAAAGAAATCTAACTAGTACTTATTAGAATGTGAGTTAAAATCAAATCATAACCTGATTTGAGGTTATATATAAAGAGAAAATAAATTAAAGAAAATATACATATAAAATGAAAATAAGTAGAGAATAATACCTTGCTTCTAGTTCCTAAGACTTTTAAGATATTGGTGGATATTTTCATTTTTACAATCTAGTTTAAGCAAATAAATAAATAAATAGCTAGTGACCTACAGAGAAGAACTTCAATTGCTCTCTGGAAATTCAAGTAGAGCTATCTATATCTGTGTTGCCAAATTAAAGTGTTTCAAAAGAAAATGAATTCCAGAATTCAAACAGAAATTTACTGAAAAGAATTCTGTGGCAAAACATTAAGGCTGGAATTTTGCTTTAGACTCCTCAGAAGTACATACAGGTTTGCTCAGAGATAAGGTGCAAATATATTTTATATTCTCTATAAGGAATAGAATGGGAAATACATTCTATATTCTGTTATGAATAGTCTTATTTAAGATGAAATCCTTTCCTATTTATTTTTCAGTGTTCTTAACATCTGAATAAACACATCTTGATCATCAATATACATAATCTTAGCATGTGTATTACATAATGTGATGAAATCTAATGTCAAATGATGAAATTACACTAATTAATTGTGGTTTTTTTCATAGGTTAAATAGTTTTAATACTATAACAAGTCCAAATTATGTGTATACACTCTGGAAACATTGTCTAAAATGGCATTTAATTATTTTATGAATATATAAAGCAATGACAAACAATGGTTTTGAATCAGCTGAGCAATTAGAACTTTGTCAACCTAAAGAAATAGAATATGCTTAAACTATTACTAATTTTTTTTAAAAAAATATCAATCTGGGGCCTCCCCTGGTGGCGCAGTGGGTTAAGCAACTCACTATGAAGCAAACCTCAGCCACTGCAGCACGAGTTCGATCCCTGCTGCCGGCCAGGGACGGGACCCACATGGCGTGGCAGACCTCTCCTGGCTGCTCCCCTCAGCAGTGTACTTCTGTTGATCTGCCTGTTCTGCTTCCAGCTCTCTGTGGTGAATCCTCTCACCCCCCCACACCTCTGGCCTGTACCCCAGTGCTTGTATGCATAAATAAATAAATCTTTAAAAAAAAATCAATCTGGACAATAAAATTATCAAACAAAATATTCTTCATGGTGTTTCATGCCTCATTCTCTGAGAAAATTATTCATAAGATTAAAAAAACTCTATTCAGAAGCACTTGCCTTCTTAGAAGAAATGCAAATTTCTCTAACTTAAAACACTTAAGTATTTTTTGACTGTCATACGTTGGAAGATTATTCCACTAATGTCATTATAAGATAAAATTATGTAAATTTTTGGAATGAATAGAATAAAACTCAAAAGTTTGATATACATCTTTTGTATAACTATAAAAATAAGAACATCACCATAAGCCTCATAGATAATAACATATAGAAAATTAGTTTAAAATAATGAATTTTCAGCATATGAAGAAACTAACATAAACAATTAGAGGAAGAGAGAGAGGGATTTTAAACATAAAATTCCATAGAGATATGCATCCATTGGGAATGATGAAACTAATTTGAAAAGGTATGTGTTCAAATGTCTTAAAAATTTAAAAACTCATTTTAGATCTTATATATTAGACCTTTGAGATGTATCATATGCAAATATTTTCTTCTATGTCTTAGGTCACACAACTCAACAAGAAGAAAACTCATAGCCCAATAAAATCATGGACAGAAGAGCTAAATAAGCATTTCTCCAATGAGGGCATACTGATAACCAACATATCCATGAAAAAATGCTCATCATCACTTATCAGAAAAATGCAAATCAAAGTCACAATGAGATAACTCCTTGTACCCCTGAGAATGGCCCATATCAAATAGACCAGAAATAGCAATAATTGATGAGATGTGGAAAAAAAGAAATCCCTCTACACTGTTTGTGAGAATATAGACTGGTTTCAGCCCCAGTGAAAAGTAGTGTGGAATCTTCTCAAAGTATTTAAAATATGCTACCTTATAATCTAGCAATTCTAGTCCAAAGTATATCTGAAGAATGCAAAAACAATAACCCAAAGGGATATGTGCACTCCTATGATCATTGCAGCACTATTCATAGTAGCCAAGTTATATATTCAATCTCAGTCCCCAAGGACAGATGAGTGAATTAAGAAGATATCATTTCTATACACAACAATTTACTACTCGGCTATTTAAAAAAGATAACCTTTTATCATTTGTGGGTACAAGAATTGGAACTGAACTGGGTTATGTTAAGCAGAATATGTCAGAACGGGGAAGACAAATACTGAATGATATCACTTATAAGTGAAATATAAAAGAAACAGAGCAAAGGAACAGACCCAACCAAGAAAGGAAACCCTAGATATCTGACTGTAAGCTATCAGAAGTGGAGGGTGAAGGATGAGACCAAAGAAAAAGAGGGTGCTGTACACCAACATTACCTTGATTAAAAAAATAAATAAATAAAAGGATTTCTTTTAAACTTAGAATGAGATCAGCAATGATTGAGTTTGGTGAAGTAGGTGAAGATTTTCCCATATGTATATAGACTTTTCCAACACAAAGTCAATTACCCTAAAATTTACAATCTGTGTAAACAAAAGAACAAGGTGAGAGATATGGAAATAGAAGACCTAAGAGCAGAGCTGGGGATATGCTAGAGGCAGTGAGAATCAATTTTTTGCTGAAAATAATTTTGGAGCTATTATATGATCCAAGTTTCTCATTCTGTGAATAAACAAAGTTAGACATGAAAGAGTATCTCCTCCTTCATAAAGTCATGTGAGTACTGAATTTAATAGAACTAATTATTTTGTCAAATGTAAAATACTACTAAGTACTAGTTGTAATGATTTATAACCTGGAGTCTGAAATCCAAAAATCTTAAATTTGACCTTTTAATTGCAATTATAAGTGACTAAAGTACCCATATGGTATTTTCTTTTCATTTAAAATGTGAATAAAATAATATGTATCATAAAACTTGAAAGAAAAAGGCATGTAAATTCTTAGAAAAGTTTCGAGAATATAAACTATTCTAATAATGCTCCTTTTTATGCTTCAAGATAGCATATTCAAATTAACTATTGTCTAGCCTAGAATAATTGACACCAATCTTTTTAATGAAGTTATACACAATAAATAGGTGTGACCAAAGACAATTATATCATAGAAGAAGAAGGATATGCCAATTGACCTAGTTATTCAAATCTAGGCTTTTTCCCCCAAAATTCAAAAACATTAATTTAAAAATATACTTGCTCTCTCATGTTTACTGCAGCACTATTTACTATGGCTAAACCACACAAACTACCTAGGTGTCCTAGAATAGATGGATATATCAAAAAGATGTGATATATATACACAATGGGATTTTATTCAGGGGTCAAAAAATGAGCTTATGCCATTTGCAGCAACATGGATGAATTATTGAATGAATAATACTAAGTGCTGAAAAATACTAAGATACTGAATAGTATCATTAATATGTTCAATGTAAAGTAACTAATCTAAAAGTCAGATAAAGATAAGTTAAAAAACTAATTATTTTTAATTGACTAAATTACTGAAATACCAAACTGGGGGTGTAGTGGGGAAGGGGTAAGAACAAAGACATAAAGAATCACAGTGGTCTTTGGTGGTAAAATATGGTTGCAGTGGTGGTGGGTATAAGGCAGTAGTGACACATGATGGGGCTATCTGAAAATATTCTCAATTTTAGAAATAAATTTAATTTAAAAAAAAAAGAGTAGGGCCTCCCTGGTAGCCTGAGATTAAGTCTCAGTATTATGAGTACTACAGCCTGACCAGGAAGCTGATGGCACAGCAGACCTCAACCACTACTCCCCTTTGCAGTATATTTCAATAGATCTGCCTGACCTGCTCCCCACTCTGTCTCTGGTGAATCCACTCATGCTCTGTATCTCTGACCTACACCCCAGTTTTTCTAAGCATAAATAAATAGATAGATAGATAAATAAATAAATATTTAAGATAGGCAGATAGATAGATAGATAGATAGATAGATAGATAGATAGATAGATAGATAGATAGATAGATAGATTGATAGATAGATCGATAGAACAATAAAATTAGTCCAGAAGTTTAGATGATGCATTCAGAATCAGCCTTTCTTAGCTCAGTAAAAATTAGAGTCCACACCCTCTTGATGTTAGTTTGGATTTTAAGATGTTCCCCATATTGACTATTGCACAAGAATATCATCAGTGATAATCGTAGATTTCTTTTTTCCAACTAGGACTATACACAAGTACATTTGCAACCTCATTGCTTAGAATCACAAGTATTCACCACTAGTTAACTGTGGAGAGGTGCCCAATAAGGCATCACTGGAGTTAGACATGACCATTCCTTAATGTCTCTGAATTTTTGAAATTATCAGTTATCCTCAGTATCCCTGTTGACTCAAGCACTAAGTGATTTTATGTATGTCAACATATGTAAATACTAAAAAGTAATAAATAAACATGATTATTTTAAGATACACCATTTAAAATTCACATTTGTACTGACTCCAGACAAAATAAAACCAAATATACTGGAAAACATTCAACAGAAAATAAAATGACTCTAAAAGGCAGGGAGAGAGTAGGGAAGAGGTAGATAGATTGACTTTAGTACTTGAGGGACAACAAAATGATGGATTTACTAGATTATCTTTTAGCTCTTATATGTGCTAGATGAGGGATTGCTATAGGAAATTCCAAAAGAAGAAAATCCAAATTTGTCTAGAGAAAGGACCAGAAAAGGGAAACCCAACAGAATCAATCAGCCAGAATAACTGTTCACTTTTTCTATAAGAAGTTATAAAATTTTTATTTAGTATTAAGAATTAGTTGTGTTTGTTTCCAAGTTTATTTATTACATTGTAATTGTTATTACAATTAAATAATATTAAAGCACACAAACTATAGAAATATCTATGTTATAGTATGTCACCATGTCCATGATGTTTATGAGTGTCTGAATAGATATAATAAATGAGAGTTACCATGGAAAATGTTATCAAAATTAAAGTGTGCTAACTTATTGTAAAAGTTTGAGCAACAAGAAAATATGAAAAAGACTATATTCATATTTTTCAAGAATTCAAATATTTTTATACTTAAAAATCTTAAAAATGGAAAAATAGAAAATGCAAACTATAATACTGTCATTTCTTCAAGGAAAGAAAAATATGTCTTAAATCAACAAGCCCCTACTTAAGAGAAATAACTTAGCTTTATCTCAAAAGCTTGACAGATAAGTATAATTCTATGTAAGTTAATAGATTTAGGAGAAAATGTCATTTTAAAATTTATTTTTGTTAAGGTAATGCAATATATGTTGGTTTACAATATAACATATGTTTTAGGGGAATAAGTTCACATCTCTTTATATATACAAGCCAAATCTATCACTATAGTCCTTTATTATAACCAATGTTCTCAATTAAACAATTCTGGTTCCAGGACTACAATGTGTATGTGTTTGTGCATGTATGTTTAAGACTCAGACTTAAAAAAATACATGTGTTTAAAAAAATATAGGCCTTGATTTTGTTCAGAAAATAAACTACCTAAATTTTTCAGATAGGCAGCAATAAACCTATGAGTATTATAGAGAATAACATGTAATGTGAATGGAGATTTACCTATTCCTAAATATCTTTAATATACAGGTAATACAGAGAATGAATCTCTACTACTGGATATATAACTCTTTTAAGTTGAACCAGCTATTTGTGTAGAGTTTTTTATATAATTATTAAACTAGGGATAACTTGTCAACAGTCTAAACACCTTTTGTAATCTCTAGGTGGATAGTTTCCTCTTGTTATGTGTACACATGGCTCATTATACACTCTTAACAAAAAAATGATAAATATATATATAGTATATAGTAATTTGATCACTATCTTATGCAAAATTATAGTGCATGACTATCTTATCTGTCATATTATGAACACTATATGAAAATAGACCTTTGTTCGATAAAATCTCCAAACCTAGCCTACTGCCTGAGGAACAGAGGAATACACATATACACATACTTAGGTAAAATCCTCCCCCAAATCACATGATGACTTATAAACATAAATTGAAGTTTAAAAAAAAACTTGTTAATAATTATGCACAAGAAATTCGTTATCAAATTAGCTTAAGTCCAAAATCTATACTTATTCCAGTTTATTAAGAAACATTTCTTAGACTCTCTTGAAATGGTATACTTATGGGAAGAATATATTTTTCATTAAATTTTCTATAATATATTAGTTTGGCACATCCTTCATTTGGACCAGAAATGTGAAGGTAGTAGAAATGCTTTGAATTCATTAGAAAGATGTTGAAATTATGAAAAAAAAATTAAAAGCGCATCAGGAGACATTCCAGTTGTCTAGGCTAATGAGATTGTTTTAATTAATCTGAAATTCCTACTCTCAAAAGAGATATAATAATGACAATTAAGCCCAAAGATCTCTAATAGCACTTCACCACCAAAAGTTAATATTTACACCTTCAAAATATACATGTAAAATTTTTATACAAGCTTAAAAATGCCAAGAATATTCATTAACTCCAATAAAAACTGTGGCATAAACAAGTTTAAACAAAATATAGCACAATTTAAACAAATATCTTACATAAAAGCTTTTTTTTTTCTTTAGTTACTGTCAAATTTCTTGAGGGTTGGAATTTCTCTCGAGTTTTTCTACTCAGATGAGAATTGACACAAATCTTAATTTATGTTCTGAAAAAAATGTACATGACAAATGTTAATTAGGTAATTTATTTTTAATTTCAGTAATATTTGGTTACTTCCACCAGGCATTTCCACCTTAGTGCATCAAACACCATATCGCCCATATTCCACCACCATAGACTGGTACTTCCTTCCCTTTTTGTTCTTAACACCTTCCTCTGGCCCATGCTTCAGTTCTGTAGTCAGTTTTCAAGGGTTGGTTTTTATGCTTATCTTTACCTGACTCTTAGCTTAGTTACTCTATATTACACATATTAGTGACACCATCCAGTGTCATCTCCTTCACAATTATTTTTTTTAACTATCTGACTATGAAGAGGGAACATGTCCTAGTTTGAGCTGCTAAAATGAAGTGCTATAGACTGGGTGATGTATAAATAATAAAAATTTATTATTTAGAGTTCTGGATATGAGAAATCTGAGCTCATTGCCCCATGATGATAGATTTTCTGGTGAGAATTCTTTTTTGTATTGTAGATTGTTGATTTTTTATTTTTTTATTTATATTTTTATAAAATATATATTTTCTACTATATATAGTTTCTATATATATTTTCTACATAAAATATATGTATAAATATGTTTTATATTTATACAATTGCTAATATTATATTCTCACACGATGATGCTATGTGACCTCTTTTTACAAGAACACTAATCCCATTTATATGGGCTCTAACCTGAGTACTTGATTATTTCCTAAATGCCCCATGTACATATACTTGGGTTTTGAGTTTCAACATATGAATTTGGGGAAGACACTTTCAATGCATTCTACACCATAACTAAGTTGTGTTTCATTGTGAAGTTTAAAAATGCTAAAAAAAAGACATTGTAATTACTATTTTAGAATTTTCTTGACTGGTCTACTTTGTTCTTTAAAAAGACTTGTCATTCAAGGAATTACATTTGACATTTAGGTTACAGTAATTGGTAATTTGTTATAATAGTTTACCTTTCATGTTTCAAAGTGACTTGTATATATTAGCTCTTCGGTTCTTTACAAAACTGTGTGAGAAAGATTCATGTTCATTATGGAGAATGAGAAAAATAGGATCCATAAAGAAATATTGGTCCAAAAAATAAGGATTCTGGAAAACAGAATATGTAATTTTAACAAATTATGTCACTGAGGTAATAATGTTTTGAGAGCAAAACATAAGATTCAGAGGGTAAAGAATCACACCTCTTCAGTCGTCTGTCACCATCTACTAGTACCACCATGCCTCACACAGTTATCCATCATAATTCACTGACCAAAATAAACATTGCTCTCCACCCCACAACCCCTGGACTTTTAATTTTACTGACAGTTTTCTAGGGTTTGTTGCTGATTTTATTTTGACTGACCCTTTGTTGTTGTTTCATTTGTCTCTGGAGTCACATATAAGTGAAATCATTTGCTTTTTGTTTTTTCCCTCCTGACTAATAGGTTACCATGATTCCTTGTAGTTCCATCTATGTTGTCACATGATGAGATTTCATCTTAAAAAAAACTGAGTAATATAGTGTTATATATACCATACCTTCTTAATTCACTCAGTGGGTACTTATGCTGTTGTGTATTTGGCTTTGATAAATACTGCTACAATGAATAAGGAATGCATCCATACCATCAAATTAGCATTCTTTTTTTTTTCCTTCAAGAAATACCTAGTAGAATTGCTAAAATTATATGATAGATCTATTTTTAACATTGCAAGAAAGTTCCCCAATGTTTTTCAAAAGTGTTGAATGAATCCACATTCCCACCAACAGTGTACCACACTTCCTCCTTTTTCTCCACATCCTCATTGACACTTGTTTCTGGTCTTTTTGATAAGGGGTATTATCATAGGTATGAGAATTTATCTCATTGTGGTTGTGATTTGCATTTCCCTGATGATAAAAACCAATGATGAACACATTTAAATGATCCTGTTGGTAATGTATATAGAAGCTCCCTCTCCCTTTTTCATTGGGTTACTTGTTTTATTTTTGGTGTTATTGATTTGTATGACTTCTTTTTAGATCTTGGATATCAGGCCTTTTGCAGATGTATGTTGCGCAAATACTTTCTCCATTGAGTAAGATGCTTTTTTATTTTCATGAATATTTCTTTTACTGAGAAAAAAAGTTTCATGTAATGTAATTTGCTTTTATTTTCTTTATTTTTTCTTCTCTCTTTGGAGGTAAATTCACAGCAATAAGTAGGAAATAGCTTTTTATTTACTGTTCACTTCTATATCCTTTAACGATGTCTTATAATTTTCATTGTATAGTCCTTTACAATCCTTGTTAGCTAGAATCGCATAATATATAACATTGTAATTTGCATATCTATATGAATTGTCCTCGGATTTTTCATAGAAAATGCTTATGGATCCATTAGCATTATGTATGCTTATGGATAAAATCAATGGCAGTGCCATGAGTACAAATACAGAATTGTATCTTTTCTGAAAATGCCACCAAAATTGATTCATTGTTATTCACAAAGACTTCTTAAAAACTATATCCATTATCAGACCCATACTAATGAATTTCAGTGAACATTTAATAATAAATAGATCCCTCCTCTTGTTGACTCTGATTAGAGAGCTGATTAAATAGTTCAATTCCATGAACTTCCTCCTTGTTCTTTTATACAAATTTCTATTTCTGTACCCTTTAGTATATTGACTCTGTCTCTGTGCTTTTTAATCTCTTTCCTTTCACCACCCCCAGTGCTTCCAGGGGACATCAAGTGAAAACTCAAATATAATATTCAAGCCACCTACTGCCCTAAACTTAAACATCATATAAAATATATAAATAAATGATAATCAAGCACATAAAAAGGTGGGGAGTGTGAAAGGAGAGGTACAGACAAAGAAGGAAGGAAACATGATAGACCATGGTGGTGAAATATGAATGATTTGGTATTGGATGCACTATAATGGAATGTTTGGTATCTAAGTATTATCTCAATGAATCATAAATAAATTAAAAATTAATAATAAGAATCTTGGGTTTTATCTTAGACTCCTATTTCTGTATATGTAAATATTCTATTTATATTTTTAAATCATTTGTTTATTGCTAAATGAGCTTATTTTGGATACCCTCCTCAGGTATTACGTAGAGTTCCGCTGCTATATCCACCACCATAGTCCACTGTGCTTCTTTTATCCATATTTATATCTCGTTTTGCTTTTTAAAATTGAATAGAAAAAGAATTATCTGGGTCTTAATAATTATTGGTTGCTTACAGGAAAATTCCTATGATTGGTCTGTTTTAAACATCCTCAAATTTTTCAAATTCATCTTCTTCTAGCATTTTGCCAGAATGACCTTTCTACAATAGCTATTAGTCATGTCTATTTGTGGCTTAACGTTGTTTAATGGTTCTTGATTATCTTCATATTAAGGCCTAAATTCCCACATGGAACATTAGGATTTGATTACAGTTTATTTTGTATTAGTCTATCATCTCTATCCTTTCCACCATAGATATGCTGATATTTTTTAGATCTTTAAAGATACCTGTTCTTTCATATCATAGTATCTTTGTGTTTCATGTCTTCAGTATTTACTAGTCAGACTAAAGTGATGTCTTCTCCATATTCCAAACGTGATCGATTTTACCTCTTCTGAGCAGACTTCCCTGAACTTCTCAGAGAAAGTTTTCATTGGGGCTTACCTAATTCTCAGTGCAAACAGCATGAGATAACCTTAGGCTGGACAGAAAGCCCTGTAATTATGCCAAATAATTGTGGACATTTATTTTTCACTTTAACTGGCCTTACTTCAAGAGAATTATTATGATGCAAGAGTATTATTATGATTTTTGGTATCAGATATTGTGAGATGGTCAGAATTTAGCATTTTGCTAACTATGTGTATTGTTCTAATGAATTCTTTCTAAAACTGCATATTTGTATAACATGCTAAAAGTAATGAAGTATTCATTTCAAAGGTAAAATTGATGGTATATAAAGTATATCTCAAGAAAAGTGTTATTTACTATATATAGTCCCTATTTAACTGATCTTATCCAAGACCTTCTGAGTTTTAATGAGACCTCCAGTGTCTTTGGGTGTATATAAACACACACACACATACACACACACATTCATATGTTTATAAACACAATACAAAGAGTAAGGATTCTTAAGTCTCTTAAGTGGAATTATTAATGACTACTATTGCTCAGAAGGCCTTAATAATAAAATGTTTTAACTCCTCAACTAGAACCTATTCTCTAATTAGATCTAAACAGATTGAAGTCAAGATGGTGTTAGAAGAAATTCCTGTTTCACTTCTGAGACAATAATCTGAAAGCTAACCGGAAGGTCAACTAAACTTGGAAGGCCCCATGACTTGGGACGAAAGCAGAACACTTTCTGGACATTAGAGACTGGCAAAGACTGTCAGAAAGAACACTGAAGAAATTCAGTCTGATTCAATAAAATATGGGTAGAGAGAGAGACCTGGAGACGGCTGTAGTCTGGAATGGGAATCTGCTGTGTAAACTTGTGAGCTGTTCTCTCAATTGACCATTGGGCCATGGATAGCAGTGGTGTGGAGGCACAAAATGAATGGAGGGGAGATATGTGTGGAAGAGTAAGTATGTGACCATTAGTGAGGCTCACAAGTGAAAAGAATAAGGATAGTAACACTGATTGCACTCTGTTTCCCCTACACATGGAACTTCTACTGACTGTGAAGCATGATGACAGTGAAGAAAATGCAATGGCTAGTGTCTGGAATCACAGAGAGAATCAACAGTGCAACAAACATGAAACATGCTCCCACATTATCTCTCATCAAAAACTTTCCAAAATCCTTGGGTACAAGATCACATTTCTTCAACATACAACTTAAAGATGTCTACAAAGCCAAATACCTAAAAATCATTAAAAGTCAAGAAAAGCTGAAATGAAAACTGCAACATGTGCTAGAAAAGTAGAAGTTCTTTAACCTTTATGTTATTGTTAAATACACTTAAGAAATCAAAACAAAGTCCAAAACAACAAAATGAGCAAACAGAAAAATACAACACATGGCACCTTGATTCCTCAAGGTAATATGTTAGTACAAGAAGAGAACAATTTTCCAGAATCCAACCCAAAAGACATGCAAGGTTTTTTCCTTCATATCATATAAAGAATTCAAATGAAAAAGAAATTCAAAGAAACAGAAAAACTGATTGAAATCCATACAAAAAAATTAGAAAAAATAAGTGAATGTCCTGAAAAATAAAATTAAGGACATACTAAAGAAATCAAACCTTTAAACAAGAAATAATGGAGATGCAGGATGTAAACAAAACAATAGAGTAAATTGAAAAATAAATGTTTGGAGAAAGCTGAAAGCAGAACAGACCAAATGGAAGACTGAAACAGTGATCTTGAACATTGCAATACATAGAATGTTCAGGTGGAAGAAGAAAGAGAAAAACAACAACAACAAAAAAGAAACACTTCAAGAATACCCAATTACATTTGGAAAGGCAGCATTAAAATAATGGGTGTTCCAGGAAGAGAGGAAAAAAAGAAAACTCATTCTAAGAAACAATAATGGAAAATTTCCCAAACCTGGGGAAAGAAGAAAATATGCAAGCCCATGAGCTAAAAGAGCACCTAGTTACATAAAAGTAATGTGCCTACATCAAGGCAAATAGTGGTAAAAATTCCAAGAGTTCAAGAATATTGAATCACAATAGAAAAAAGTAAATACCCTATAGAGAGTCCCCAATCAGGCTTACATCTGAATTTAATACTGTAACCTGACAAGTCTGTAAACACAATAATGACATATTTAAACAAAGATAAAAGCTATAGTCAAGAATATTATATACTGCAAGGCTCTCCTTTAGAAATGAGAAAGAAAAAGAGGCCTTACAAAAGAAAGATAAGTTGAAGAAATTTACAAATTTTATACAGTAACTGATGTATTATTTTCTTTTTTTTAAGTCCAATCACAAAAACTGAAAAAGGAAATAGCATCAGAAAACTAAAGATGAAATAACAATAGCAGACAGACCCTAATGAACTAGATAATCAAAAGGAACTAGGAGTGGCTAGTTGGATTAGAACACTAAACCAACTACCTGTTATTTTTACAGACTATTTGCACTCCAAAGATAAACTAGGTTTAAAGTAAATGTGTGAAACACAATTTCATAAGCAAAGGATACATAAAACCGGCATAAACGTCATACTTACAGCAGATAAAATAGATTACCAGCTAAAAAGATAGTAAGAGTCAGGGATAAATATTGTATAATTATTAGTGAAACAATATATGAGGAAGACCTACCACTCAAAATATATGAACCAAACAAAGAAGCATCAAAATGTATAAGGCAAATATGAACAAATCCTGACAGCAGCACTTAATGATTAGGAACTTCAACCCAATTACATGATCAGAACAAAAGCAAGCATGAAAAAATAGCCTTAAAGAAAAAAAAAAAAATTGGGCCACATGAGCTTAATACATATGTATAGGGTAATCCATCCCCTAAAAAACTGGGTACACATTCTTCTCAACTGTACATGGAATATTGCTCAGAAAAAAAAAAAAACACATTAGATCACAAAACAAGTGTTAAATTCATGAAGACTGAAATCATATCAGGTTGTCTGATCACATTGACATCAAATTAGAACTCAATCACAAAAAAAAAATACACAAAAAAACCTTCAAAATGTGGAGACTAAAAGGTTTATATGGAAATAAAATAATAAATTACAGAATACCCAGCAATAGATGAAAATAAGGACACAACCTACTAGAATCTATGGGACACAGAAAAACAATACTAAGAAGAAGGTATGTAACAGTACAGACCAACATCAAGAAACAAGGAGGTCAAAGAAATAATACTAATCTCCCACCTTAAAGAAATAGTAAAAGATGAACAAACAAAACACAATTGGTCAAGGAAATCGTGAAAATTATAGCAGAAATAAAATATATATAAATCTATTCCATGTCTTTGGAAAGACATTTCAAAATATTAATGAACACAAAAACTTGTTCTTTGAAAATAAAATAACCTAGATATATAAAGAAAAATAGAGAAAACTCAAATAAAATAAGAAATGACAGAAATTACAACAGGCATCACAGAAAAATGAAAGATTGTAAGAGGTTATTATGAACAACTGAACGTAAGTAAGTTGAATAACTTAGAAGAAATGAAAAATTCTTGAGAGATAAACACCTGAAACTGAATCAAGAAGAAATAGAAAAACTGACAGACCAATTACAAGCAAGGAGACTGACAAATAATTAAATGTCTCTCCAAACTCAAAACCCCAGAACTAGATGGTGATTTGTACTGACTTTTTAAAGATAAACATACACCCATCTTTTTCAAACTCTTCCAAAATACTGAGAAAGAAGGACTGTTTCCAAACACACCTTGTGATACGAAAACTGAAACAAAGATCACACACAAAAAAATTATAGACCAATTTCCCTGGTAGACATAAATGTAAAAACCCTGAACAAAACCTTAGTAAAATGAATTCAGCAACACATGGAAAGGATCAAAAATCATGATATATATTAATGGTATTTATTCAAGGGATGAAAAACTTTTTCGAAACCAAAAATTGGTTAATGTATTTTATCACATCAATAAAAGGAAAATTAAAAAATCACATGAACATAGCAATATCTTTAGAGAAAACATTTTGAAAAACTCTACATCAATTTAGTATTAAAGAAACTTTAAAAGTGGGGGTAGATGGTACATGTTTCAATAAAATTATGGACATATCTGACAAACCAATAGCTAACATCATTCTCAATGGTAAAATACTGAAAGGTTTTCCACTAAGATCCACTATACGAAAGTCTGTCCACATTCACCATTACTAGTCAACATAGTGTTGGAATTACTAATTAGAGCAATTAGGCAAGAGGACAAATTAAAAAGAATCATAATTGAAAAAGAAATAAAACTCATTATTTGCATATGACATGACAATATACATAGAACACTCTCAAGACTCTGCTAATATAAATTATTTGAAATGATCTTTTCAGTTCATCAAAGTACCATGTAACAAAATCAGTCTAAAAAATCAGTCATGTCACTATGTACAAGGAAGTGGTACAGAATTGAAAGAAATTAAGAAAACTATCCAATACCATTTCATCAAAAAGTATTAACTGCATAAGAATAAAGTTTAAAAAAGAGTTTAAAAAACCTATACATTGCAAACTATCAATATAAGACATTGTTAAGGAACTAGAAGATACAAATAAATGGAAATATATTTCCTGTACATAGACTGGAAAAATTAGCATTGCTAAAATGACTACCCTACCCAGAGATATTCAATACAATCCCTATCAATGTTTTAATAATATTCTTCAAAGAAATAAAACAAACATTGACATTTATAGGGAAATACAAAAGGCACTAAATTATCAAAGTAGAAGTGGTATGACAGGTCTATTTCAAACTATATTAAAAAGTTATAAGAATCAAAACTGAATGATATTGTGATAAAAACAGGAACACAGATCAATGAACTATGACAACCAAGATATGCACCTCACATTTCTTTATTCTTTATTTTTAATGTCTGGTAAAGGCGTCATGAGTATACATTGGAAAAAGGACAATCTCTTCAAAAAATGGTCTTAGGAATACTGAACAACTACACACAAAAGAATGAAACAAGTCCACATATTCACACCTTATACAAAAAAAGTACTCAAAAAAGATTAAGACTTAGACATCAGACTTGAAATCATAAAATATAGAGAAAAAAACAGTGAAAAAAATCACAAAACTTTTGCTTTCTTGATATCACTGTGGATTTACCTCCAATGACAGATAACATAAAGAAATGGGACAAATCAAAGTGAAAATTTTGCACAGTAAAAGAAACTATCATTAAATAAAATGGATACTTTATGAATGGGAAGTAATATTTGCACTTTAAACACCTGGCAGGAAGATTATATCCAAGATCTACAAAGAGTTTGTACAATTCCACAAAAAGGAAACAGTCCAATCAAATAGTAGACAGAAGAGCTAAATATACATTTTTTCAAAGACCTACAGATGGCCAAAGGTACATTAAAAAAAAAAAAAACACCATTTATAATCAAGAAAATAAAAATCAAATCCACAATACCACCTTTGTGGTACACCACAAATACCACCTTCTTGTATCTGTGAAAATGGCCCATTTCAAGACCAGACACAAGTGTTAATGATAATGTGGGGGTAAAGGAGCCTTGGTATTCTGCTGGGAGCAATGTAGAAAGATCTGGTGCTTATGGGAAACAGTATGAAGGGTTCTCAAAATATAGATCTACCATATGATCCAGCAGCTCTACTCTCAGTTATCTAGAACAAAGATGCAAAAATGCTAATTTGAAGTGTGCTGTATGCACTCTTAAACACATGAAAGCACTATTTTCATTAGACAACTCATAGAAACAACCCAACTTACCAAGTATAAGTGAATTGATTGAGAAGATGTGGTATATGTGCACAATGGAATCCTACTATGATACAAAATAAAGATGAACTTTTGCCATTTGTGACAACATGGATGGAAATTGAAGGATTCATACTAATGAAATACTAGAAGGAAAAACATAAATACTGAATGTTTCCATTTATCTGTGGTATATAGAGACTCAAAAATAGAGTCAGATAACCAAACCAGTAACACAGAAAACTGACTATAGAATTGAGGTTAACAGAAGGATAGGGGGAAAGTGGGAAGCAAACTAGGGAGGGTAGCTAATGGACTGTGGTTGAGGACTATGGTTGACTTGGTGGTGGGTGTGGTGGGATAATAAACATCCTAGTGGTAATATCATATATCTCTGAATCATATACTGTATTGTAAACCAATGTTACTGCAATAAAAATATTTAAAAATTAAATATTTCTATGCACATGATTTCACACTTTTCAGTGTTAAGAATTCTACAGTTGTTTACAATGGTGTATTTCTACCAATTATATACTGTTCCGTTTGTGATAAATATAGAACAAAATTGTCATACTCTTACCGTATTGCAATATAATTGCAGTAATATTTGATCAGAAGTGTTAACTGCTTTTTATCTTTGGACTTGTAGATCTAACATAATAACAAAATGATACCACATAGTTTGTCAAACATAAAATTGTCAGTTTATCACACAAAGACAAAATTTAGAGCAGGAAGATAGGGTTATATATTAATTATATTCCTGAAAGTCAATTATGAGAGACATTTTCCTTGCTGTCACTGTGGTTTACAAAAACATATCAAATATTATTTTCTTAGATTGCTAACACCTTATTCAAGGATTGCACTAGACACCTTTTTTAGGTTTTTGTGTTTCTACTCATTTGGCCTTGACTCCTCATCCCTCATGATGTGCTGTTTATGTCTTGTGTAAAGGACAGAGTGAGTAACCAGCGGGCAGGTCTCTGTCATCACAAAGTTGAAAGGCATGCAACAAATTCATGCAAGTGATTTATAAATTATAATTTTGTTAAGTGCCACAAAAATGTGTAAGTACTTGCTGATACTTTCCTTGGAACCAAGAACATGAATAATTTTATATCTCGATTGGGTGTTCCTATGTGACAGACTGGAAGTTTTGTCATTGTAGTTGGTATTTCGGCTGAATTCCTGCAAATACTAAAATGGAAGTTTACATTTTAGTTAAAATTCTACTGAGACTTTCAGGTATCATTAAGTAGAGGATAAGTTTTAAAATTCAGAAGGAGTCAGTCATTTGTTATATTTCTAATGGATCACCTATAACTTATTTTACCATCAACAATTCTTCAGGGGTCCCAGGGTGCCATCAGTCAGAGTAGAGTCAAAGAAGACAAAACTATCACCTTGAGTAAAATGCACTTAAGAAAAAAACTATATATTTTTCTAATTACAAATTAAGAAAAAATACCACCCTTTTATACTAATCTTATTCATACTTATACATAATTGAATATATTTTTTAAAATCAATGTGGTCCATGAAATTCTCTCTTCTTAATAGCTTTCAACAGTTAAAATTATACTTATAATTTCTAAATTAAGCACTCAATTATAAGAAATTAAATACTTATAATTTCTTAATTAAGCCCTCCAGTTTAAGCCCTCAATGTATTTTTTAGACAGAACTTTATACTTGTCATTAACTGTAGTACAGCTATCTGACTATTCTTCCACTTGTTTCTACTGCATTCAGTGTACTTACTATATTTATTCACTCATTGTTTCATATTACTGTTATGATTCTACCAGTGTAATTTGTAGAAGGAGATAATAGATTTTATGAAGAGTTGCTGTTTTCTGCCTCTACATTCATCTCCTCTATTCTGTCAACATTTTTTTTTTATTTTCTTGGAGCACACACTTCATTGTTATGTAACTTACAATGGAAACTAACAAAGTAATGGAGTCCAAAAAGGTCCCAAAGACAAAGCATATCCAAAAGGGTCCCAAAAACAAGGCATAATTTAAATTCAATTGCTTCATTACCTTCATCTATCCAGCTTAATATCTTTAAGAGGCAGACAACCTGGCAATTTCATAATGATTTCAAGACTTGTAGAGGACATTCTGAAACTAAAGCTTCTCCAAATCTATTGCTCTAGATTCATGAAAATATAAACTTAAAGCCATATTATTGTCATGAAAGGAAAACACTTCTCCTAAAGCAATGAACCCAGAGAAAAAGATGGGGTGATGGGGGAGAGAAGGAGGGAAGAAGAGAGGGAGGGACGAGGGAGGGAAAGAAAGGGATGTGGAGCGAGGAAGAGAGGGAAAACTGGGTTCTAGTGGACCTGCATTTAAGATGAACCTAGAACCTGCACTATACTTAGTTCTTCAATTAAAAATCACAAAGTAATTAATTCCTTTTGTTTTAAAACACTATATGAATGCATTTTTTATCTCTTGTAACCAAAACACCCTGAGTAACATATATAATGAATGAAATTACAAATTTAATACAATTCCTGACAATATTTAAGAAAAAAATATTTCATACTATAGGTAAAATATTTTAAAAGTTTCTTGGTAGAGATACACTGATATTATCTAAAAACAGCACAAAGAAGCATGTAGTAGACAGATTCTGGCAAACTGAAAAATATATCCCAAAAGAAATGATATTTTTGTTGGCTTTTAAAGTAAAAGTAAGAATTTCATCAGGCAGAAAACTGAATAAGGGCATTTTAGGTAGTGTAAATATATTGTGCTAAATTTAGAGCAAATGTGACACTCTGTTCCAACTCTATTTCATGTTGGAAGAAACTGATGTTTTGAGTTGTTGCAATGATTTAAACATATTTCTATGATGAGTTGACTAGTTCCAAACTTGTGGTTAATTACTTTCATCAGTCATGTAGAGGAATTAGAGGAATAGCCAAGATTTAGTTGATACTTAATCCATTTTATTTGGCATTGGTTTGCTATGTTCAACTTATATTTATTAGCTGATGGCATTTAATTGCTGTGGGATGACATTACATGATCCATATTGTACTATGAAATTCCTATCTCTTAACATACCCTCTTTTTTTTTAAATAATAGAACTTTCCTTAGATGCTGTAAGCTAATTTGGATATATGTTTAACACTTAATATTAACCATTATTCATTTTGCAATGAGGAATATCATTAAGCTTATACTTTGATTAAAAATTACTGAGTTTTATATAATACATCTATGGATTCTTACATGGTTTGATTATATAAGGGTGTTTTTCATGTGAAAACACATAAATAGTTAGAAGTAATAAAACGTAGGGATATATAAGCAAAAGTTAGTGTTTTTTTAAATTATTATAATATCATTAATTTATTGAAAAAATTCTATGGTGCATACTAAAATAATAGACATAACAAAATAACAAACTATATTAATAAAAATTTAACCCTCTATAATTGTGCAAATTTCTAGAGATATCAAAACTTGGGAATACATGAGCCATAGTCTCTTTAAGATCAAAAACAAATTTGTATATTTTAATAGAAGTCATAATCCCCCAAGAGATCATAATTGAAAAAAAAATATAGCAAAAAAAGAACCTGAAAATGAGTAAGGCATTACTGTATCTTTCTAGAAGTTCACTAGTAGAAGTCAGTTGAAAAAAAAATAGACATGACAGTTTATCATTATGTCACAAAAACTCTCTGGAACATAATAGTAAATGACCAAAAGATAAAATTTCTCTTAATCATAACAAGACCTTGGCATACCCTACTGTGAGAAAAAAATAAAAGAATAATGATGTTTCCTTAGAAAAATGGATAATCACTAAGTAAATTTAACTTCAAAAAGAGTATTCTGTAAGAACACTAACCCTTTTCAGTCTTACAAGACCTTCATTCCACCACAACAGTTACCTAAAAAGTTGCCATTACTGCTTACAAAATGCTCTAATTCAGCTGTTCACAACTTTTTGCAAGATATAATCAACTTTAAAAAATAATAAAAGTGGGATATTTTTCTTTGTACTGATGGTTTTCAAATCCATATTTTCAACAAATTCTTGCCAACAACATAGAATTCCTTGTCTCTATTCATGAGCACACTCAGTTGACTCACAAAATTGCTACCCACTTGTATCCTGGACATAACTCCCTAATGACTCAGGCACATCAAGCACAATGCATGACATTACCTCCCAAGCCTGTCTTTCTCCCAGCATTCTTTTTTCTCTAAATGACGCAAACACATGGAAATAATTTATATTCCAGCCCCAGAAGGTCATCTTGTTAGTTGTTTCATCTGGCCATTCAAGCTGAAAACTAAATGCCACACCAAAAATCTGGTTGTTTTCTTAACATTCACAACAGTACTAAATGGTTACTACATCTTATAATGATCTCTTCTTTTCCTACTTATTCTAGGATCTATGGCCTTGTTTTCAGAACTTTTGCTATGAAATTTATTAAATGAAGAGTCTAGCCTTAACACGCTTACATTTATAGAATTATCAATCTATTTCCAGTTTCTTTTACACACATATTGTCTTCAGAGAGCTATAAGGGAGAAGAATTAATCATGTCAAACACTTCTCTGAAAGCTTTTATTATTCTTTGAGATTCAGCTCCAATATAAGATGCATCTTTTGGTCTCTCATCCCCTGGCCAGGCTGATTATCACTTTGTATCCTTCTCCCATTACAGAGCATGCCTCCTTTGTATTATCCCTTTAAAAAGTAGAAAATATTTATGCAAGGATGGTTACTACCCCAAAGCAGTACTCCTCTTCTTGGAGAACCCCAATATAATTGAAGTTTCCACCATACACATTAAGGTAATTCCTCATTATTCTAAATCAGCAGTCTTCAGGTCTGGCTGAAAATCTGGAATTGTAAAAAGATTGATTTCCAAATACCCAACATCATGAATTCTGATTCCATTGGTCCGACAGAGGGCTTGGAATCATTACTGTGTTATGTAAGCATTTCCAAAAATTCAAAAGTATAGCTACAGAAAACTCTTTGTAAACATTTTGTGAGTCAACAAGCTTATGGAATTCCTTGATAATTTTTTACTGTTCCAGGGTTGGTGCATTGCTAAATGACTTAATCAAATGAAAAGAAATACTCTAAGTCTTAGGTTCAGGGGTCAGTTTTGCTTTATCTACCATTGAATAGGAACAGAAGGTATTTAGTGCAGACTGCAGGACAGGAGTACAGACATCAAGCCAATCTAAAAATGAATTAAACAGTAAAAGGAGTAAAGAAGAATGGAAAGAAGTGGAGGATTTGATGGGGTGATGCTTTTACTGTATACAGAGCATTGTCTATTCTTTGAATGCTATAGACTTTTACTTCCTTAGAAGCTTATGTTCTAAATGAGGCAAACGTTTTGTACGAATTATCTAGCTCTGCTTTACCAGTGCCTGTAGCAATGCTAACAACTTTCAGTGCTCAATAAATAATGTGAAACATAGAAAAGGAGAAAAAAGAAATGAGTTTGTGAATTTTAAAATTAAAAATAATAGACAATTATAGACTGAGAAATAAGAGGTGTTCAGTGACTGACATTTTCTTTCTATAAACAATTAGTGATCTCACCTGAGTAGAGAAATTACTATATTGTCAAAATATAAGCAAAGATGTTAAATGATATTACTTCATTAATTTATAAAAATGAATAAGTGCTCTAGATCATAAGGTTATTTGCATAATATGCATATATTTTACATACTATAAAATAATCATGTAAAACTTTAATAATAGAAAAGTTACTTTTAGAAATGAAAAAAATATATTTCATGAAATCTTCTCCAGAGTTATATTCTGAGAAGGATAGTTGGGATTTCTTGAAGATGATCTTGTATGGTAGTTTCCTGCTATTGTACCATCCAACATGAGAGTGTACTTTTACTGATGAATAATATAACAATAATCATGTTCATAATTAATTATGATTACAAATATATTACAACAGAACTTTTTTTTTCATTGTTTAAAAATGTGCTATTTTATTTTTTTTTATTATTAGTTATATTTGACATCATTTGTAGTCCCCAGGGGGTACCCACCACCATTTCACCCGTGCACCATCACCTCAGTCCCTTG
>JAGFMF010011502.1:1245478-1304274 GCA_019455555.1 Galemys pyrenaicus
TTGACATGGTTGGTTTTTTCAATGTGTGCCATTCTTACCGGTGTGAGGTGGTACCTCATTGTGGTCTTGATTTGCATTTCCCTGACTAAGAGGGATGTATATTACAACAGAACTTTTAAAAATTCATATGCTATAATTTAGTACAGTTTTGAATTATGAAATAATGAAAAATGATCTACAAATAACCTACTCAAAGTCATGTAGATTTTGGTTACCTAAAGTTTGACCAAAAAAATTATACTTTATCTAATTATCTTGTAACACTCTACGTTTTTAACAAAGTATTTTCTCTAAATGAAACATGTAATATTAGATGTTGGAACTTCCTTTGTAAGGTAAGATATGGAGTATCAATTCAGTATAGAATGAATATGCATATAAAATAATTTGTGAGTTTAAGATTTAGTTAATTAAAGAATGAAGCACTCAGAATTTGAAGATATTCCAGATGAAAGATATATAAACATGTTAAGTATGGCCATGAAATAATTTATGTACTTTAGTAATAATTAAGAGAATTAAGAAAATCACATTATTTTCAATAACAAAGATTATAAGTTTGAATAATAATCAAACAATAAAAGTACTCACTGGGTCATGACAAAATATGATGAATCAAGCATACATATATATAGGAACTATATTTACTTATGTTATATCATTACATATATATGTATATGTATGTATGTATAATAAGTGTTAGGGCAACTAGACATAACATACCGATCAAAAAACTTTTGAAATTGTTACTTAAATATTCTTCTAGGTTATATGTATCACATATTATTTTGGTAATTGGTGAATACAATTTTGTCAGTAAAAATATATGTTGCTTTATGCAATATTCACAAATTTAAAATGGATGATATCCAGACACATCAGTAAACAATAGAAACACAAAGGAAAAGAGAAGCGTGTGTTACAGTAAGAGAAAAATAATCATATGCAACATATTTAATGACTGACATAAGAAACAACAGATGGAACATTTAATGCTTTATTATATTCAAACTGATGACAGTTATGTCAACCAATAACTTTAAACCCAGCAAATTCATCTTCAAAATTAAAAAGTCTAGATATTCACAAAAAGAAAGAAGATGAAGATAATCTGCTGCTACCAGTTTTGAAATACCAAAGGAAAATAACCAGATATAAATCAAATTGAAAGAAATAAAGTTGTTTGAGCACTATTTATGCATTTGTGTGTATATGCATATGTGTGTCTCCATATGTATATATGTAGGATTCTATAAACTTCTTTAAATCAAATAACTTATTTAAAAGATATATGACAGTGTAAAACAATAATAATCACATGGTATTTTATGACTTATACAACTATAATATATTGGTATGTAATAAAGGAAATTTCCATATTTTGCCATAACAAGCTATCATGGTTCTGAGGTCAATTTAAGTACACAGAGGAATCTTCAGAAGGCCAGTTTTGATCCTTAGATCAAATGCTTTCACCTATTCATCTGTCTGCCTAGGGATTCAGGATTTTGTCTTATTTGTATAACTTCCTATTTTTTATGTTAAATTTTATCATGTTTCTGATCGATAGCCAAGATTTGTCATTTTTTAAAAAGGCAGCTTTTTTTTTTTTTTTACTTTTGACAGTTCTGAATTCTCCAAATCAAATCATAAATGAAACCTTCTTAACTTCAAAGTAAACTTGTAATTTCCTAAGGACTCCTGGATAATCACAAATGAGTCATTCTTATACTTTGTAAAAAGATATAGGTCAAAAGTAATTGTTTTATATGAGAAATTGAATTTTGTGAAATATTTCTTAGGTTATAAATGTATGGGTAAATGCTGTAAGTACAGGTATGCTAGAAAATGTATGACTTCAAAGAATTTTGTCAATGCCGTTGTTCATGGTAAATCTTAGTATAATGTTATCAGTTAAAATGTTGTGTGTCACAGAAATAACTACATTTTCTTGTCAAATTCATTCCTATCAAACTTTAACCATGATCAGTTTAAGCCTTTTATCATTTACAGACAGTTGTTACTTGACTGATGTTTTCCAAAAAGCTCTAGGCATTGGATACAAACCAGAACACTTAAGTTACAGAATGATGGCATTCCTTAACTTTAAGCTCATACCACTGACTGAGTTAGAATTTCTAGAATATTAGGAGAAGCTGACAAGTCCATAAAACTGTTAACAAGATCAAGCAGAGTGAGAATAATGATATATTGTTAGATATCAGGGAGAGGGGCACCCCAAAACCCCAAATCTATCTGTTTTAAATAGGTTCTATTATCCACTGCCTCAAGACAAAACATACTCTAATGCATAAGACCATTAATGGAAATGAACTTTATTATATTTTTTAAAGATTTCCTTTATTTTTGCATAGAAGAACTGGGGTGCAGGCCAGAGGTGCAGGAGGTGAGAAGACTCACCAGAGACAGAGTGGGGAACAGAACAGGCACATCTACTGAAATACACTGCTGAGAGTAGCAGTGGGAAAGACAGGAAAGATCTGCTGTACCAAATGCGGTATAGCTCCTGGCCAGGGATCGAACTCATGCCATTGCAGTGTTAGTGCTGAAATTTAAACCCTAGACTAACAAGGAGACCCCACAAGGAAAGGAACTTTAATACAATTAGTATGTAACAAGAAACACAGAATATAGGTTTTTATTATTTTTTTAAAAAGATTTATTTATTTATGCATACAAGCACTGGGGCACAGGCCAGAGGTGTAGGGGGGTGAGAGGATTCACCACAGAGAGCGGGGAGCAGAACAGGCAGATCAACGGAAGTACACTGCTGAGGGGAGCAGGGGGCACAGCAAGAGAGGTCTGCCACACCATGTGGGTCCCCCCCCTGGCCGGCAGCAGGGATCGAACTCGTGCTGCAGTGGCTGCGATCTGCTTCGTAGTGCGTTGCTTAACCCACTGCGCCACCAGGGGAGGCCCAGAATATAGGTTTTTAAATCAAGCACTCCTCATGGGTAAATGTCCAGCCAAACAAGGTTGGCCCAAAGCAGGGACACTGAGACCCAAACCTGCCACAAGCCTAATGCACCTTCTGGTTAGAATCCATAGAAAAGGGTTAGAAACAGCCAGACAAGTCTGGAAGGAAAAGAGCAAAATCAAATTAAGATAAAAGCTGCTATTGTTAACCTTCCCATAGGTCTCTCACCCACATCTATTTTAACCAGTCCAGGACCAATAAAGCAAATGCAGCATTTTTACATGTCTCTCTGCTCCATGTGCCTTCTCCACATCTCTTTCTGGTTCTCTATCTTCCTTCCTTCCTTCCTTTCAGAGTCTCCTCTTCAGCTTCTTCTCCCTGCTCAGCTCTACCCTTTCTTGGGTGGGTCAGTGAACCTGGAAATTCCCCTTCCCCCTGGGGACCACCCTGTTACAATAGGGTGTTACCACCCTGTTACAATAGCTGTGTTTCATCACAGCTTTTGATGAAAACACCTATAGTTATTTAAAGTTCTGTTCTTTTTTTATGTAAAAAATTCCCATTATTTTCTTAAATTATCAATAATAAAACAACTATATAGACTCTGCTATTGTAGGTGAAAGGGAAACATCTCTTTTCTCCCTATCTGCTTCCTCCAGAAGTTAGAACCACTTATTGTGTATTCATATTTTCATGGGAACATAATTACTATATAAGTTAATCAAATTTGGTTCTCTTTTTGGCAGGATGCATGGGAATATTGGTCATATTTGAAAAAGTTGTAGATGAATCAGTTTCAAGGGACTAAAGTTGACTTGATAGAGCTAATGTTTATAAAGTGTTTTGGGGGTAAAAATTGAAGTGGTACCTGACTTACAAGGCTCCAACTTACAGGGATGTGAGACTGAAACTTCCTGGCAGGACCAGGGAATTTGGAATATTTGAGGGAACTGAAGGAGTGAGGAAATCTCTCATATCAGTAGGTTCCAAAAGTGAATTCTGGTGGTGAGATTTTTGGCTTCACACCTTAGGCTCAAATTCTTTTAAAAATTTAACATGATAATTCTTCAAAAGAGTTCAGCAAACATTCTAACAGAGGCTTATGTGGTGAATTATCATTACTGTTACACTTATGTAAATAATCAGCTGAAATTTAATGAGACCAGATTTATTTTATAAACAGAATCAAAAAAAGATGGGTTGCAAAGAAAAATTTTACATTTAAATGAGTAATATAGTCAATTCTTGCCAGTTGTCTTCTTTTTTTTAAGTTTCCTTCAACATCTGATTAAAAGTGTTCAAACCATTGTTTCTAAGTCTTCTTGGTGTTATGAGATCTAAACTCTGCCTACTCAGATGATATTGGAGTTACCCAAAGATAAACTGTGAGGGTCCTCCCTGGTGGCTCAGGGGTTATCTCAGCACTATCACCTCTACAACTTGAGTTTAATCCCCAGTCAGGGAGCTAACCCACATATAAGGTAGCAGACCTCTCTTGTCTCAACCACAGTTCCCCTTAGCAGTATATTTCATCAAGTTTCACCTGTTCTGCTTCCCATTCTGTCTCTGTGACCCTTTCACCTCCTGCATCTCTGTCCTACACTCCGGTTCTCTATGAAAAAAATTTAATAAAATAAAAAGCCTGTGAACTGAAGTTTGCGCTGATCAAAGTAATAGCTAAGTAATAGCTAGGACTACATATATGTATACATATACTCATATAAATATTATCAACAGAAATATTCAAACTGCTAATCAGGAACTCTGTCACCTAGCCATCCTACCATCTAAAGATAATTCAAACCCAACCTCTCCATAAATCTTTCTGAGTTCAGTCACTAGGTTCCCAACAATTAATCATGTTTTTATTTTATTTCCATCAAAATCCCTCTGATTAAATGCCTGAATGCTCACAAATATCCTCTACTACCAACTTCCAGTAAGTGTTCTGTTGGACCTTAGTAAATACAAGGCAGCTGAAAGAGAAAAATGATTTATATTATTTAAATGAAAGGAGAATACTTCCCTGACTGAAACAGATATTCTTAGAACTTTATTCAGGCTATTTTATGCTCTCTGCTGGATCAGGTATAAACTTGGGTTTTCTCTCTGTTGTACAGCAGCCAGTCCTAGCAAGAATTCCACTAAGTCAATTTAGAAAAAAATCTATTTCCAACATCCATATCTGATCACCTTGATACCTTATCCCCCACCACCCCTGAGTAATTTTTAATCTTCCTGGCTGCCTTTCTCCACCAGCCTGTCAAGTCATTTTAAACAGAATCCAACTTACCCTTCATATTTTCTCTTGGTAATTTTATTCCACCAGTCCCTCACTCTGCTCCTTGGCTCTAAGTCTTTATTTGCACAGATTATGTTTAGAATTAAGATCAGCTCAATAGTGAAATCTCTTTTTCCCACTGCAGTATTTCTGATTAAAATCTGTTTTTACAATAGGAACTACTGTCAACTCTAGTTTCACTTTGACAGGGATTGTGAACCAAGCAGAAAGATCTAGTGGCAAGGAAGCAATAAAGGATAGGAATTTCCACCAGGGATTTTGAGTACCATGGAAAGCAGGCAGATGAAGTGATAATGCAGTCTTTGCAGATAAAAGACTTTTTTGATACTAAAACTGTAAAAAAAAGAAAAACTTTCAATCCCAGAGATAAGCACATTTTTCACACTAAAATGTACATTTTAAGAGCAATTCTGCTTAGCACCTCTAATTGTATATCAGCATGTCCATATTTATTCTTGGAAAATAACTTTTTACTCACTAAATATTATTTTTAATTCAAACTTTATTTTTAGATAACTTTAAAGTTCACAGCAAAGCTAATTGGACTATATAGAGATTGTACATATACCCATTATTTCTATACATGTTCCCTCATTATCATTTCCCACTCCAGTGATATATTTCTTAAACTTGATGCATAGTTACTCATGATAGATATTCAGTCAAAACCTATAATTTACATTATAATTTATTCTTGCTCTTGTACAATCTATGGATTTATACAAATGTATAATGGCATGTGTGTTTTTTGTTATCATTCAGAGTAATTTTATTGTCCTAAAAATCTTCTGTGCTCTGTGTATTCACCTTCTTGCCACCAACAACTGCCAATCACTAATGGTTTCGTTTGTTTGTTCATTTACTACTTCCATTGCTTTTCCTTCAACAGAATATAGTTGAAATCATGTAGTAGAAATTACACAGTATAAAGCCTTTCCATTTTGGTTTTCACTTATAAATGCATTTAAATTTTCCTTGGTATTTTTTTCAAGGCTTGATAGCTCATTTCTTTTTAGTGCTGGTAATATATTCCACTGCTTATATGCACCACAATTTATCAGTTTACCCTCTGAAGTACATATTACTTTCAAATTTTGGCAATTATAAATAAAGCTCAAAAACCTCCTTATATAGGTTTTTGCTTAGACATAGGATTTTAGCTTCGATGGTTAAATGGCTAGGAGCGGATGGTGGATCATGTAGAAAGGGTATGTTCATATTTTAAGTAACCTCCAAATTAAGTTCTGGATTGATTATAAAAATTTATATTCCCACACCAGTGGCTAAATGTTCCACAAACTTTCCATCATTTGGTGTCATCAGAGCTTTGGACTTCAGTCATTTTATTAGGTGTTTATTGATAATTCATTGTTTTAATTTACATTTCTGTTATGACATAAGATGTGGACTATCTTTTCATATGCTTATTTGCCACTTATATGTCTTCTTTGATGAGGAGTCTGTGAGGCTTTTTGGATTGCTTACTTTCTTATTGTTGAGTTTCAAGATCTGTATATTTTGACTAAGAGCCCTTAGCCATATGTGTATCTTTACAAATATTTTATACCATTTTGTGACTTGCCTTTTTATTCTCTTGATATTGTCTTTCACAAAATGAATTAGTTAAAATGTCATCTTTAAAACCAAACTTGCAATTATTTTATAACTGTAGGCTTACTGCTATGTTATTTTCTAGGAATTTATAACTTGGGATTTTATATTTACATCTGAGATTGATAATTAAATTTGATGTTTTCTAAAATGTGTAAAATATGTGACTAGATTAATAATTTTTGCATGTTAATATCTGTTCATTTTAAAATCATTTCCTTTTTCATTATATGACATTTGCCCTTTTGTCAAAGATCACTTTGTTATATTCATAGGAGCCTAGTTCGAAGTTCTCTATTCTGTTCCACTGAACTTGGTGATAATTCTTTTACCAAATGAGAAGTGTTTTAAATTTTTATTTTCAAGCATCCTTGTTTACTTTTCCACATTATAGGATTTCTCCCCTTAGGTACCATTACCATAGTTTTACCATCACCAATGTCTTCCTTCCTTATTATGCTTCTTCCTTCCTCCCCCACCATCTTTACTCTCTCCACCTCCCTCCCTTTTCTGAATGTCTCTGATCCATCATCTGTTTTCAAGACTATGTGTTGAAAGTCTTACAGTTTTCAAATGATGCTGTTTTGATTACTGAATTCATATGAAGCTTTAATGTCTGATAGAATTATTCCTCCAACTTTTTCTTCTTGAGCACTATGTTGGCTATTACAAGTCATTTGCTTTTCCATATAAAGTTTATAATCAACAACTTTTGTAAGTTAAAAAATTTTAATAAAATCTTCTATAAGTTTTTTTTCATCTTAACAAAATTATTTGCAGGAACTTTGATTGAGATTACATTGTATCTTTAGATCAATTTGGGAATAATTGATCTCTAGACAATATTTAGTCTTCCTATCCATTAATAGTGAATATATCTTAATGTATCTATGTCTTCTTTTGTTTTATTAATCAGTTTGGTGGTTTTCTGCATATAGCTTTTAAGCATATTTTGTTAGATTTACATATTTTGTAAATGACAATTATATTGTTTTTAATACAAAATTCCAACTTTTTACTGCTGATATATAGTGGAGCAGTTGATTTTTGCCTGATAAACTTATATTCTGCAACTTCATTATAATTAATTATTAGTTCCGTAAGGAATTCTGGTCAATTCTTTTGGATTTTCTACATGGGTGACATGTTATCTGTAAATAAATACTGCTTATTTCTGTGAATAAAAACTATTGGCTTTCAAAGTTATATACATGTCTTTCCTCTGTTTTATGGCTTTAAATATAACTTTGGTTTGTAAAGAAGAGGTAAGTGGGGAATATCTTGCTTTGTACTGTATCTTGGTGGGGAGGTTTAGCATTTCTCACCATAAGAATGATTTCAATTGTAAATTTACTCTAGATAATCTTTATCAAACAGAAGTTTCTTTCTTTTCTTATGTAGTAAGAATTTTTATCATGAATATGTATTGGCCATTTTCAAAT
The DNA here is from genome assembly GCA_019455555.1 of Galemys pyrenaicus. Classification (NCBI taxonomy): domain Eukaryota; kingdom Metazoa; phylum Chordata; class Mammalia; order Eulipotyphla; family Talpidae; genus Galemys; species Galemys pyrenaicus. The sequence goes on from JAGFMF010011502.1 coordinate 1,253,772, forward strand.
TTTATTCTACATCCATTAGTATAATAATGTGATATTTTCCTCTGTGTAGTTTGTTTTTATGATGGGATAAATCATAAACTGATATAACTGATCATCATATAAAATCATATAACTGATCTTCAAATTCAAAATCACCATTATATATTTGGGATTAGTCTCACTTGGTTATAGTATATTATTCTTTATTTTTAAATTTAAGTAACATGATACTATAATGTTAAGTTTCTTTAATGAATCATGGTACATTATTAACATCTATAAATGTGTCTACATTACCTTAATTTCACCACTAAAATTTGATTCTTTCACCATAAAGTTATTCATTTTGTCCTAATTTAGCTTCAAACTTATCTCTGGAAACCGCTAACTTGTCTTAGAGGCTGAGTTTGGTTTTATTTTTTTCTTTACATGCCATGTATGAGTCAAATAACATAGTATTTATCTTTGTCTGGCTTATTTCACTAAACACAATAGAACTTAGAGTCATTCCTGTTGCTGCAAATGGCAAGATTCTGTCTTTTTTAGATGAATAGTGACTCATTGTGCACACAAACACACACCACCTCTTTTTTATCCATACATTAATTAATGGACACTTAGATTGTATTCACTTCTTGGTTGTTGTAACTATTGCTGCAACAATCGAGGGTGTTTATATATCTTCAATTTAGTGTTAAATAAAAATTTCATTCATTCCAGTTATCCTACTTCTTGGTTATGTACCTGAAAATAATGTACCAATTTTAGATTGTTGTATTTAATTTGCTAATATTTTGTTAAGGATTTTAATATCTAGGTTCATGACAGGAATTGGTATATAAGTTATATAGAATGCTCTTGTCTAATTTTAGTGTGGGTGAGTAGCCTCATAAAATGAGTTATCAACTAATTATAGAATCAGATTTTTAACAGACAAATGTGTGAACAATATAATACAGAGACCCTATTTTAAATGAGCTCTGGCGGCTAAGATAAAATGTCCATGCATATTTAAGTCAGCAAAATATGACTCTCAAACTAGGAATGCACTCTTCAATCTGCCTTCCCTTCTGTTAGTTGTTTGTTTGTGATTAAACCCATTTTGTTGATGAAAGAATTGTCTGTTATGTTTGAGTTCAGCACTGGCTATTTGCTTTAGATACATCTCAGTGAAAGGGGAAGGGCCAATGAATGTATGCAATTTTCAATAACCCAATTTATATGTAGTTATTTTAGATTATAAATCCCAGTATGCCATAAAACAGACTCCCTGAATTGGGGTGGAGAGGAGCTGGGAAGGGATGAATGTAGTTAATATAATATATATAATGTAATAATAAATAAATATAATATAATAAATATACAGATAAAGAGACACATGGAGAGGAATCATAGAAGAGACAAATGGAGGAGAGACATGGGGACACTTGGAGGAGATACTGAGTGACAAACGTGAGAATGAAGCTTTAATTTTAAAAATTAAAGGTATGCTGGCAATATTAAGATAGTGATCAGCAGCATTTGTAGAATTTTGTTATGTAAATACTCCCATCCTGGCCAATTTATAGATACCAATATGATATCACTATATATATCTTTAAAAAGAAATGTACACTGGGTTCTTGTGAACTGGCACAAACCAGCTTAACACATCATTGATTTTATTTTCAATTGTGTAGCTAAATCAAACTTTATGTTTTTCTGTTGTTGGATACCTAGTTTGTTCCCATATAATCCCCTTTATAAATAAAATCTGTCACTCTATAATCTAATCTTGAAAAGAAAATACTGGATAAAGCTTTATAAGGGGTAGTTATATCAGTAGTCTAGAGAAAACAGATTTATTGTTTATATGTAAGATGAAATGTACTTGTTTCTATTTTATCAAGAGTACTAATGAGTGTATTAAACTTACTATATATGATCTTTCATAAAACCCAGCATTTCTATGTACATTTAATATACAGTGGTCTAAATAATAGTGATTGTATATTTTAGGGAAAAATATGAAGAAATGGGTGACTAAGCAGGTCATGGACAAAGATCAGCTAACATCAGCTGGGCATTAACAAAACCATCTATTAATCTCTCAGCAATCAGCACTAATTTATCAAATATTTACTGAACACCTGCACAGTATTAGGGATTGCTTTTAGCACTAATGACGCTGTTGTGAACCAAAAGGAAAAGCAAATTCTTATCATAATTGAGTGCTCATTCTAGCAGAGGAGATCAATTGTAAACAAAATCAATCAGTATCATATAATGTGTTAGAAAGTGTTCTATCCTACTGGGAAACATAACCCAGAAGGGAACTAGGACTCGTTCCAGCTGGAAGAGACCTGGCTGCAGCTTCCTCTCAGGGAGTTAATGTGTAACAGAATGTACCATCCCAAAATATGTCTCTTTGCAAAAAGGAATATTTTGGGCTGATTATTTTAGGGAAAGATAGATACCTGAGAAGCTCTGAAAGGGAAATATATCTTAGAAGGGAAATTGGTACAGTCATTTATTATCAGAGATTACTTTTTTACTGGTGTTATCTGCAAGTCAGAAAAATGATGATTACCAAAGATTACATCTTCTTTTCTCATTCTGTAAATTGCCTTTTCTTATTTTTGTTTTTTTAAACATCCTTGTTTATTTTTTTCACAATAAGAATCACTCCCCTCAGATGTGGTCACCAGAGTTTTCCCACAGCCAAAGTGCCCAGAATCCTCCACTACATTCTCCTCCCTCACCTTTCTGATCTCTCTCCCTCCCTTCCCCTTACTTCCCTTCTAGATGACTTGGATCTAGAGTCTGCTTTCAAGGATCAGTCTTTCAATCCGTCTTTGTCTGATATTTTGTTTATCTCTTTTGAGTTCATAGATAAGTGAAATCATCTGGCATTTGTCTTTCTCTTTCTGGCTCACTTCCTTTAGAATAAGCCCATTCTGTAAATTGTCTGATTTCCTTTGAAGTCCTAGACTCTTCTGCATTTTCTTATTTCCGGATGGTATACTAACCTTAATAATCTGGCTGCCTCTTTAGTCTCAAATATCTTGTGTGACAAGTCCAAAAAAAAAACAGAGCCACAGAGCAGTAAAAGAAAATTTCTTCACCACTGTACAGTGGTAAGATGGCTATAAAATTTTGGCAGGATTATTAAGGGACAAATAAATTTGTCTAAAAGTGTCCTGTTATCACTCATTCAGCAACTTCTGATTGACACCTTATCTTGTGACAAGCCCTCACAAAACTTTTTGCACAAATACTCAGGACAATTATGTTGCCCACTGACAACACTCTTCTAAATTGGCTGGGATAAGACTGAATAAGCTCAGCACCAGGGGACAAAAGTGTGGATTCTAAAGACATAAGACAAAGACATCAAAAACATGGTGTGAATTTGGAAAAGTTGACAAAAATAGAAAATTGGTCAACCTCAGGTTTTCACTGAATAAGGATAACACATAAGTGAAGATTAAGGAATTAAATGTTAAAGTCATGAAAAAACAAATTAAACTTGTTAAAGGGATGGCCACAAATGTTTAACAAAATATAAGAATTGGAAGAGCAGTTCAACAAGCTAATTAATTTAACACTGAGCTAAGTAAACAAGACCATTTGAAATAAAATCCACATCAGAAATAGAAAGAGCTGAAACAACCATATGGCTGGCAATTGTGTTATGACTAGTCTTATTTTCTTAATGGGTTAAAAGGTAAATTTAAAGTTAAATTAGGTTCAGAATAGAATCGAAAGTTAAATGGTGTGCAAAATAATAGGTCAAGTTTTAAAGTAATAGCACCGTTTTAGATTTTGAAATAAACTTGTGAAGAGCCACATGTGTGTAAAATAAGAATGTTTTCAATTTTGGTAAAACTGCATTAAGACTGCTTGAACCAAAACTTAATAAACAAGCTAATGAAAGAGAAGAAGTATAATCTTAACACAAAATAATGCATAACTTTAAGCTCCTTCAAGGAGAGCCATATTTTTTTTTTAAAGATTTATTTATTTATGCATACAAGAGCTGGGGTATAGGCCAGAGATGTGAGGGTGAGAGGATTCACCAGAGACAGAGTGGGGAGCAGAACAGGCAGACTGACTGAAACACACTTCTGAGGGGAGCAGTGGGCAAGGCAGGAGAGGTCTGCCTCAACATGTGGGCCCCCTCCCTGGCCAGCAGCAGAGATCGAACTCGTGCTGCAATGGCTGTGCTCTGCTTCATAGTGTGTTGCTTAACCCACTGCGCCACCAGGGAGACCCGAGAGCCATATTTAAGACCAAAAAAAGTAGAATGAATGTCATTGATAGTAGAATAAGTGAATATGTCTTTTAAAAGAGTTGATGAAAGAATAAGTAATATTAAATGAAATTCTTTGGATACATTAACTGCTGTAATCAAATTCATTGTCTTGTATAACCTAGTGGTATTTTCCACCTAAGAATAGAATAGTATCTTTAATTTTACATAATTCAGAAATACAGGATTCCACCTCTTCAGATGTACACTATCCTATCACAATCAAAAAAAAAAAATCTCCTATAGTACACCACTATAGACCATTGTACTCTTTCCTAATATTGCTTTCCATCCTTCTCCTCCCAAACTTTGTAGCTTCAATTTTGGAGTCCAACTTCTAGCATTGTTTTGGTTTTGGTTTTGCCCTGGGGGAAATCTGATATTTATTTGTCTATCTGTTTTGCTTAACATAATTCCCTAAGTTCATCTTTCTTGTTTAATAGTTAAGTAGTATGCCATTGTGTGTATATATATACATCATCTTAATCCAGTCATCTGTCCTTGGGTACTTAGTTTACTTTAATTACTCAGGTATATACATAGGAGTGGAATTTCTGGATCTTATTTTCTTAGCTCTATTTTCAACAATTTAAGAAAATGCTACACTGCACTCATTCCATGAGGGCTAGGCAAGTGTCATTCCAGCCAACAAAATACAAGTATTTTTTTTTTTCCCATACCTTTGACAATACTTGTTCTTGTTAACTATATTCATGCTTTCTTGTAAAATTGTCTATTTACATCTTATGCCAGTTTATTTTTTTTTATTCTTTTATTTTGGTTGAGTTGTATGGGTTCTTTGTAGATCTTGATCAATGTATGATGTGAAAATATTTTCTCCCATTCAGTAGTATGTCTTTTTTTTATAGCTGCTTTTGTTATGTAGAAGCTTTTTGATTTGATGTATTCCCAGTTTTATTTTCCTTTTGTTTCCCTTGATGTAGGATTGGCAGTTAAGTCCTCAAATATCTTACTGAAGCCAATGTCATGAAGTGTTATTATAAGTAATTTTATTTTTCTAAAGGTTTTCACAGAATTAAAAAAATATCAATAAAATATAATAGATATATGATGTGTGTGTGGATTATGTTGAAAAAGTAGTATGAACTATATGGATCTGTTCCTCTAGTCAAAACATAATAAAAACATCTGCACCTAAAACATGGTAAAATAATATAACTGTCTAAATGTACTCCCTCTTCTAAAAGTATTTTATAGGCAAATGTTTATAAACAGCATGTTTAAGTATATTAGTTCATTTATAATTACTTACATATACACACACAAACACACATATCTTAAGATGCACCACAGTTTATTTTCTTACTTGTCAAAATCCTGTAATGAGTCTGAAGATGTCCACATTGTAACCCAAGACAAGCTTTTAAAATGATTTTATGATACCCTGTAAGATGCAATAAAATAAAAGTATGCTTGATTCTTAAGTATTGCATGCAATTAGAAACTTATTTTTGATAAGTCATAATCAGAGGAATGCCTTATAATTCAGTTTCAGTAAAATGAACTTCAAGTTTAATGGTTTATTTCTTCAGTTTACTTATCTTTTCATTTGTTCATTTATTGCCTCTGGATATTTTTAATGTAAGGTTATAGTTTCTATTCTCTAAACAGTTTAAAACAACAATACAATTAAATGTGTGATGTCAAATTTTTTTCTGGCATTAATGAACTTGGTAATATTTATTACAGAAAATATAACATTTCTAAATATTATAATATGTCAGATTTTATTAAATATCTAACACTACCAATTTCCTTTATTTAAAAGTAGAATTAATTATTTTATTTAGTAATAATTATTAAATCATTGTTTAATACTTTTTGAAGGCTTAGCAAATATAATCTAAATCTTATATAATTTTTGAAATTAAATTTAAGTTTATTGCTTTACATATATTTCTTAATTTGTCCATTCTGTGAGTATTTATTAAATAATTTAATATTTTTTCCATTCTATGAGTATTTATTAAAGAATTACTACATGAGGTACCTAATATTTTGAGTAGATTCCTAGCATGTACAAGCTGGGTCTTATGATATTAACCAAAATGAAGAGTCACCCGCCCCCCATTAATTGAGAAGGGCCTAACATCAAAGGGCCTTACAAAATTTACCAAACAACCTAATTGAAAAATGAGCAGAAAAGACATTTCCCCTAAGAAGAAAAGCAAATGGCCATGAGCCATATTAAATGCAAGTCAAAACAACAATGACACATCACACTGGTGAGAATGACCATATTGAAAAAAAAAAAAAATAACAAATCATAAGTGCAAGAATGTGGAGAAAAAGGAACTCTCTTACACTAGTGGGAATAGAAACTAGACCAGCCACTAGGAAAGCTGTATAGAGTTTCCTCAAAGCACTAGATATAGTTTTGAAATTTTTTAATACTTGTTTCTTCTAATTCACTTACCTGTTTCTTCATTAATTCCTTTTGGTTTGCTTATGCAAGACATGACAGTGAATTCTCATTAAATATATAAACACATGGCCATGCACATATCAGAATTTTGGCTACCTGGAGGTTCTTATTATTTTCATTTGCTGTTTTTATGACTTCATCTCCCAAGTTTGGTTAATGTGGTCACTATCACAAAAGGATTTATCATTATTCAGATAAAATAGGATAAATGAAGCTATAAATCTCAGGCAACGACCCCAGAATATGAGATATTCACATCCTTAATGCCTCTTGGAAGATATACTCTGACAGTTTTTTACCTTGGGGAATCAAAAAATCTATTCTGGTGTAATAACGAGATTGAATACCAGTGCATATATCCAAAATAATTATAAATTTACCTACTTTGACAAGAAAATTAAATATAAGCCTGCAGTAATAATAATTAAGAGTTCAGTCATTGACTAGGATTTTAATATATCTACTCTCTAGTCTTCTTACATTTGACAGAATTTGCTATGAAATTAGATGTTTGGAATACATAGTTGTGTTTCTATAATTCATAGTATAGAATATATAAAATGCATACAAATTTTATTTATATTTATGATATGTAAAATTATTCATTAAGCCAATGTATTTGGTCAAATCACCTTTCAAAGTTTTCAAAATTTAATGCTGAACAAGAAAAAACAAATCCAAGTTGACAAGAATAAGATTTTGCTGACTATAAGATCACTTTAAATTCAGACACACTTAGGTTGAATGTAAAATAATAGAAAATTATATAACATGCAAAAAATTATTTAAGAGATGCAGAAGTGGCAACATTAGCATTGGATAAATTCAGATCAAATAAACTTACTAATAGAAAAAAAACACTATGCAATGACAAAAGGATCAACCACCATTAAGACATTAAAAAAAAGCTTAAATGTGTATCCACCAAGCAATAGAGCCATAAAATTCATGAACTAAAAATAGATAGCGGGCAAGGCATTAAGTCTCAGCACTATGAAGCTATTGGCAGTCACTGCAGCAGGAGTTCCAACCTGGATAGGGAGCTGTCCCACACAGTACAACAGACCTCTCTTGTCTTGCCTGCTGCTCCCCTCAGTAGTGGATTTCAGTAGATCTGCCTGTTCTGCTCCCTACTCTGTCTCTGTTGTATCCTCTGGTGAATCCTTTCCCTGCCCCCAGATTTCTGGCCCAGCTGTTGTAGGCATAAATAAATAAAATAAATCTTAAAACAAAAAAATAGAACTGAAAGAAAAAATAACACATTCACAATTTGAGAGATTCTAACATTTACTCTCAGTACCTGAAACTTGACAAGATCTTCAGAAATTACATAAAACCATTACCTTATCAATAATCATTAAATTTATACCTATCATTTCTACTTTTCATTGTTTTGATACTTATATTTAAATAATTATGGGTTAATATGTTCAATGATGTGCAGTAGGGATTCTTTTTTATCCCTCCTTTTGTTTCTTTTCCTCCCCTCTTTTCCCTTTATTGCAGAAGTTTGAACTAGAATACTTAGCACTGTGCTGAATAAAAAGGGTGAGAAGATACATCCTTATTTGTTCTACATCTTAAGGGGGATACGTTGCATTTTTCATATTATATGTATTGACAACTCTAAGGTTCTGAAAATGTTCTTTCTCTACTTGTAGCATTCGCCCTGTTTCTAAATTGCCATTCCTCCCTTTCTCTGGATGTGGCAGCCATTTGAAGTATTTTTATGTTAATTGATTAAAAACCTAAGATTTGAAAAACTTTACTTATTTATGCATAGAAGAACTGAGGTGTAGGTCAGAGGTGTGGGTAGGGGTGAGAGGATTTATCAGAGACAGAGTGGGGAGCAGAACAGGTGAATCTACTGAAATACACTGCTGAGAGGAGTAGAGGGCGAGAGAGGAAAAATTTGCTGTGCCATGTGGGTCAGCTCCTTGGCTGGGAATGAACTCAGTTAGTAGCTGTGATAGTACTGAGACTTAAGCCCTACACTACCAGGAGACCTCAGATTTTTTTATTATATTGTTAATATAATCGGTTATATTGGTTCTATTTTATATGTTGTATTAGCTCTCCATAACTAGAACATATCTACTTTTTTCAATCTTAATGTATTGATTATTTATTGTTGAATTTAATTGGCTAATATTAGATTTGACATAATTGAGGCCTACATGTTTGGACATCATAAAATCTTTCTACTTCAAATGAAAATATCAACATCAAGAAAATGATGCAACCCACAGAATGATAATTTTTGTATTCTGTATCTGAAGAAGCACCTGAATCTAGAATATATAATGAGCAACTACTATTCAAGAAGTCAATTGGCCAATTTTTTAGAAATAAGCAAATGATCCAAATAGATACCTTCTCTAAGAAATATATAACCAATGAGTACATGAAAATATGCTCAGAAGCATCAGTGATATATAAATCGTCAGTGACATATAAATCAAAACCAAATGAATTACCAACAAAGAATACTGCAATAAACAAGACAGAAAATACAAAGTGTTGATAAGGAAGTGGAGACATTTGAGCCCTGAGACACTGCTGGTATGAAAGTGAATAGTGTGACTGGGTTGGAAAACATTCATGTACGTCCTCAAGTAGAAAAACACAATTACTATACCAGCAATTATTTCTCCCAGGTATATAGTCAATATAAATGAAGATATGTATTAACACAAAAGGTTTACACTTGTGTTCACAGCAACATTACTCACAATAGCCAAAAAGTGAAAACAACACCAAGCTGTTGAGAATATCAATGGTTCTTTCCTTTTTATAAATTGCTTGGCAGGAGTCATAGAAGGCATGTTGTGGGGATGAAAAAAAAAAAAGGTGGTTTTGTTCTCAAAGCACAACAGCAGATACCCTGTGTGATGAAATTGTATCTTGATTCAATTAATGCACGTTATAGCCTAAATCATATAGCACTAAATATTCATACACTTTCAGATACATGCACACACAGGCAAAACTGTAGTAATTGGGAAAAAAATCAGTTAATTGTATAAATAGTAATATCTTCATATTTAATAGTGTAATTTGAAATGTTACCATCAGGGGAAGATTGGTAATGTTTACCATGGTGCATTATTTTTTAGAGTAACATGTCAATATACAATTATCTTAAAATGAGAAGAGAGGGAAGAGAGGAGGAAAAGGTTCAATGGAGACTATGGTTAAGGATTATGGATGTTTTGGTGGTGGGTGTGGCATGGTAATATACATTTGAATAAAGTGTGAATCTGTGAACATAAATCCCTAAATTATATATAATATTGTAATCCAATGTTACCTAATATAATAAATATATATACAGAAAGAGTATATGAAATACTCAAAAACAAAAATAAACTAAGCAAAAGTTTGTGTTTATAACTTATTCTATCCAGAGAACTATAAACTTTAGCATCTACTTACTGTATTTATATTTTAAAATGACTATGACATAAACTTCAGAAACATCTTTGCAGACTTAGCTCCAACAAAGGAGAAAATAAACAACTATGACTATATCAAACTAAACAGCTTCTGTTTGTTGAAAGAGAAAGAGACCAAAACAAAGATATACCCTACTGAATGGGAGAAAACATTTGCACACCATATGTCTGATAAGGGATTGATACCAAAAATCTACAAAGAGTTTATACAATTTAACAAAAAGGAAACAATTCAGTCAAAAATGGGTAGAAAAGCTATATAGACACTTTGCCAAAGATGACTAAAAGACACATGATGAAATGATCATGATCACTAATTATGAGGGAAATGCAAATTCAAAACCACAATGAGATACCACCTCACACCTCAGAGAATGGCTCATAACAAAGAAACCAGTAACAATTGCTGCAAGAGTGTGGAGAATACAGAACCTTATTATACTGTTGGTAGAATGTAGACTGATCAGTACCTATGGAAAGAAGTATGGGGATTAATCAAAAGACTAAAATTGGATCTACCATGAGATCCAACAATTACATTGCTAGGTGAAAAGGACACAAAAACAGTAATTTGGGAGGAAAACTACACTCATGTTTATTGAAGCATTATTTAATATAACCAAGATACAGAAACAACCTAAATGCCCCAGAACAGATGAATGGATCAAGAAAATGTGGTGTAGATATACACATGGAATAGTATTCAGTGATCAAAAGTGACAAATTCTTGCCTTTGCAGCAACAGGAATGAAACTGAAAGGAATAATTCTAAACAAAGTTAGTTAGAAGGAGAAATAGAAATACCAGATGGTTTCACCTATATGTAGAATGTATAGATACCAAACAAAGGATCAGATGATGACAAACTGTAAGACTGATGCTTGAAAGCAGACTATAGATCTGAGACACATGGAGAGGAAAGTGAGAAGGGAAGTAGAGAACAGGGGTGAAGGAGAGTGTGGTGGAGTGTGATGGAAGACTGTTGGCACTGGGGTGGTGGGACAACTACAATGACCAGTTCCTCCCCCAAGAAAAGAGAAGCCCTTCAGGTAGTTGATTTTTTGGTAACAATCATACCAGTAAATATTTCCTCTAAATAAAGCTTATATTGTGATAAACAAGGATTTTCAAAAAATTTAAAAATCACAGTCCTTATAATTACACAGTATCTCCATTTTATAGATGCTGACACTGATTTTTTGGGAGATTACATAATTTTCCCAGGTAAGTATTTTAGTTTGACCTTAGTTTTCTAATGTCAGGACCACATAATTTCTGCTCACTGTGACATTTCATTTGAATTTTAAAAGAATGAAAGAGAATCACTAAGGCTCCAAAAGAGTAAGGGAAAAACGCACATACTTAGTCAAAGTGCATGCATAAGTAAGATATAATCAATTATACAATTTACTGTTTTGCATTCTGGTTTCCATCCATGAGCTGAAGTTTTTGTTGACACCTACATGTCCACTCAACATGGCCCTTTGACAAAAGGATAAAATGATGAATGTATATGATGAAATACCCTGGTCCTAGGAGGCGATCACACTCTAACTAAACCAATTCCTCCCCCGAGGAAAGAGAAACTCTTCAGGTAACTGATTTTTTGGTAATAATCATACTTTTAAATATTTCCTTTAAATATGCTTTTCTGAATCACTGCAGAAATGCACTATAAGACTTTCTACCTCACCGCTGTGACAACACAATTATGTTAGGTTAAACCTCAAAACATATTGTAGCTGATACGGCTGCTCTCTGTGAACCTGAACTAGTAGACTCACTTCGTTTGAATGCTTTCATATTTTGAAATAAAACGTATCTGCCCTTGTTTCTAACACATATGTTCTAATGAACTGCTGTTTCAATGACCCCCTCTTGCTTCCATGGGGCCCATTAGATCATATATCTTGACATTGTTGAAAAGTGAGATTTGATAATAATGGTTAACTATGATTGTGATCTTTCCTAAAGGACTTTAGCAATAGGCTCAATAAAACATATGACAATCTGGGAAGGAAATACTGCTATTAGCCTACCTATTTGACTAACTATATGACTACTTGAGCAGAAAGTTTAAGAAACCTGCCTTTTGTGATTTGCAAACAGATTTGATCCCAAGTAGTTAGGTTCTAGGACCTTTAAAGTTAACCAATAGGCTGTGTATTTTACAAGGTTATTTCCAGAATCCCTATGAGCTTTGTGATTTAGGGCTGAACTCAATATCTTATATTCACTGCATAGTAGGACACATGGTCTTTCACAAACTTGCCCTCAGGAAACCCTTATTCACACATTAGAACAGAGAATCCTTAGATTAAAGCAGAGTACTTGGGGATTCCACAAGGCATATCTTTAAAACAGTCCCTGTTTCAGCTTTTGTGAAATGAAATACTGCAAGACTGTTAAAATCCCAAATGCATGTAGATGAAGGCAATGATTCATTTCCCCCTCCTTATGGAACTGCTTTTAAGCCTTTGGAGACAGAAAGAATAGCAAACTGGGGTCAAACACAATTGTCTGGCATAGTACATGATCTATTGTTTTCAATAAAAAGATGATACATTTTTTCCTAAGGAAAATAGGAGCTATCAAAACTATTAAAAATCCAAGTAATATTTTAAAGATACAAAATATATAGATGTGATTGTCCCTCTAACTCTGTTTAGAAACAGCAAATTGCTTATTTTATGTGAGGAAAAGGATGGATTATGAGTTATTGCCAAGTTAAGAGACATTCTTTGTCAAAACTAATTGGGGAGGTGAAAGGTAATTTCAGTGATGATGGTTAAAAAAAAGAAAAAAAAAAACACTAATGACATGATTTAAATACAACATACCCTTTTATTTATTCTCAAACACTCCATACCTGCTTACTTATGAGGAAAGTGATATTCCAATTTCATGAATAGATACATTTTAGATTTGAGATTAATTTCTAGACTTCAGAAAATGTTGATTTTGATATTTTTGTCAAGTTCTTATATACTTTTGTGAAGAAGTGGATTTTGTAGGGGCCCTTACTACATGTACACATATACACAGAATAACATATATACATATACATGCATGTATACATACATACAACACACAATATGCACACATGCATATTTATTTTATAATTATATCTCTACTATCACATATATTCTCTATATTTTATATATACTTATATTATATATCATAGTTGATGCCACATATAATTATATTACCTATATTCAACTTTTACATTTAATACACAAGTATTTTATATATTTATATCTTAAAACAATTACAGTATCTGCATATATACCATATGTAGTTTTTTATATTTGCATTACTTTCTTCTTTCTCCTATATAATATATAGAGCATACTTTTTAATAATATAATTGAATACTTATACAAAGTAAGCATGTGCAAAATTTATCAGATGTAAGAAAAATTTTCAAACTTAAAATATTTAGTAATGTTAAAGTGGTTCTGCATGAAGATGATAATGATGCTCATGATTCTATGCTGAATTCAAAAATGTATCTTTTTATCTTTCATCATATTTTCCAGCAAACTCTAATATTCCTGAAATTAAAATGTGAGTTAAATACCTAGAATGCAGGGCACTAAGTAAAAAAGTCACTTATCCTCATAATATAATTGACACTTTCTAAGTTTTGAGAAGAGTAACATCTAAACAAACAAAGTTAATAAGTTTAAATTATTCTAAAATTATTATTTAAAAGCTAGATAGTTCACTTTAAAGAAGCAATAATTCCACTAGGTAAAATTAGAAAAAAAAAAGATAGAATGATAACAATTTAAAATAGACAAATGGGAAATAATGCAAAAATTGAGCAACCAATATTTGTGACAGTGAAATATAATCCCCTTTGTATATATAATATATACACAATAAATGTCAAGGAGATGCTGAGATAAAAAAGCTTTGATCCCTATGTGGGGACATGACTGGGTTTTTAAAGATTTCTTTTAAAATTTAATTCAGTTTAACAAATAATTATTCTTGGCTCAAGTCTTGGGTAATATGGTTATTTACTCTAGAATAAAGTTGGCTATGATTATAAATTTCAGAGGAATATTATGAAAAGGGTTGAAATGAATGAAGGTGATTTAAATATCAGATAAATAAATATATTAGTTTGCTTAAGATTGCTCTTCAAAAAGATTGAGCCTGCTGTTATAAGGCTAGGAAATTTTCAAAAAGAATTACCCAGTTGACTAGCAGAAATAAGAACGTGGGTAAGAACAATGAAAAAATTTCAAAGTGGGACAGTAATAATAACAGTATCAAGAATTTGAGTATAATGGTTCTTGGAAACAATGTAATTTAAGGGTAAAAAAAACTCCCTTTCTATTGTTCTGTTACAAATTGAATCTGCCACCCTCTTGTAATGGTCTATGAACTAAAATTGATTATTATATTTTAAAGATTTTAAAAAGGAAACAAAAAATATTTTGTGAAGAATAAAAGTTACATAAATGTCAAATTTCAGTGTCCATAAACAGTTTTCTTAGATGACAAGCACACAACTATTTGCTAAATTATTGCTTAGAACAGTTCCCTTAATAAAATGACAGAGTAGGTACAACAGATATCATATAACCTTTCAAAGCACACTTTACTCTTTAGTGCTTTTAAAAATATGCTGACCCTGACATATATGAACTTTTCTTAACACAAGGAGGGCATTTTCAAAGCTTTTATTATCTGCACAAAGTTGTGCAAATTGTTCTTAGCATAACTCAAATCATATTCCAAATACCTTGACTGCCTATAGGATCTTTCCACTGTGTACATCTACTTCCCTGCATTTTCCCATTTTAACAGAAACACATATTCATAGTATTTAATTCCAGTCATCTATAAGTTTGTAGATCATCCATTATCTATCCTACTCTATGTCAGTCATTGTGAGATAAGGGCTTTATCTAATTTGACCACTAAAACTCATAGATTCTTGACCCTTCAGTATCTGAGTCCTTCACTTTCCTTTAATTCTCATCTATCTCACCATCTAGCTATCATTATATTTATATATGTGTGTGCATATATATCCATGCATATTACATATATGTATATATGTTATATACATACCTATATACCATATTTCTATATAAACCAACATAGTAATACCTGTAATTTAGACAGTTTCCTAAAAGCTTTGCAAGTGTCATCTTAGCTAATCCACCCCAATAATTGAAAAATTTATTTGTAATCACATAACAGCCCTTAAGTCCTTATATCTAGAAATTCTTAAGTAATCAAGAACTTTATGCCTCCTTACTCAGATAAAAATTTTTCAGTTGTTAATTTCATAAAATAATTGTCCAGTTCATTTAAAAATTTTAGATACATTATTTCCTAGACTTGATTTATACAGTAAAAGACAAAACAATGACCGCACCCTACCGCTCTCTATAAATATCTTATTCTCAGTCTACAGTACAATTCAGACTACTCTGCAGACCTGTTAAAAATATACTTGCTGGACATAAACCACAAAACTTCTGAATCTTAAACTGGTGGAGTCGTCAGAGTATAGAATGTCCAAAGTAGCGTTGACATTTATATTTCCAAAATAGAATTATAAAATTTAAATTTGTGTTTGAATGTTTATGTTATAATTGAGTTTTATTTTTATATGTTTTATCAAACCATACTGAATTTTAGTTAACTGGGAACAATTTAGAGAAACTCAAGATTTGTAACTGCAAATAATACCTAGGATACTCTCTAAAACATATTTGGCTAAACTACGCCCACCCCACTCTTAGATGAAAATGTTGGCTAGCCCCTGACTTACCTGATAATTCTTGATTAAAAATACTATTATCACTTTAGTTTAGAAGGACTCTCAAATTGGTGACTACATATGACTGACTCCACATTATATTCAGAACAATGAACTTGATTTAAACTCCTATCTTCTTTTTTCCCTGGTTGGATCTTTTATGAGCTAACCACTAGAATAACAATGGTCTTCTATTACCTGCTCCAGGTTGTAATTTGTGAGTTAAAAATATATTTTCAGAGTTATATGGCATATCAGTGTGCAGATAGGCATTACAAAGATAGTAAAATTCTTATGTAACTATTTGTTATATGATTCATCTTTCTCTAGAACTGGGAGTTGTTTAAAGCTTATTAATTCTCTGGTGGTTCATCAAAGCTCTTTACTGAAAAAATATGCATTGACATACTTTCATATGGGTGATATATTTTGCTCAAAATGCAAACTTTCCCCTCAGCCCATATGATTATGTTGTTTGAGTGTGTGTGTGTGTGTTCGTACTGCAGTCATGTTATTTATGAAAAGCATTTTCTAACAAATTGGAAGTGCCATTAGCTCCCACAGCATCCTTAAATCTGCAATCAAGCAGGAACTACCCAATGTCTCATGTTTGAGATTGCCAAGTGTCAATCACCTATCTACTATGATCCTTTCATAGTTAGAACCCAGAACCAGTTCTAAGAATGATTCTGTTGAGATCATTTCATCTGCTTGAAGGTAAAGGAACTCAATTCACTGTAGCAGTTTTATCCAAAAACATCTCCTGCACAGATTATCTTATTTACCTTACTGCTTTTATAAGTTCAATGTAAGTAAGGTATCAGGTATTTCTTTCAGTTATTTATGCTACATATTTTTATTGATAATGTTGTGATGGCACGTGTTTTAATCAAAAATTATCAGTTAACTTCCTGCTGGAGAGAAAAAAAAAAATACTGCAGAAGTCTTTGGAGTCTATCTAAGTGGATATATTGAAAGAGAGCATTCTCTGTGCTTATACAAATTCTGATTCCTGGCTTCACTCCATACATGCTAATATAGAAACTCTGCTGACAATACAAAATTTACACCTTAGCTAGCTCTTCCAAAATGATTTTTGTACAGTAACATTTCAGAAACTACAAAAAAAGTTCTATCTTCATTCTTTCAGAGGAGGAAGGAAAATAACAGAATCAAAGATAAAGAAGAAAATAAAGATAGAAATAGTAATCTTTAGGGAATACGTTTATTTTTTTAAATTGAGTAATTAGTTACCATTTTATTATTCACTAGTTAATAGTTTGATCATGAACTAAAGACTATACATTGATTAAATATTTAAATTAGAAAATTATTGGGCTTACAATTAAAATGTAATCTTTAAATGGAAAGACTACAGCACATGACTATTTGCTAAATTATTGTCTAGCAATAATTTAAATTTCAAATAGTGTATATTTTTCAATACCTAAAAAAGAAATTGTGTTAACTTAAACTATACTTAGTTCAAACTCTTTGCTGTTTAGATAACAAAAATTTAAGAGAAAAATCATAGAATATTAAAGATATAGTAAAATTTGTGCCATATTACATATGCAGAAGTGGAATTTAAACTTGGATTTTATTACAATACTAACGAACAGTAAATTTAAAATTCAGAAGTCATTTCTAGTACTGTTTAGGTGAATTTTTCAAGTAAGCATCTACTATCATTATTTCAATTCTGTTGAACTTTTATTTTGACTTATCAATAAATTTTTATAATTGAGATGTGGAGTGAAAATAGAAATGCTCGTATAGCACTGGTAATGCACTTTTCAATTTCTTTTTGTAAAAAATATTTTTAAAAGATTAATTTATTTGTGCATATAATAACTAGAGTGTAGGCCCAAGGTGAGAGGGCCTAGACAGGGTGAGAGGATTCACCAGAGACAGAGTGGGGAACAGAACAGATGGATTAACTGAAGTATACTGCTGCTGAGGGGAGTGGCGGGCAAGACAGGAAAGGTCTGCTATACCATGTGGGTCACCTCCCTGGCAGGGTATTGAACTCATATGCAGTGGCTGTCAATAGCTTCACAGTGCTGAGACTAAACCCTTTGTGTCACCAGGAAGGCCCAATATGTATTTATTTTTAATGAAGTAGTATTTGGATACCCCATCAGGGATTTCCACCATTGTGCACCCAATACCATATCACTCATAGTCCACCACCACAGTGAATTGTGTTCCCTTCCATCTTTATTCTTACCCCTCTTTTGCCACTCCATCCATTGGTGCTTCAATAGCATAATCAGATTTCAAGGGTTAGTTTTTCATGTTATCTTTATCTAACTGTTAGAATAGTTACTTTATATTCCACATATTAGTAACAAATGCCAGCTGGTATATATTGTTCCCCTCTGACGTACTTCACTTATTATCCTTTCAAGCTCCATCATGTTGCTGCAAATGGCATTAATTAATATTTTTGATCACTGAATAATATTCCATTGTGTGTATGTACATCTTGTTGTTCCACTCATTTATTCTGAGGCTTTTGGGTTGTTTCCATACTTTAACTATAATAAATAGCCCTGCAATAAACATGGTAGTGCAAATTTCCCTTTGAATCAATGTTTTTGAATTTTTTGATGCCTAGGAGTGGAAAGTGGGTCAAATGGCAGATCTATGATTAATGTCTTGAGACATCTCCATATCACTTTCCATAAGGGCTAGACCTGTTTTCACTCCTACCAGTTGTTTATGAGGGTTCCCTTTTCCAATTTCTTAATCCTTATATAATTGTATCTTCAGTTCTCTTAGGCTACAAATATGACTATTACAAATGTGACAAATATTACTATTACAAATATGACTATTACAAATATTAAATTATTGCTATTAATTCAACAAATAAAGAAAGTATTATCATTATTATCATATTACATCTTATAAGATACAGTTTTTCAATGAAATTATATAGATTTTAGAAGTGAAATAAATGTTACCTACAAGGATATTATATTTTATCATAAGAAGCTAACAACTGACAAGATAAAAGAATATCTTTAAGATAAAAAGTATCATCAAATTCTAGAATTTCCACTATTTAACAAGTGGCACAAAGGGTTAAGCACCACACTAGGAAGGATCAGCAGCCACTGCAGCACAAGCTTGATGCCCAGCCATGAAGGTCGAGACCCATATGGCACAGCAGATCTTTCTTGCCTTGCCTGCTGCTCCCCTCAATAGTGTATTTCAGTAGATCTGCCTATTCTGTTCCCCACTCTGTCTCTGGTGCAGCCTCTCACTCCCCATACCTCTGGCCTATACCCCAGTTCTTGTATGCATAAATAAATCTTTTTTAAAAAAGAAAAAAATACCTCATACATTTGTCCATTTGGTAAATTATTGATTTTTCCCAAGAGAGCTACAAATACACATACACATACACACACTTGTAATTTTGGTAAACATAAATCTCTTATGCACTAATACCAGACCTGTAATCCCAAGGACTAATCTTACTGAATTTTCAATATAGATTTATGTTCTTTGACCTCCATAAATGTTTTCATGTATGTTCTATGGTCTTTTTCTTTATTTTGTTTGATTTTATTTTTATTATCTTTATTGAAGTAATGTTGGTTTACATTGTTGTTGATGTTTTGGAAGAAAAGGATCTCACCCATTCAGGTGTAGCTACCACAGAGCTCCCCCCACCAATGCAACCACAGTCCACCACCATAGTCCATGGTGCTCCTTTGCTGCTATATTCTCGTTGTCCCTCTTCCTTTTCACCCTTTTGAAACATCAATTCTGTTGTCAGCTTTTAAAGCTTAGTTTTTAAGTTTGTCTTTATCTGACCCTTTGTTTTATTTTTCTATATTGCACACACAGTTGACACCATCAGATATTTACCTCTCTCCTAACATATTTCACTCATCATCTTATAACTCTTGGATTTTCCTTAGCATGAAATCTTACTCATCAAAACAAAGTTGTCAATTGAGTATCATGGTTAAAAGAGACAAAACTACCATCTACGATGTCAGAACACTGAATAGTAAAAAATACTAAAACTATAGACTAGGCTTAATAAGTTACCACATTAGGGCTATATATGACCAGATAGCCTTAAATTTAGTGTCTATTTTATTCCACAAGTTAGAAGGAAAAGATGTAGAATTTAAATAAGCAAGAATCAAGCAACAAAATGGAAATGAAGACAATAAACGGAGACCATACAACCTATAAATGAGCCAGTTTCCCATTAAATGAATATGCAATAATACTTCATCTTACTAGTAACAAAAATAGCAGTCTGAAAAAAATTACAAATAAAATCCTTTATGGTAACCTTTCCTTGTATTAAACATAACTTTATAACAATCAATTTGCAGACAGTAATTAAGGTGTCATTGGCCATATGCTTATATTTTTAGAACCCTGAAGCTTTAGCATTCTAAGTTTTCTAAGAACTTTATTTCTAACTTAATGAGGATTTTTATATCAGACATGTGTATAATGTTTAGCTTCTGACTCAAAATTGGAAGATCAGCAAATTCACTGATGGGAAAGTTAAACAAATCCACGTGGACTGGCAGAAGTCCAACATAACAAGAATGCTTTAAATAGAAATAAGTGTGTCTAGGAAGTTGCTAAATATTAATGCACAAGAAAGCTGGAGAGAAGAGTGATGGAATCACATATTGCAAGAACGTGGACTGTAGTCAGTTGTGATTCTCACTGTCTCTCTGCCATGACGTTGCAGTGATGTTATTGTGGTTTGAGGCTGAACAAAGGGAACAGCTATATCCAGAAAAGGAGATGAGAAAGGATCAATACAGTACCCAACTGGGATCACTACAACCCAGAACCTCTAGATGTTCTGTTTCAGAAGTGTATCTAAGCTAGATAATCACAAAGGAACAGGATTAGAAATGAGGATCTAATTGAAGAATGAATGTTTTTAACCTGAGAAGGCAAAAACAAGGGGACAAGTTAGTAGTAACTCTGAAACATTGAAGGACAATGTTGATGAAATAATTTCCATTGAATCCACATAAAAGGAGACAAAGAGGTGGAAGTTCTATTATGGTAAGCTGAGGCCTCAATGTAGGAGTTTTGGAGATCAAATAAAACACAAATTCAATGGGTCTCAGCTTCTCCAGGAAGGTGGGTGTTGGAGGAGATCCAAATATCACATGTAGGTTTAAATTAGACAACCAGGGGCCTCCCCAGAGACCTAGAGATTACATATCTGCACTATCACTGATAAGGTCCAAGTTCCATTCCTGGCCAGGGGGCTAACACAAGTATGGCACAGCAGACCTCTTTTCTCTTGCCTGCTGTTCACCTCAGCTGTGTATTTCAATCTGCCTGTTCAGCTCCCCACTCTGTCTCTAGTGAATCCTCACAATCCCCACACCTCTGGCATGCTCTCCAGTTCTACACAAGCATAAATAAAATATTTGATTTAGACAACCATAAAATTCCTTGAAATCTGATGTTCTTTCATCATTTTATAAAAGGATATTATTACAATAATGACTATATTCTGTGCTTAATGTTATGTGTCAAATTTACCAATTTTCCTCAAAACAGCTCCCAAATATAGAATCTTAGGTTTAGTAGTTATAATAGTAACATATTGATAAAACAATTAATTAGGTTTCTTAGTGATAACCAGACACTAACAGGGTGAACCAGCAATGAAATTTAGAAAATTTAACTTTAAAATTCATTCTTTATAGACTGTTTCAAAATATATGATTAGGAGTATTAGGAGAAACAGAAAAAGTTTGACTCACAATAACAGAAATAACCTGAAGCATTAGCATTCTAACTATTCATATATTGCATTGTTATTATAAAACTTGCTATTAATTCAACTTGTTGTCTCTGAAGCATGAGTCAAACAGATGAGACTCCTATTTTAAGGTAGTAATCTAAGGACTAGCTCATAAGTTATAACAGAAGTTGCTTAAAAATGTATCCATCATAAGTTCAGACCTGTTGCATCTAAATAATCCTTTAAAAATAAAAATGACGCTTCATGTTAAATACAGTTGACAAACACTGGTTTATTACATAGACTCATAAAAACCTTGGTTCTAAAGAACTGTATGAAAGTTTCACAAAAAACTATAAATTGATCTACTAAATGATTCAGCAATTTCATTACCAGGTACCCACCTGAAGAGTGCAAAAACACCACTTTACAGAGCTCTATGTTGTCCTATATTCTTGCAGTAATATCTATAATAACCAAATTATAAAAACAATTTAAGTGCCCAGTAACAAATGAGATTAAGAAAATGAAATATGTATAATCAATGGAATACAATGCAGCTATAAAAAGATGAAATCTTACCATTCCCCAGAACAACATGGATAGAACTGGAGGGGATATGCTAAGAGAAAAAAAAATCAGGAGAAAGACAATATCAAATACCAAATGCTAGCAATCATACATGGAATATAAAGGAACAGAAAAAGCTAAGCCAAACCCTAGAAATATGACTGTAATGGACTATGGTGGGAGATTATGAGTGCTCGGTTGGTAGGTGTGGAATGGTAGCATACATGCTGAGATGCGTAAACCTATATCCCTAACTTATATACAGTCTGGTAAACCTATATGACCTCAATGAAAAATATGATTAACAAAAACAACAAACAATATATCCCAGTGGTTTTTTTTTTTTTTTGGCAACAATGTTTAAATAAGTGAGGATATTGATCAGTCTCATGGTCTGTTGAATTATATTACTTGAAGTGTTTGATGTTCTATATAAAGTTGGAAATGCATAGTTTTTTATAGTTAATAAAAAATTACTTGTGAATTAAGCAATCATTGTGCTGCATAAAAATAACTTTGAAATTGTCATTTAACAGGGTTTTTATTTTCCTAATTAAAGTGAGGTAATACATAAGATGCTGATATGATTTCCTGAACTTATAAAATAAATGGGCTGGTCATACAACCCAGCTTTACAAACAAATATAGAAGGATTCAGACTACATAATATTTGAATAGTACAGTTATGAAAACATTTTGTATTTACTATTTAAAAGAAGAAACATTTAGTTTCCAGTAGATAGATGAACTTGTATAATAGAAATTTAGATAGCTATTCACCTCTTAAAATTTCAGGTTACATAATGTTAGCGTTTTTATCATTATATAACTTGTGTATTTCGTCAGTGTGGAGTCCCAGGAGACTCTGTCAGCTAACGAACAATACCTATAGTTAGAACACAATTTTAGTCAAAATCAAATATGACATAATGCTTCTGAGGAAATGAAACCATATCTCTTTTAAATATGTAGTGAATGCATGCTCTGCTTAAGAAAATGAATTTAGTTTTTAGCATGTCAAATTATAGATAATAGATATAAAAAGTAATTTTTCTAAATTTAACAATACTGATTCTTTATGACCTATCCTTTCTCTTGCCTTCTTATTCACTGACTCTTTAATAAAATCCAAGTCTGGCCTTTGTGAAATTGTCCTTTAGCTTGATTGTGCCAGGTGGAGCCATGTTTGGACATCTGTCCTAATGATTAACCCAGATCTTTTTCAAAGGAAGCCCATCTGCTCCTGAAGTTATCAGGTTGACATTTTTTTAATCTAGTCACAGATGTTCGCTCTTATTTCTGTGTACCTTAAGTGGGCTTGTTTGGAGCCTATTCAACTGTCCATATAGACAATTATCTGTGAAGACCTGTGATGCTGGTCAGAGACCAATAGTGATTCACTTTGCTTAATTTTTGGAATCCTGAGAGCCAAATGACTCTTAAAGTCTAATTTAGCTAGCCACAAGGGGACATTTTATGTAAATACTGCATTCATTTTTATTCTAGGAATTTCAAAATCAAACTCTGACAAACTTTTTTGTAAGTTTCACATAAGAATTCCTCTGCTACCACTAGGGAAAAATGCTATCAGAGAAAGAAGACTTGAGGGCCCATACGTAACACTTCCTGAAAATATGAAGATAATGTTTGCAGACAATGTGAGTGAAAATGTAAGTAGCTTTATCTCAGAGCAGAGAAGGCATGAGAACTGGGAGAGAACTGGGAGAGAATCTTGAAACCATAGAAGTGAGAAGTGTTAAAAAAAGATTGTTCTCAAGGTCAGTGAAGCTTAGGTAATATGACTCATGTATTCAGCAAAGAACATCAACTCTGTGAAGAAACTGTATTTCCACAAAGAAACACTGCAGATACTTAGCACTCCTTGGAAAGGTCAGTAAACCTCCCTTGAGGGATTCTACAGTAAAACATTTGGTGTACTAAGCACTATAATGGAGAGAGCCAGTAAGAAATTCTAAATCAATCAGTTTGGAAACAATAAAAAAATGAGTTGCTTGTAGTAGAAGCTGAGCACAATAGGAAGCCAGAGGAACAACTTAGAGTGAAAGTGTTTCTACTCAATGACTTCCCCTTCCATCACTGAAAACTGGATTGACTAATGCTGGCATGCTATTGGATGACCCATCCCATTCCACATCATGGTAACCTAAGGCTCACAAATATTGTGTTCATAAAATGATGCTAATTTCAAAAACACTACACTATTCAATGGCATAAATTCTCAGACTGTAAGCAGAGGCTCACTCCAGGAGAGAATTGAGACCCTCCCAACCCTATTCCAACATCATTTCATTGAATAATCTGTGTTTATGGCTCTGGTAGTTTCAAAATGAATTCTCTTTAACAATGTTGGCATTAGCCTTGCATTTAAATCTCTTAAACAGGAAAACAGCCAGAACTCTAAGAACTTGAACTAACTTGTTTGTTTTCTAAGTAGATTAATAAGGAAATCTAAGAAATGTTTTATCCACATTGTATCATTTCTTATTTTATATAATGAAATATAAAAATTTGAATTTTATTACTTCTCTTGCCTGTTTTGATGCTTTCTTCCAGTGATTTGTGAGTGCTCTGTAAATAAGCTTGATAGTCGAATTGACACATTCATTTGGAATGCATGCCAAATCCTTAAGGAAACTTGTGTCTGATAGTTCCAGCTATTTTAACAAAAGAAAATCTATCATCTTGGTAATTCTCTTTCTCACTGAGCTATGACTTCTACCACCAAGAAATGCAGTCACTTTCTTCCTCATTGAACCATGACTACCACCACAAAGAGTGCAATAATTAAATATATTTTTTGTCACCATCAAAATAGTTGTTACCTAAAGTTAATTTTTCCTTCCCTTCTCACTGCTCACTCTTTCCTGGCCATAACTTTTAATAAATCAATTCAGAAGATTATAGAGTACTTTCTATATTACAGATGCCATAATAATAATCTAACTGTGCTTATTAAGAAAAATAAATTTTACCTAGTATAATGCAAGACAACATGCAAACAAGTTTCACTTGAACATTTTATATTATTATCTAAAATAAACCCATGACTTAGCAGATTGAAGAGTGTGATTTTTTGATTTATAATAAAAAATATGCATTGTGTCTTTGTTCCCATTTCTGCCACAGAGTTCCTGAAACCCTTGAAATTATCCAAGTGAAAAAACCATAAAGGTGTCTTTTACCATGTGAATGAGGTGATCTCACTAAGGGTGAGAACTGGTTTCCAAAGGTAACAGCCATGTAAATAGAAGGTTGAAATTTGCAAAACCATCCATATACCTGAGGGGAGAGGAGATGGAGGTTGAATCAATTACCAATGTCCAGTGAGTTTATTTTTCATACATATATAATTATGCCTCCATAAAAAGCAGAGCTCCAGAAATAGTGAATACATGGAGGTCATTATAGGGTAGCATAGCTGGAAAGAACATGGAAGCTCTGTGTCCTTTCCAACAACTTCTTGTCTTCTACAGCTCTTTCATCTGACTTCATCCATGAGTTGCATCCTTTTACAATAAACTGATACTCTAGTAAGTAAAATATTTCATGAATTCCTGAGTGAGTCCTTGTAGCAAATTAATAAAACCCAAGGCAAGAAGGAGTTGTAGTAACTTCTAATCTATAGTCAGTAGGTCAGAAGCACAGACGGTAAGTTAAACTTGTCACTGACATCTGAATGAGAAGGGTAGTCTTATAGGGATTAATCTTAATCCCTAAAATCTGATATCATCTTTCAGTAGATAGTGTCAGGATTGAATTAAATGATAGAGAATTGTCACTGCTATAGGGGATTCCTCAGGTTGGAATGCGTAACCAGAACCTAACTGAGATCTGAAAATGATTATCAGGAATGTTTGTTTTGAATTATTATTTCAGAGGAATAGATAATTCTCACACATGACTATTAGTGACAGGACAAGATTACTGGTGAACTTCAATACCAGTCTAAATTTTTATCATATCATTTAAACAGTGGGTAATGTTGACTTTCTAGTAGATGAGCAATATAAAAATTACAGCATTAGAAGTTTAATCAAATAATGGTTACTGTTTCCTTAAAAAAGCATTTGCATTTTCTCAATTCTGCTGCAAATTACAATTTAAAACTATAGATATAGATAAAATATAAGAAGGAACTGCAAATTGTAGAAAAGAAGATAGACCTGCTCAGGATCTGAAAATGACTATCTGGACATTCCTAGGGGTATAGACAAGAAACAAATTGTCCTCCCTACCAAAAGACCACAAAAGGAACAAATCAGCAAGAACCTCCATCCCCAACAAGCAGTAATGAGGGACCCCTTGTTCTTCCCACTAGAACTGTATCAGCAAAGGCCTAGAGGTGACTCATGATATTCATCATCTCTCATCATTAACTAGGCCACCACCTTTCCATGATGTTAAAGAAGCCCAGGTAAGAACCATTCATGAGGAACATACTGCCTTTCAAGAGAAGGGATAAATATCAGCATAGTCATTTGTAGATACCTGCACTCCCACACCTACCCCATAATAACAAGGTGTCTATATCTACCCAGGAGTTAACAGAGTGGAGAACTCTTCTTGCATACCTATGTGGCAAAAACACAGCTTTGCCTCCATCACACCAGAGCATTGCCAGAGAAGAAACTAAAGAAAAAGTTTTAAATAAGATACAACAGTCTCATAATATAATAATCAAAATATCTAGAATTCATATTAAAATAACCTGCATAACAAATACCTAGAAGGTTTGAAACTGTAAGTGTAATGGCAATTAGCATATCCTAAATTTGAAGTGACACAGATGTTAGAATAGCTGACAGATTTTAAAGCAGCCATTATAAAAATACTGTAGCAAGCAATTATGAACATGCTTAAAAAATGAAAAATAAATGAGAAAGGCTCAGCAAAGAAATAGAAAATCTAAGCAAAAGAGTCAAGGGTATGAAGGATAAACAGATGGAAATTTTTAAACTAAAAAGCAAAACAGAAAATAAAAATATTAGATGATTCCAAAAAAAATAATGGATAAGAAAGAATGAATCAATGAGCTTTTATATATAAAAAAAAATTAGTAATACCAAATCTGAAGGGAAAGAAAATAGTCTGAAACAAAAGTAAAAAGGCAAATAGAGTACCATAGAACTAAAAAAAGTAAATAAGATAAGCTGAAGCAACACTGTAGCATATCATATTTAAATTTGGGAAACTAAAGATGAAGAAAAAAATCCTTGAAAGCAGCCAGAGAAGCAATTGATTACCTACTGAAGAAAAACAAATCAATTGTATATCATTTTCATGTAAATCTAATGAGGTCAGACAGACATGGTGTGACATATTTCAAATGCCAAAAGGAAATAGCGGTCATTTTGTAATTTCATGTCCAGTGAAAATACCATTGTTTTATTATTGAAAATATCTTTTAAGACCAAATATAAAATCAAGACAGTTTCAGATAAAGATAAGTAAGAGAATTTGTCAGCATCAGACCCACTTAGTCTTTGTAGACTGCATTATCACAGTATTTTAAAGTGAATAGCTTAAAACAATAAACATTTAACTCTCACAGGTCTGGAACTGATATTTCAAATAAGAATGGAAGAATGGTCAGGTGATAGCCCTTTTCTGGGCTTCAGACTTTTAATTGTATTTTCAAATGGCAAAGGACACTAAGGAGCCTGCAAGATCAATCTCTTTCATGAGTACTAATTTCATTCATGAGGGTTTCACTGTCATTGAGGCCAAGAGTTATTAAGGCCAAAATTGGCCTTTATCTCACTCAAAGCTATATCCAGTATCTCTTAAGTCCTGCACAAAAGCGGTTAAAATAGCATCTTCCCACCACTGAGGACTCAGAGCTCCTCTCCCCAACAATAGGCCAAGTGTCTAAGATGGTGTCTTCCTGCCACTGGAGACACTTAGCAGCCAGACTGTAGGCCAATTTCCAATTCACGAAGACAGAAGACACAACAGGAGAAGCTCCATGAGCTGCGAGGATGCCCCAGCACAGCAACAGATACACAAAATAACAGCAGCCAAACAACCCGACAAGCAGCCACACTTACGCATCTCAGCAGGACACCTGGCTCCAGGTCTTTGCCTTCTCTGTCAGGCTGCAACAGCAGCAAAACCAGAAAACAGTTTCAATCGTTCAGCTACTGGCAAAGTTTCTGAACTTTGCCTCTCAAAACAGCAGCTATAGTAGCTGAATGATGACCACACTCATGCATCTCAGTAAGATGCATGGTTCCTGGGTCTTCCTCTTCTCTGCCAGGCGGCAGCTCAAGAAGACTCCTGGGTTCCGAGTCCTCCCCTTTTTACCAGGCCACAACAGTAGAAAAAATGCAAACAGTTTTAGTCACTCAGCTACTGTAAAGCCTTGAAATGTTTTTTCTGTGGTGTTGGTTGCTGAAGGTCTCCACCTTCAGAGGCCCACAACAGCCCTCTAAAGTGTCGGCGTGGTAGGTGCCCAAATCTGCTGACTCCTCAAGCTAAATCCAAAAATACTAAAATCACAAAGCCTAAATCCCCTGTGCCCCCTTTTGCAGTCTCTTATATTACTTATCAGTTGTTCCACCCCACTTTTGAGCATTTTTCCTGGGACTACTATCCTCACCAGCAACCCCCTCCAAGGAGCACCTGTAACAGCCTGTTGGCATTA
This sequence comes from Galemys pyrenaicus, assembly GCA_019455555.1. NCBI lineage: Eukaryota > Metazoa > Chordata > Mammalia > Eulipotyphla > Talpidae > Galemys > Galemys pyrenaicus. The sequence continues at coordinate 1,282,717 of JAGFMF010011502.1, forward strand.
GCCACTGGTGGTTACAGAATGACTATAGGGAATTCTTAAAACAGAAAAACATGATGAAGAAGGACGAGACATAATGTTATAGGAAATTTAAATGTGGACATAGCAAAATTATGAATAAATTATGTTTACTTTTCTTTTCCACTCTACTTTTGTAAATGTTGAGGCTTAAAACAATAATTATAACATTATAAAGTGGTTCTCAATAGCTATAAAATAACAGTAATATAAATGATTGTAAACTGATGATAAATGATAAAGATTTTCAAGCTTTATGAAAACACAAAATGGCAAAAACACTGGACTATGATACTGTGTCCGTGCGTGTGGTGCATGCATGTGTATGAGCTAATATGCACACATATGAGCCCACACACATAGACATATATGTATGGATATGTATATATGTGTAGGTATTGTGATTTCTGTAATTGTTATTAGAAAACTATGCAAAAAGGTGCACTGGAAACTATGGATAAGTCAAAGTGAATCTATTAAATTGCTCAAGTAACCAAAAGAAGGACAGAAAAATGATAAAAAAATAAGGAATGCACAAAAATGCTAAACAAAAATGGCAGATATATTTATATTTTAAAGTAACAACAATGGTATTACCTTCAAATTTCTAAACGTACCAGTCAGAAGACAAATATTGGCAATGTGAATTGAAAATAACAATAAATCATATACTAGTTACATGGAACTCAGATCAAATATAAAAATATATGGGTAAATAATGGAAAAAATACTATCAAATAAATACTGATCCAAAATATCATAAGTGGCCCTAGGAATCCACCCAACGGACACAAAAACACTAACCTGAAAGGAAACCTGCACCACTTTATTCATTGTAGCACTATTTACAATAATCAAAATATGCAAACCACTGAAATGTCCCAAAACAGAAGAATGAAACAAGATGTAATAGATATACACAGTGGAATACTACACAGCCATTAGAGATAAACTCATGTCATTTGCAGAAACAGTGATGGAGCTGGGAAGGAACTATGCTCAATAAAATAAGTCAGAAGGAAAATGATAAATATCAGATGTTTTCACTTATATGTATAATATAGAGAAACCAAATAAAGGATTAGGAAAAAGACAAAACTTGCAGTCAAACCATAGATCTGAGGCTACAGCAGGGGAGAGGTCAAAACCTGTGAGAGAAGAGCACAAGCAGCTGTGGTGATGGATGACAGGTGCTGTGGTGGTGGGAGAACTATGGGGACTACACCTGAGCGGAAAAATCAAATACCATATAAAAATCAATAATAATGCAAGGAAATATGTATTCAATATACATAAGTTCATATATATAGTATATATATATATATATATATAATTGTGTACTATGTTAATATCATAGAGAACAAACTTTAGGGCAAAAGGAAATTTCCAGAGAAAGGGACATTAAATAATGACAAAGTAATCCATTTGTAAAGTAATCCATATGTCAACAATGCTCAGCATGTAAATACTAACTGAGTTCTAAAATATGTGGTATACAAATACTGACAGAATTGCATAATTATAATTTATACTAAATTATATTTTTTACTAAAAATTATGTTTGGGGACTGTACTACACCTTCTCACCATTTAACAGAACAAAAGACTAACTTATCAACACTATCAAATAAAAGCATCTAATCAAGTTGTATAAAGCAATCAGTTAACATTTTTTGTGGAACATACACCAAGATAGACCATAATTTGTATTATTTAATTCAATCATTTGAAGGAATTAAAAACACTGAGTATGATATTCTGACTAAAACAAAGTAAATCATTAACAGTGAGAGTGATATATCTAAAACTTGAAAATTAAACATATACATCTAAATCACTATTTGAATGACTATATAAGTAAATAATAAATCATTGGACAAACTGAATCTAAAAAAGTGTGAAAAACTGTGAGGCACAACTAAAGAAATTCAGAGTGAAGTTTATAGTACTAAGTATTTATATAATGAAAAAGTAAAACTCTCAAATCTATCATCTAAACTCCCATCTTATGCAATTAGGAAACAGAGACAAAAACTAAGTTCCAAGAGGCAAAAAGAAATTTAAAATAAAAGCATAAAATAATGAAATTGACTATAAAGACACAGAAAATCAGTAAAACAAAAGTTCTTTGGAAAAAATTTAAAAAGTCAACATACTTCAGGCAAAACTGGCAAAGAAAAATCAAAAAGACATAATTTAGCAAAGATTACATTTAAGCAAAATACATCACTATAGATGTAATAAACATCAAAAGTATAAAACAAAATTACTATGAACAACTGAGCAGATGCAAATTTAACAAATTATATTATTTGAACAAATTTCAGGATAAGTACATTTTCAAAATTCAACTCAGTTAACAGATAATTTCAATAACCTTTTAACTATTGAGGAAATTTATCATTATCAAATAAATCTGCTGTTACAGTGATTTCGTAGAAAAACCCAGAGAGAGAAAAAGAGGACAAAGTGGAGAATCTAGTACAGAATCATATTTTTAGCTTTTATTTATCTCAAGATAAAAAATATAAAAATGATAAACCAAGATATATGGTGAATTTAAAAAGTAATATGTATGGGACAAAGTCAATGTAATACCACAGAGTCTGAGCAGCTGACACATTCAATAAATTGTATTGGTGGTATATTAATTGCCTTTAGTTGCCGTAAAACACACAAACATTAGAATGATAAGCATACATATATTGACAACTGAAGTTTGGAAAAAAAACAAAAGCAATTCAATGAAGTAATTATAGTCCATTTAATAAATAGTGCTAGATAATTTAGACAGTAAAATTGTTCTCTAATAAATGTATTAAAAGGATGAAAATACAAGAAAGCAATATTTGCAAGCCACATAACCTTCCCCCCCCAAAAAATAAAAACAACACTCATATCTACAACATGGAAAGAACCCTCAAAGCTCAACATAAGAAAACCTTGGGCATTCAACAGACCATAGTGGTAGACTGTGGTGCTTTGGTGGTGGGAGAACTATTATCGCTGCTCCTAGAGGTGGGTGGGTATCCTATACTTCCAAAATGCCAACTATGTAAACCAATGTTATCTCAATTAAAAAAAAAAACTAATCAGAAAATACAGAAATAAGCAAATGACATAGACATCTCACTGAAGAGAATATGCAATTAGAAATAAAAAAAGTCACATGAAAATATGTTCAATGTCTCTAGCCATCAGGGCAATATAAATTAAAACAATGAGAACTAGACAATTTTAGAAAAACTTTTTTTTAAAGATTTATTTATTTATGTATACAGATCTGGGATGTGAACCAGAGATGTGGAGGTGAGAGGATTCACCAGAGACAAAGTGGGGAGCAGAACAGGCAGACTGATGAGATAGACTGCTGAGGGGAGCAGTGAGAGAGGCAGAAGAGGTCTGCTGGGCCATGTGGGTCAGTTTCTTGGCTGGGGATTGAACTCATGCTGCAGTAGCTGCAGACAACTTCATATTGCTGAGACTTAACTCTGTACCACCAGGGAGGCTCCCAACTATTTTTTTTTTAATAGTAAAATATCAGATTCTAACAGGGATTTGAAGAAACTGAACATTCTCTTAATAATTGTTGGTGGAAAATTAAAATGGTGGTCATTCTAGAAAATGCCTTGCCAGCTTCTTGATTAAAAAAATAAAGTTAAAAAAAACATGTATAACTGCTGTATGACCCAGCAATTGTACACCTGAACATTTTATCCAAGTAAAATAATATTATATGTCCACAAAAATTATCTGTACACTAGTGAAATTAATAGCTTTATTTGTAATTGACAAAAACTAGAAACAATCCAATGTCTCTCAAAAACTGAAGAGTTAAACAAACTGTAGTCTAAAGTGGTATCTCATTGTGGTTTTGACTTAGATCTCCCTGATGATAAGTGATGAGTGTTTCTGAAAGATAGTTTTTGAATGAAGATATAAATAATCTCCTGTCTGGAGTTTACTAATTTGGGTTATTTTCTAATTGTGCTTTAGTATTCTTATTGAACAATCCTTAATTCATACTTTTAATTCATGCAACATTTTGCATTTATGTTGTGTTCTTAATGGTACAGTACTATGGCACTGGTTCTCCTACTTATGAAGATATTTGGTCAACAAGAAGATTGAATTTTCAAACTTTATCTCATTACCAACTTTTTAACCAGAGTGACAAACCAAACAAGTATTTTATAAATTGAGAAGAAAAAAATCCATTATGCAATAAACATAATAAGTAGTCCAAGTAGAATACAGATCACAAAGACTTTCCAGAACAAGAGCCATAAAATATAGAATCACTACCCTATACACATTCCCAAAGATGTTTTTTATCCTACCACTAAAGAAAATCACGAAAATATACATGAACTAGAAAATATTCTAAAAACTGAATTTGGCAATAATATAATACTAATTTTATGTCATAAACAGAATACATGCTAATTGAAAATAACATTCAAGCGGTCAAGGAAAATCTTTAAAATAAGCATTTGAACATTTTTTGGCAATAGCGAACAATCTTAGATAATTTATGTTCTGCAGCTCATTTGTATTCTATTCTAAATATATAGCAGACTAAAAGTTTGAGAAAATCTGGGCCAGAGACCTAAATACAGAGCTCTAGAGAGTATTACTGGCTGGATGCAAGCCCGTTTATGTAACCGCTAGTCTAGCATTTTCTCAATGTGGAGAACAGTTATTTGCTTCAAGGTAGCCAGTGGGACACAATCTATAGACTGAAGAACACACAACAATGAGGCAAAATTTGCAATGAACTAATAAGGAAGTTATTTCCTAAAGAAATAGCAAAGTAAAATACTACTCTAAAAGTAGTTCCAATGTTTTTAACATGCTAATATTTCCACACTTTTTTAATGGAAAGTATTATAAAAATATAGGCTTCTCAATATATACAATCTGGAATTTGTGTCAGAAGACAAAAGAAACACCACCTTTTCTCTTTCAAACTGCCAGAGTATAGCCCTAGTCACATCTTTCCCCTTCTACCTTCTTTAAATGCCCTCATTAAAAAGTTGTTCTTTTTGATTTATTATATGTCTCTATTATCATAGACAATGCCTTTAGCAAACTGGATATCATATCACTTGTAAAACTAATATACTCACTTTACATTATTTTTTAAAGATTTACTTATTTATGTATATAAGAGCTGGGTTGTTGGCCAGAAGTGTGGGGGGTAAAAGGATTCACCAGAGATTGAATGGGGAGCAGAACAGGTGGCTCTAATGAAATGCACTGCTGATAGGTGCAACAGGCAAGACAGAGGGGTCTGCTGTACCATGTGGATAAGAGCCTGTCCAGGGATTGAACTCATGCTACAGTGGCTGCAGATATCTTCATAGTCTGTGTCTCCTTTTATCACCAGGGAGGCCCTACATTAATTCTTGAAAGGATAAAGCTATCACTCTAAACTGATAGTTTGACAGATACAGTTGAATGAATGCTTTGTAAAGTTAGTATAGACAAATAAATAGTAATTAGAATCTTGGATAAATTAGGATTAATATTAATGGTACACGACTGATTGTCATGACAAAATTGATGAATATACAACCTTTTTAAAAAATATGAAATAGCATTCTAATTTGTTCCAAGAAATTTGATGATTTGATATATTTTTATATATAAAAATGCCCACTGAAACGTTTTTTTTTTCAATTTTCGTGTTTTTCAGTGTAGTCACTATAAATAAATATTATGAAGAAGCAATGTGTAAAATATCACATATCAATAAAGACAACTAGTATTATGAAAGTAACAAAGTACAGTATTGACTTTTAGACAGAAAACATGGTGGAAGGTAATGGAACATTACTAAAAGGGTGCAAGTTATTTCCATGTGTTCACAAGTAAGCTTTCCTAAAAGAAATCTGGTGTACATGATTTTTTTCAAGTTTCCATGAGTGTCTAACGCCATCTTGTTTTTATACATATTCTTTCTCTAGATCTGCATTCCATTTGCCTAGAACAATAGTTCTAAAACTTTATTGTGAATAGAAATCCTGGAGAGTTCATTAAAATATAGAATGCTGGGCTATCCTGTAACAGTTTCTGACTCAGTAGTATCTGGATGAGGCCAAAATTTGAATTTCTACTAAGTGCCTTAGAGATTTTGGTGAGGTTGGTCCAGAAATCACATATGAACATGTCTGCGAATGGAAGTTAGAAGCTGCCAAGGCCTCTGCTGGTTGTAATGAAGAAGAAAGACTTCTCATACACAGACCAAAGTTGTGTCAAAATAAATTAGAAAATTATCACATGAAGAAAATGTTTTACAGTTACATATATGTCAAGAGGAATATAAAACAAAGTTCATTCAATCCCCAAATGATTATAATGTACATAACAAATTCACTATCCAAAGTAATTAATATATTTGACATTTGTTTGCACTGAACTCCTTGATTTCATATTAAAATCAGTTAACAGTCTGGCAGTTGTGTAGGAAGCCTTTCTCCTGCTTCCTACATAAGAATAACTATAAATACATCAAAATTATTCCCCAAAATGTGGTTATTTTACTCACTCTGCATTGTTGAAAGTTTACTTTCCCCAAAAAAATGGGGAAAAAATGAGCAAAGGAATACAAAAGAGGAGAGAAGAACTAGCTTTTCAACAAAGCAAATATTCCCTTTTAGGATCTCAGATTTAACAATACACCTCCTATATTGCATCATATATATATATATATATATATATATTATAATCATGCTATATTCACTTTTTATATTAAATCAAGAGGAATCCCATACTGAACGATGGGTTGCAATGACACAAAAGGCCTGATTGCTTTCTGATTTCTTTGTACAGATCAACAACATAAATGATCATGGGCTCTGCTGTTAAATTGACATCTGCTTTATTATCGCAATCATTTTACCTTCATAGCATATCAATTTGACAAGTAGCACATAATAACATCCATGCTATGGAATACCTGCATCTCTCTTGGAATATATGGCAGTTCATTTATATAATGCTTTACACACAGTAGGTCTTCAACTCAGCTATGGTCAATATCAGTGTGTCATTCCAGTCTCTCATATACTACAATCATTTTTTTTTTAACACTGATCTCTACTATTAACATTTTGGTGTATTTGGGGAGGCTTTTTGTTGCTGTTTATGTTCTTTGATGTCTTTTAAACAGTACTCTCCTCCTTTAAGAGATTCATAAAGAATATTGGATGGATTCATGAGTGAATTAATGGATAGATGCATTAATGGTGATTTATGAATAAATGAATGATCTAGATATATTGTCCACAGATATAAAGAGCTAAATAAACTAAGAAATTTTGTTGAGCATAAGTGGAAAATATAAAGAGGTTTTTAGAATTTCATTCAACTAGTAGACTAATCTTCATCCAACTTAAAGTATGTATGTTTCCCACATCTCTGCCCTCCCATCAGAAAGTGACTTTATTATTTTTCATTTGATTTATTTTTTTTTATTTTCTTACATCACTGTTTATTTTTGAATGATATTTGATTTCTCCTCTCATATGTATTTCCCATAATTCTTCCACCTTCACAGAACCTGCAACCATCACCATAGTTCCTTGTGTTCTTCCCTCCCCTGTTTGATCCCTTGTTCTGCTGCTTCCCCTGCTGTAAACCAGATAAGGCATGCTTTTGGTACTGAGGGACTGAGTGTGGATAACTTTTTTTGTCACTTCAAGCATTACCTTCAGGGAACAGTGGAAATCTCAGTGACACAAGCATTCAGACCCAAATAGTACCACATCAGGTTAAAAAAAAAGGGGGGGGTTGTCAATGGAACAGCCAGTTTTTAAAACTAGGTCAGGACCTGTGAGCTGAATCTACATAGAGTGAAAGCCTCCTCAAAAGAAAAAAAAAATTAAATAAGATTCAGCAATTCATAGTGTAAAAAGCAAAAAGAGAGAACACTAAAAAATGTGTCATGCCAAGAACTATAATGATCACAGTTTGGAAGATAAGAGACAATCATCTAACACCAACAATTAGATGAATCACATATTGCAACCTGCTACCAATTTTGAAGCAATCATCATAGAAATGATTCAACCAGTGAGTACAAGTTGTCTTGAAACAAGTGGAAAAAAGCATAAAAAAGCATTAGAAAAATGAAACAAAAAAATGAAAACTAATATGATGAAATAAAATTAATTTTAGCATGTAGATGAAGGAGGATATAAATCCTGAGTTAAAGATCAGATCAAAAGACTTTACTCAATCTTAACAACATAAAGGAAAAACATCAAAAACACAAGGATGTTTTTGTGGAAATGATAACAAATTATCCAATCCTCACAACATCAAAATTACTTCTAGATCATAGAGTGTTTTAGATCTGAATTTCAAAATATGCATCATATAACATGTGCACTGACCATCTGGATAAATATGAAAAATGCTCAACATTACTTATAATCACAGAAATGCAAATTAAAACCACAATGATATGTCACCTCATACCACTAAGAATAGCCCACATTTAAAAAACTAACAACAGCAAATGCTGGCTAAGGAACCCTCTTATACTGTTGATGGGAATGCAAACTCATCCATCCACTATGGAAAGCTGTGCAAAATTTTCTTTTGCAATTACTAAAAATGGATCAATCATATGACACAGAAATTCCACTCCTAGGAATCTACCCAAAGGACACAAAAACATTGATTAAAAAAAAATTCTTGCTGGGCCTTCCCTGGTGGCACAATGGGTTAAGCAACACACTATGAAGCAAACTGCAGCCGCTGCAGCATGAGTTCAATCCCTGCCACCATCTTCAAGAGGTGACCCACATGGCGCCGCAGACCTCTCCTGCCTCGCCCACTGCTCCCCTCAGCAGTGTGTTTCAGCTGATTGGCCTGTTCTGTATCCCACTCTGTCTCTGGTGAATCTCCTCAACCCCTACCCCTCTGGCCTGTACCCCAGTTCTTATATTCATAAATAAATAAATCTTTAAAAAAAAATACTTGCACTCCTATGTACATCACAGCAGTAGTTTACAATAGTTAAATACATCAATATTTTACAATAGTTAAATAAATCAACATTTTTATCCTACTTCAAAAATGATGAATAAGATAAATATATGTATATAATACTACATTTACAATCCCTGGCAAATTTTGAGTTTATTTTAGATAACAATTAGTTTGCACCGCATTAATATACAATCAAATGGTTAATTACTTTCATTTTCTCCAACAACATTGGTAGACTATATTCAAATAATCATTACTGTACTTTCTATAAATATTATATATTTATTTTTGCATAGAATTGCTGATAATTGGGGTGAAGACCAGAAGTGTTGGGGTTAAGGGGGAGGTAAGCAGATTCACCAGAGACAGAGCGGGGAGCAAAACAAGAGGATCGACTGAAATGCACTGCTAATGGGAACAAAAGGAGAAAAAGCAGAGGTTTGTTACACCATATATGGGCTAGTTACTGGCCAGGGATCGAACTCAGGGATCGATCTTAGTGATAGTACTAAGATTTAATCCTAGGTCACCAGAAAAGCCCCATAACTGTACTAAACAAAATGAAACACATAATAGGAAATGTCTACATCTATTTATGATTACACACATTTAATTAAAGGTGATATATATATAATGTTGTGACGATCATATTTTACTAAAAAATGTCAAATATATTGTTCTTGAATTATTCACTGAATTTTATAAAAAAAAGACTAATTTTTTTCCTTAAATGTCACAAGCTTTACATTTTCTCTTCCCTAGTTTAGAATGTAAAATGTTCTCTTCTATTTTATTATAATAAACTGTGTAAATAAATTTTCTAGGTTGTATTTTTCTAAGCATTAGTATTAGAAACAAGACTAATAAGATATATGACTAAGTCTGATATTTTACTGTATTTACTGTTGCAAGAATCAAAGCAAAATTTAATTCAATCTGACTCATACAATAAGGGGAGTTTTAGTTCAAATAATGTAAAGTAAGTGGACAAAAAGGCTTCATGATACTTTAATTCAGTAGTACAAACATGTTATAAGGACTTCATTCATTCCTTCCACTTTTCATCATGTGGTATCAGTTTAATTCCTATGTTGTCTTTCCATAGGGTTACCTACTTCTTAATCTATTTTTAAAGATAGGAAGAAAATTTCTTCTGGAAGTTATTTCAGGAGATTCAGAAAGTTTGCTTATTTGTGTTTGTACAGGATCAAGATATTTCTACATAGGAAATATAGAACAACATCAAATAGCATGCCAACCACTGCAGTAGTAAATATTGTCAATTAATGGGATATTAGAAAGCAATATGCCCTTTCCATAGACAAGATAAAGTTGTTACTAAAAGTAAATAGGTGTTGAGTGGGCATGGCAGAGTTCCAGGTGCTGATCCTCCTAATACCGTCAAAAACCTTAATTTCGAGTAACCATGATTTGCCAATCTTCTTTCCTTAACTGAGAAGTGAGGGGAAAGCAGTCTTTGCTACAAATATTTAAAGTAACAATGTTTCCCATGTTTACTAGGAATTCCACAATAAACATGCCTAAGTAATGCCAATTTATGTGAAATTAGTAGAACTAGTGGTAGATAAAATGCATGGGAGGGAAGAGAGAGTACAATTTAAGTAGTTGTATTATCATCATTACAACTACCTAAGTTATAATACTAAAGTTTTGTGTACATTCATAAACTGATTCCAACAAAAAAATCATTGACAGTATATGCATATTATTCTAATAAAAGCCTTGAAATTCAGATAAAAGAACATCAATGTCTCTAGAATTGTATGTTTCCAATATGTATGCCTCTACTATAATGTGTACCCTTTTTATCAAATTCAGAAAAATCAAAGAATGAAAGTCCTCATAGCTTTGGATCCTTGGCAAAGATTTTTAGCTTGATCAATAACTCTAGGTCCACCACAGTGAACTTCACTTCCCTGGAATTGTTTTGGAACAGGACCAGATTCTGGGGAACAGGATGGAGACACCTAGAAGCATGACTTAATTTTTACTGATAATGCCAAGTGAGCAAGCAATTTTCATTTGGATGTTTTCCAGGAGGAAAATGACCAAATCACTTTCATCCCACCCTGGAGCCATTAACGCAATGTTCTAATATATGCAAGGATAACTCTTCTTGCAAGGAGAAAAAAAAGTAGAATATCAGTAATTCCACCAGTCAGAACATTTATTAAATAGAATTTTTTAAGAGGAAAAAGCAAATTTCACACAATTATACTGTAATTAAAGGAAAGATAAGTCTTTCAATGAAATCATTGAATCAAATTTTTAAAATTTGTTACTTTATTCTTGAACTTAAATTTATCTTTTTAATTCAACAAAATGGAGTTTACTTATTACTTATTTAATGAAAAACGGCCATTGTGTTAGATACTGGGAGATTTTCCTAAGCATTTGTTTTTCTCATAAAATCACTGCATTGTACAGGAGAAAAGCACTCATATTTCATATGCAGTAGTCAACATTTATATTTTAGATAATAGGAAGAAATAATCCCTTGTCCTTTGGATTAAACAAATATAGAATGCCATTTTGAATGTAAAATTATAGAGATATAAATAATATACTACTAAATTGCATGGATCATTTTTTTTTAGTTTATTCATAGACTTATGCATTCATCTACACAATTTTCATTTCAGAAAATATTCATTACTCCAAAGAAAACTTCATGCTCACTAAGCAGTCATTCTTCAATATCTCCTAATCTACATTCTATATTAATAAATTAATCTATTCTTATCATTTGATATAATATAGAATAAGATAATATGTGGTCTTGTAATATCTTCTTTTCCATAACAAATTGTTGTCAGAGTTTTATTCATGTTATAGCATATATCAGTACTTCTTTCTTTTAGAATGGTTGAATAATGTTTTCTTTTGTGACTATACCACAGTTTGTTTAACCACTAATTTATAGACATTTGGTTTGTTATTACCTTTTAACCATTATAAATAATGTTGTTATAAACATATTTTACAAGTTTTTGTGTGGACAATTGTTTTCAGATCTCTTGGGCATATACTTAGTAGTGGAATGGTTTGGTCATAGGATGACTATTTTTTATTATATAAACAATGACAAAATATACCAAATTTGAAGACAATAATGTATGTAATCTTTTTTTAAAGATTTATTATGTATTCATTTATTTCTTGTGTATAAGAACTGAGGTGTAGGCTAGAGTTGTGGGGTAGGGTAAGAGGATTCACCAGAGACAGAGTAGGGAGCAGAACAGGCAGATCTACTGAAATGCACTGCTGAGGGGAGCAGCTAGCAAGACAGGAAAGGTCTGAGGTGCCATATGTGGGTTAGCTCCCCCTCACCAGGAATAGAGCTAAGGCCTATGGGTGATAGTGCTGAGACATAACCTCTAGGCCACCCAGGAGGGCCCCAGTATGTAATCTTTTAAACAATTTTAGGAAGTGAAATCAGAACCAGGAATAAAAATACAGACAGAGGAACTTGCCAATTTCCCCAATAGTCTTATATTTCTTTCCAAAACAAAAGAAACTGTATTAAGATAATAAAATGATGTTCATGTTTTTTTAAACAATTTATTTAATTGTATATATTTTACATAATTGTTCATTTTTCTTACAATTCTCTTTTTTTCTTTTCTTGGATTTAGTCCCTATAGAATTTCCACCAATTTTTATTGTTCTACTTAAATGGCTTCATATTATAAAGTCTGCATGTTGTATTAAAATCATTACTTCACAGAAAAATAGTAAATAATAAATTTGCAAGTCATTCTTTTTTCTACTTTCTAATAATCAAAGAGATTTTATTTACATGTACTATTTTCACTTTAACTAAAATTTCTGAATAATTTTACTCTACCTCACTATCCCCTAGTATACACATCCAGAAAATCATGCTACAAATAAACAATGTTTATGGGGTCCCCCTGGTGGCACAGTGGGTTAAGTAACACACTGTGAAGCAGACCCGCAGCCACTGCAGCAGGAGTTCAATCCCTGCCCCTGGCTAGAGGGGTGACCCACATGGTGCAGCAGACCTCTCCTGCTGTGCCCGCTGCTCCCCTCAGCAGTGGATTTCAGTCTATCTGCCTGTTCTGTTCCACACTCTGTCTCTAGTGGATCCTCCTACCCCCCTGCACCTCTGGCATTATACCCCAGTGCTTGTATGCATAAATAAATAAATCATTAAAAAAAAACAATGTTTATGGAAGTGCATACTATAAGAGAAACTTAAAAATATATTTTATTAATTACTAAAAACCATAGTAAACATCAGTTATAAACCACTACTAATATATGCAAAAAAGAAATACAATCATATCCTTCCAAAGATTGCAATATACATGGGGAAGCAATACAGATAGAGCATGAAATGAAATGGGAGAGAGAGATGTAGTAGAGTATTCTCAAGGCTAAGTCATAATGACACTGTGTTCCTATATTTGTTTATTTATTTTAGTTTTTTTATTAGATTTATTCAATTGTATTTGACATTATTTGTAGTCCCCAGGGAGTTCCCACCACCATTTCATCCGTGCACCATCACCTCAGACCCTTGTGCTCTTTATGCCCTCCTCCCCATCTTTGCCCTCACCTCCCTCTACCCCTCCATGATTCCTTTGGTTTAACTTTGACCTTTTGTTCTTGTTGAGATTTTTTTTGCTTGTTTGTTTGTTTTTGGTTGTAATTGCCATTTCCTTAAGCTTTCTCTTTTTTTGTTGTTGTTGTTGTTGTTATTGTTTTCTTCTTTTTTATTTTTTGTTGTAGATGTTGTTCTTTCACATTCCTCCTAAAAGTGAAGCCATCGATATTTTTCTCTTGCCTTCTGACTTGTTTCACTGAGTATAAGTCCTTCTAGATAAACTAGGGCCATTTATAGAAACATGGATGTGTGCCTATATTTAAAGGGTGGAGACGGGACCTCTCTGGTGGCACAGTAGTTTGAGCACCACACTGTGAAGTATATGCTGCATAGCAGCAGGAGTTCAGTCCCCTGCCAGGGAGAGGACCCACATGGCACAAAAGACCTCTCCTGCCTCAGCTGCTCCCCATCAACAGTGTGTTTCAGTCGGTCAGCCTGTTCTGCTCCCGGCTCTGTCTCTGGTGAATCCTCTCGCCTCCCATGACTCTGGCCTGTACCCCAGCTCTTGTATGCATAAATAAATAAATCTTTAAAAAAATAATGGATGGAGACAGTATCTAAAGATAGGGCTTTTTAAAAAAATTCTTTTTGTGATACATCATTTTTCAAAATGATTAATCTCATATTTTAATTTACACTTATAGGTCTCCTAGTTTCCAGAGACATTATTCACTAACAGAACTTTCAAATATATTAAAATGTCTAGTGTTGAAGGTGTCAAATACAGTATGAGCATCATCAAAAATGAGGTGTCAGCTGAACAGAGCATTGCTCTTGGAGTCCCCAAACCTCAGTTCCCAGCCTGGTTCTGTTACTTTAGTGCTTGTGTCACCTAGGCAACAACTTAATTTCTCTGAACTTACTTTTTTTATCTGCAAAAAGGAATTCAGGTTTCTGTCTTCTTCACCTGGATTGTATAAGTCAAATAAGTTGATGCTTATGAAATTATTCTAAAAGCCATGAGTGTTGCTGCAGAGAAGCTGTTTAACCTTGAATGTGCCATGTGATTTGGCACACCTTTGCAGAATGCAACTCTCTGACATTGAAAGGGAAGTCATCAGCATGCCTGAACAACAGTAATCAATTCACAGAATTTTAAACACAGAGAGAACCTAAAACTAGTTTCATTCTTAACTCATTTATTATGTTCTGATTTGGTCATGTAATAATAAGAGGCCTGGTTTATATGTGTGTAGAGAGAACCTGAAACCACAAAGCTTGGAGAGTTGTCAGTGACTCAGTTCTAATGGTAAACCATAGGAGTCAATTAAATTATATTCAAAAACTGGAAAGAAAATGGAAGGCAAAAATAATTTTAAAATGAGAGAAAAGAAAGGAAAAAAGTTAAAACCATGGCAACTATATCACTTGGCAAATATGCTCTGAGGCTTTCAAACTGCCAAAAGTTCAGACACGAGCTGTCAATCTGCTAAAATAAACTAAATTATCCGACATAAAGGCTAACCTCCTTATTCACATCTATGATAGACTAAAAAGAAATGAAGTACAGAAGTGCATCAAATAACTAGCAGGAAGTAGTTTTCTGAGTAAATTGATATGGTCCAATCTCTAATCTCTCATATATTTATATAACACTAGGGGCAAGATAGAGTAAAAGCATGGTTTATTTGAGTCAAGAAAAATATTTGATATTTGCTATTGCTGATAAAGACGTAGCATAGTTTCTGATATTTGTTTGTAAGCTAGCTTTTCTCAATTCAAATCCAATACTGAATTTTCTTTCTTATAGCAAAAACAGAAGGCTATACAAAGTCCTCACATTGTCACATTATAGCTGAAAGGGACATACAAAGGGATTAAAAATATGCAGAACAAAACACAAAATAAGAAAAAGAATAAGAATTTCAGGATAACAAGAAAAAACGGGCATTTTTGGTGTGCACACAGGCTCTTCAGCATTCCTATTATTTAAGAATGTGGGAAATAGAATTTGATATTTTTTTTTAGAATATAGCACATGACAATAGACTTAAAATATGAACTAGGAATAATGGCAGTAAGGAAAAAGACTGAAAACTCTGTTGTGGATATTAGAGGTCTGGGTATGAATAATCAATCTTTCAACACAAATAGCGTGAAGCAAGAATAGAAACAGATCATGGAACTTAAAATATAAAGACAACATCTGGACTAGTCCAGCAGAGTGAGTTATTTTGGTAAGTATTAAATGAAAACAATATTATATGAGTGAAAAGAATTTATCTTGGCCATATCAGATTGAAGTTTGACTTGGGTGGTAGTGAGGGATATTTATATGTTAATACTGTCTACAATTACTTGATAAATTGAACAATATTTATCAATCCAGAAACTGATCTAGGTTCCAAAATTGAAAAATCAAAATCTTCCCTATTTTTTTTTTTAGAATCTACATTTCAGTGGGGAGTTAAGCAAGTTATTTAGGGTATTTATCATGTCAGCTGATGTCAAATAGTATGGAGAAAAATAAACAAGAAAATGGGAATGGATAGGAGTGGCATGGGGGAGAATTGAGTTCATTTCATGAAATACAGCAGAAATGACATGGTTGTCGAGGAGGTAGTAGACAGCTCCAAAGGAAGGAGAGGATAGAATTATCAAAATATGGAAAATTCAGGTTGAAAGTATTATAACCTGATGGAATAGGAGGTACAAAGCCCTGTGGAAAGGGAGCCATGTGACTCCAAAGGAAAGAGTGAAGAATGGGCAGCAGCTGTGTTCAGACTAAGTGTTCACACCCATCACCAGACATTAGGAGAATTTTAATTTTTATAAGACTGAAGCATAAAATCACCAAGAGACATTGATCATCCTTTATTTTAATAAGATCACTTTGTTGTAAGGGGAGTAACTTAGAAAGGGGTAGGCAAAAACAGCCAAAAAAGCAAACTACTGGTCAGTCAAGAGGATATAATAACAACCAGGCAAAAGACAGTGCTGGTTTGGATGAAATATGAACATCAGAGATAGTGTGATATGGTTGCATTCTAATATATTTTAAGAGAGTAAGAAGAGGGTAAAAAATGTTGACTTCAGCAACTGGAAGAAATACTCTATTTTTAATGCAAAAGAATATTTCAGAGGAAAAATTAAAAATTTGATGTAAATATTTTAAGTTAATATGTATTTTTGGAAAAACAAAGAGTCATGATGAGTTTCATTTATATAAGGATGAACTTGAAATTAAAATATGTAGGTTCTTATTCCATAATATTAGTTTATATAGCGAACAGCTTCATAGATTCACATAGGTCCCTGGGTGAAGTAAACCCAATGTAAATGTATTCTCAAATGATAAACTAAGTATGTTTTTCAGAGAAGATTATCACTAAAAAGCTTAATTATTTTTTGTATCTTAAAATCACTACCAATACATTGGATAAAAAAATTGCATGAAATAATATTATTCTAAAATATTGACAGACTAAAATATGGCACTGGTTTCCACCTTCAAATTTTGTCAAAGAGCAAAAACTCTCTTTGGTCTCTGCTAATACCAAGGCCGTATGTATTTAAAATTCAGTTCTTATGAAAAATACTCATTATTAAAATATTAGTATTGAGAAATTGAAAAGTGTGGACAGTAATTTACATCATTTCTAGGGTACATATTTTAATAAAATTTTGATTATCACTAGATCATTTCTGCAAGTAAAATTATATTTTAAGTTAATATTTTTAAAAGTGAAGTTTATTTTTAGAAGTGTGTATTTTTTAGGAAATATATCTTATGTTTTAAAGTTATACTTACTTAAAAGCTTTGTAGTGACAAAATAATTCTTCCTAACATACAATGTAAGGTCTTTAGATAAAATTAGAATTGAAGGTAAAGGAGAAGGACAAAGACATAAAAAATGAAGCATACTTTCTTCCAAGAATGTCTCATCAAATAATTTGGCGAAATAACAAAACATATTACTTCTGTTTTAACTTTCACCATGGTAAATTTACCTGAGGATAATGAGCAAAACCATCCTTATTTGCAAGATTTTTAATACTACCGCCTATGGTTTTAGAAATAAAGCAGTTCTATAAAATATTTACTGTACCCTTCAGTTTTATGTATAAATTTAGGGAATAAGAAAATGAAAGAATGCCAAGTACTAAGGGACTTATTTTTCAAAAATAGCATAAATAAGACAGTAAAATGCTGAATTAAATATTAAAGTGAATAGTATATATTTTCGAGTGTTTAGTAACACTCTTTAATTTCTTGGTTCATTTTTTTTTTCTTAAAACTTAGAGTTGAAGCATTATACCTATAGATATATACCTAGATATGCTCCTTGACTACCACTGTCAATTTGTGGATTCAATGACTATCAGAAATTACTTATGTTTAAAGAAATGAACATTCAGCCTTAAAAAATAAATAACATTAAAACTTTGGGGTAATTCTATAAGAACCAAATAAATGGTATTCAACTAAGAGAACAAATGTAAATCTTCTAAAAAATATGGTGAGTGATACCTGAGTGCAGGTCTGACTATTATGCTATAAGACACTGCAGAGAGTGTTCTAGAGTTCATTTACCAGTCTTTATTGAGTACACATGCCAATGTCTCTTTTGTCAGTATCTTGAACACATTTTACTAAGGTATTCATTACACTGACCAGACTGTATATATGGATATAGGGATATCAGCTGGATTAACATACCTCTCAGCAGCTGGGTCTCTTGAGGTCCCTGGCTATCCTGGCACCATTTGCACAGGGATCTGGAGTTTAATTGGTCTGCAAAAGCACTAGTGGGATCTTGCAGAAGTCACAAGACCTCTGCTGATCTTGGTGGGGCCTGATGGGGTCCCACAGATAGTCCTAAAATCTCTAGCTGTTCTGGCTCCCTCCTCACTAATCCAGGTGGAAACTTCCTTTCATTTTCCTTATTTCGTTAATATCTCCCTTCCTGCTAGTCTTTCTCAGTCTCCAGACTCTCACAATCTAGAGCAAAAACCAAGTTTAAATCATCTTGCTATGTACCTCAATATTCTTATTCATATTATGAAGTTTTATGGCGAGGTAATTACTACATTTATTCTAGCACTTACATGCCAGCATTCATATTCTATTAATTAAAAGACCTGTTTTGAGATTTTGAGGAAATAAATTATCCTTTACTGAATCTTAATTTCTGAAAAAAAATTTAAATGAAACTAAAAGTAACATTTTATATCTTTAATACCCTATTTTGATATTTCCTTTAATCCATTCAACAACTTGTGCTCCTGAATTTTCCATCATAAACGCTCTCATCTTTCCCCTCATTACATCATATCCTAGGTTAAAAGGAAATAAAAAGGAATATTATTGAAAAAATGAGGGAGTTATATTAGATAAGTTTTAACAGCTCTTTCAATTTTGAGATAATATTATTTCATTGAGTTATCACAATTCAGTGCACAGATTTTTTTATGTTTTGTAAGGAAAATGATCTTGAGAATTATATTCAATATCATTTGGACAGTAGAAAAAAATCTGCATCTCATTTATCCCATTTAAGACAATGCATATTTACAGTATTAAAATGATACATATCTTCATATTCTTACATGATACATGAATGCATGTGTTTACATAAACACGCATACACTTGAAATAACAAAACAGTTAAAAATAAAAGAAATTTTATTAAGCTACACTATGTATGTAGATTTGTTCTTCAATTTCCTTTTTTATTCTCCACTTATTAAACATGATTTTTACCCCCTAGGATAGCTATTACATAGTCTGTAGATTACTTAAATTTATTTCACTTTTTCCACTGTTTTATTATGAGTATACGTATGTATGTACATATACATGTATGTTTCTATGTAAGTTTATGTATATACATGATTATTTTAATTGTGTAAATATACATTTTCTAAAATGGGATGAATGAGATGTAAAAATGCACCATACATCTAACAAAGGACTTAATATAAAAGATATACAATTAATTCATGCAACTCAATAAAAAGAAAAGAAATAGCCCAGCCATTATTGAAAAGAGCAGAAAGCAATAAGCACTGGTGAGGATGTGGAGGAAAGAGAACCTTACAACACTGCTAGTAGAAATGCAATGCAGAATGGTCCAGCACCTGTGGAAACTGATATAGAGGTGCATCAAATGATTAAAAATAGATCATCTATATGAGCTAGTAATTCCACTCAAGACATCTATACCCCAAATTAAAAAAAAAAAAACAACAAACCTAATTTGAAAGGAAATGTGTTCTCCCTCATTCTTGTAGCACTATTTATAATAACCAAACTATAGAAACTAAGTGTCCAGAAACATGAATGCATCAAGAAGATATGATATATATACAATGGAATATTACTCAGTGATAAAAAATGATAAATACATGTCTTTTGCAGTAATATGGATGAAGCTATAAGGAATAAAGTTAAGTGAAATAAGTCAGAAGGAAAAAATAAATATTTGATGGCATCATCTATGTGTGGAATACAGAAAAAAAAAAAGCTAAACTAAGGGTCGAAAGACAAGCTTAAAAACTGACACTTGAAAGCTGACTATAGAACTGAAGCATCCACAGGGTCCTTTCTCCTCTGAATGGACTGAAAGCAAAGAGTGAAGGAATCACAATGGACAATGGGCTATGGTGGAGAAGTATGTGCATCTTAGCAGTGTATGTAGAACCTTACAGTTGTGACTCAAATACAGTGTTGAAAACCAATATTACCCACATAAGAAAGGAAAAATACAGAGAAAAGAAAAATAAATTTGTGACCACTGATGGTAATAAACAATGAAAAGTATGCCTTCTACTAAACAATTTTGAAAATTTTATTTTCATAGACTGAGTCTTGTTTTAATGGCACATAGTGTACTTCATGATTAATATGAAATATTTCGAGTACATTAAATCTCTCTATTTTAAAATCTAAGGAAAAAAGTTTCATTTTTCACCACTAAATAAGTCTAGCCTACCTGAAGGAAAAGTTTTAATAATATTACATAAGAGCCATTAAATCAGACTTTATTTTACTAAAATAAGAAAAAAATGTTTGCTTCGAGTGTGATAGCTAAGCAATGTATTTCAATCAATTTGTAGCTTTGTAATTTTCATTCTTAATTCTTGATTATGAAATTTACTTCCTTAGGAATTCTGGGCACCAGAAGGATCTGATTAATTAGTACTCAATCAGAAAGATAATTTTCCCTTTTGGAAATTGATAAGGCAACAGTTGGAAAATGTATTCCAAGCAGAGAACAGATTGTTTTCTATTACAAATGTTATAGAGGAAGCTTACCTTTCATGACACTTCTTCAGCCAGAAATTTTAAATGGCATTTTGTGGGATGTTTGTCATTCCATTAATGAAATCATCTAGGTAGAAATTCTTAAAGCTATATAATATTTATCATTTCAATCTCCTCCTATTACAAAATGTCACTCTTTTAGTTAGCATAAGATCTAGTGATGACTTTGTAAAAAATAAAAAAAAAACAGTAGTTTAGCAACATGCACTCTCTACTTTGGTCAAAGAAAATTCTATCCTTCAATTTATTTAATTTTATTGGCAATAATTTATATTTAATCTTCCTCAAACCCAATAGTTATGTGTTATTTAAAAAATTAAAAGTAGATCACAACAAGAGATATTTTTAAATGTTTTTGCTTTATCAGTATCAGTTTGTTTTTAAAACTATAACTTGGAAACTAAAATATCTCCAAAAGAAACTAAGCAAAGTCAGAAAAAAATGGTGGATCTAGAGGAAAATAAGAGAGAATGGTGCCTTTGCGGAAGAGATAGAATTTGTATATTTATTAAAGTTCAATCTTGGTAGGATTTCAGGACAACAGTTCTCCCAATTCATCTCACTTTTTTTTTTTTTTTTTAAGATTTATTTATTTATGCATACAAGCACTGGGGCACAGACCAGA
>JAGFMF010011502.1:1304324-1386436 GCA_019455555.1 Galemys pyrenaicus
GATAACAGAAGTACACTGCTGAGGGGAGCAGCGGGCACAGCAGGAGAGGTCTGCCACGCCATGTGGGTCCCCCTCCCTGGCCGGCAGCAGGGATCGAACCCATGCTGCAAGTGGCTGCGGTTTGCTTCACAGTGCGCTGCTCAACCCACTGCGCCACCAGGGGAGGCCCTCATCTCACTTTTATCAAAAGATTCTCATGAATAAAATGAAATGTATAGCTCTAAATCTCCAGAAGGGCAGCATTCTCTATAGATCCTAAAGAAGAGCAAAAGAAATGGAACTATAGTAACAATGGTTCTTTATACATCACTCTCCTGCAAAACATTTAAAAGTATCAGAGTAAGGTGATAGCATAAATGTGTTGGCCTAAATAACTGCTGTTGACAGTTATAGATATAAAGATTTTAGTCCTTTCCCCTCATGATAAGTATCCTTGTAGAACATTAACAGGTAAGGATAGAAGAAAAAGTTATTGATAATATCTGTACTATACTTAATACCCTTAATGTTATTTAATTTACTTTAGATTCACATGTCATGTATTTCTTCTCAAGAGTAAAAAGGCAAATCAGATTATCTATTCAGTATTTACAAGTACAAAAGATAAAATAAATTCTCAATTATAAAGGATTCATATTGTTTGTATTAAATGATGGCATTTGTCTTATCAAATAGAATATACAATATATAATGCATAAAGTGACATAAAATGCATAATTTTACAAAGTTACCTGAATTCCAAATTTTGATTTCCAAATCATCTGACATATATTTGATGTATAGACAACTATTTATAAACAAAGTTTAATCAGAATTAACATTGTCCAAATCCATCAAATGAATGACTTTTCTATGACAGTTATAGCCGTACAAGACATATTTAATTTATATGTCCTGAAAGTCATAAACACTCCTAAATCCGTGGGTTGCAAAATGGATAGATTATTGTTATCAAGCATGAAAATAACATTCATTTCCTTGCACATCTCCACCAGAGCTCTTGGGAACCAGCTGCATTGTCAATGAACAGCGTTGTTTTAAAATAATTATCTTGGGCCTCCCTGGTGGCACAGCGGGTTAAGCAACACACTATGAAGCAAACCGCAACCAATGCAACATGAGTTCGATCCCTGCCACCGGCCAGGGAGAGGACCCACATGGCGTAGCAGACCTCTCCTGCCTTGCCCACTGCTGCCCTCAGCAGTGTGTCTCAGTCAGTTTACCTGTTCTGTCTCTGGTGAATCCTCTCACCTCCTACGACTCTGGCCTGTACCCTAGCTCTTATATGCATAAATAAATAAATCTTAAAAAAATAAAATAATTATCTTTTTCTAAGTAATAGTTTTCAACAGTGAACTTACAATATTCAATAAACCATGGTTTAGATGGTTGTGTCATCATCCCAGCTTTGGCAGCCATTTACAGAGCACAAAAAGGGTACAGTAGATTTAGAATTATTCAAGGACCCTAGAATTTTTACACTGATAGATGAACATTCACTTCAACTTAAAGTCAACAGAAGCATTAGCTTTTATAGAGTGAGTCAGTCTGGCCATTGAAACACTGAAGTCAGACATTGACTTCTCTTTAGTTATAATAAAGTCCTACATAGCATCTTCCTCTAATAGAAAACTATTTTGTCTACATCGTCGAATATCTCTTGTTTCGTGTAGCCAACTTCATCAGTGATCTTAGTCTTAGCATCTGGATAACTTTCTGAATCTTTTACATTGCACTTTCACTGTAATCTCAAACTGAGAGGTTATAGAGAAGGCTAAATCATGTAATTTTGCCTTGGTTAGATTTAAACTTTTCTGCTGTAGTTTCGTTACTGCTTTCAAACTTCATGTGATTAAAAGTTCTTGCTCTGATTTAGACTTTAGTTTAATGGAAAGTTGTGTATAGTTTAATCTTCTATCTAGACCATTAAAACTTTCTGCATCTCAGTAATAAGATTTTATCCCCTTTTTATCATTCATGTGTTCATTGGAGTAACAGTTTTTACTGCCTTTAAGAACTTTTATTTGATTCTCAACTTTGCTAATTGGTCTGTCTGTCTGCACTTTCTACATTCCTGCTCATAAAGCTTACTCATTTCTAGCATTTGATTTAAGTTGAAAGACATACAAATCTTTTCACTTCTATAATTAGAGGTTGCTCCAAGGTAATTAACTGGGTCTAATACCAATATCATTGTGTCTCAGAGAATAGAGAGGCCCAGAAAGAGGTAGAGAAATGGGGATTAATTGGTCACTTGAGCAGTCAGAATATACAGAACAATTCTCAATTAAGTTCATTACTTCTATGGTCACAGTTTGTGGCATCAAAAGCAATCACAATAGTAACTATAAAACATTACTATGCACGATTCACTGTAACAAATACAATAGTGAGAATGTTTGAATCATTGGAAAAAGCACCAAAATGTGACAGAGATATCAAATGAGTATATTAGAAAAATTGAACAGAGCTGGATTTAGTATTGACACAAATCTTAAATTGTAAATACTACTACTAATAATAATGATATTTTCAAAACATAATAGAAACACAATAAAATGAATTATGCCAGTTCTTTAATTCCATACTGAAAACTTAATAGATTTAAATTACTCAGACAATTCAAGGAGTGTGGAAAATGCTTTGTGTGTGTGGATGGATGGATGGATGATAGATAATTTACATGTAATTTGTATACTTTTCTTAATAGAAGGGTAAATATTTCATGCAGATTTTAGCTTCTTTTGAGTGCAAAACAGTCTATCTTGCCTCTAATTGCCATGTTGAAACTTCCAGATGAAAATTAAACAGCCTGACTCAGTTATTAGGTGACTATGAAAAGTAAGAGATCATCTGCTTTCAGGGAAAATAGAATGATAAATTCTCTCTGTAAACTTTTTCCCACCAACCATAGAAAGGAAAATGAGCAAGAGTCACCACAACTGACCTATCCTCTCTATCGGATCTCATAAATCTCCCCTGTTCTCTGACCACGGTCAATGCAATATGGGACTACACCTTGGTGATGTACTTGTATCATGATTCTTATTCTCAAAGAAAAACCTTCTTCATTATATCACAAACTAAATATTTCTTGGGTCAACAAAAGGTTATGAAAATGCATAGTTAGTTATTTCAATTATTGATCACCTAAAATGATAAAGCAATTCAATTATATGCACTTATAAAGATGGGATGAAGTGTAATATAGCCATATTCTCTTTCCCCCAAAATTTAACATAATTGGTAGCAGACAAATACAGGACAAAGTAGAACAAATTATATCAGTCCATCATTTTGCTTTCTTCTAATCAATAATGGCCTTAGAAATAATAATATAATGCTGTAAACCTAAATGTCAAAGAATCCAGATTTTTCATCATGCCAGTTTAGCTTGCCTTCCAGATAAACAAAACAATGACTTTCATTGATATCAAAGCAATAGGGAAAATTTCTGAGCCTGAAGGCAGATGAGACTCAAATATTTGTATCTGCATCTGTATTTTAGACTTCTTAGTTATGAATTTTGCACATAGGTCTCTGGCACCAATTTATTTGTTCCTCCCTCCCTTCTGCTGTTCCTTGTCTGCTATTACTGCTATGATTACTTCAAACACAGATTACATTTATTATGTGATACTTCCTTATACATTATCTTTCTTCCAAGAATATTACCTTGGCAGGCCAAGAGACTCAATTTAACCTATCAGGAATCTAGATAGATAGATGCTAGATACTTAGCAACATCCATTGTTTATATCCCTAGTGACTGAAGCATTGCTAGTCACTGTCATCTGTGTGCACCAGCTTTAGACAGACAATGATAGAGATGAGACTGCTGTACCAGAAAGTCACCCCATTTTTTTGTAAATACATATTTTTTCACAAATAAATGTGAAGAACAAAAAAGGTAGAAGGCCGGAGGATACAGTTGATAAATGGACATTTAGCAAAAGTTAACTTTAATGTTTTAAAAGCTTTCAGGAAACATTTCTTTAAAAACAGTTTATATTAAATTTAATTTCCTAGTTCCAACTATGGAACCATATTATCAAAAATTACCTAAAAATAAATTTTATTGCAACCATGCCCAAATACAATTTATGACATGTTTCATAGAAATAAATGATTCTGGAATACACACTACACTGTGGAGGCACTTTCTGGTCATCAGAGTTGGGCCAGCCAAGGACAAGAGGGTCAGAAGTCTAAGACTTCCCATGCTAGAGAGGTAAGGACACGCAGTAGAGAAAGGCCAGCACACAGATTCCGGGGGCTGGATATAAAGGGCTTTTGGGAAGACAGATATTGGGGTAGGTGTTTAGTATCATTGTAAACCCATATACAAGAGCAAAAGGTTCTATCTGCTTAGGATTTAGGCAACAATAAAAATGTCAGGGCAGAGCTCTAGTGTGTATGGGAAGAAAATCATTTTTCCAAATATTTAATTTCTTTAGTATCAAGCAGATAACAATTAAAATACAAAAAGTTGGGCCTCCCTGGTGGCGCAGTGGGTTAAGCAACGCACTATGAAGCAAACGGCAGCCAGCCGCTGCAGCACGAGTTCGATCCCTGCTGCCGGCCAGGGGGGGGACCCACATGGTACAGCAGACCTCTCCTGCTGTGCCCGCTGCTCCCCTCAGCAGTGTACTTCTGTTGATCTGCCTGTTCTGATCCCTGCTCTGTCTGTGGTGAATCCTCTCACCCCCCAAAACTCTGGCCTGTACCCCAGTACTTATATGCATAAATAAATAAATAAATCTTTAAAAAAAAATAAAATACAAAAAGTTGTCTAAAGTAAACAAATTCAAACTGAATATAAGATATGATTACTATGATCTGGTGAATTGTTTAATGGCTATAATGTGTTTTTTTAAGATTTATTTTATTCATGCATACAAGATCTGGGATGCGAGCCAGAGGTGGGGGGATGAGAGAATTCACCAGAGACAGAGTGGGGAGCAGAACAGGCAGACTGACATAGATACACTGCTGAAGGGAGCAGCAGGCAAGGCAAGAGAGGCCTGCCGTACCATGTGCATCAGCTCCCTGGCTGGGCATCAAGCTTGTGCTGCAGTGGCTGTGGATGCTTCACAGTGTGGTGAAGCATTCTCTGATTGGACATGTATCCAATACTCATTGAGCAGCCTTCATGCTCAAGTCATTAATAAGTACAAGTATGGTCCCTGCCCTAACAGAGATTATAAACTGGAAAGACAACTGTTAAACTCTGAATGATTTTATGTTCATGGAGCATAATAGCAAACTAAATGCTAAGTCTCCACCAGGCCAAGCCAATAACCCAAGACTGAAGGAGTCCAAGAAAGCCCATGTGCAGTCGTTTTATGTATTGATATTGTAATGGTCCAGACTGATCTGGATGTTACACATTTTGACATTAAAATGACCCTGAGTGGTAGAAAAGCTGGGGCAATTGAGACAGAGAAACTTATCAATAAAAAAGCAACCACTTGTTAATGAAGGCACTGAAAAACAGACAGGGGAAATACAAGGACATATAAAAAAACTTGCTGACAAGCTCTTGCCTAATTAAGAATTAAGAGGTGATACTGATAATGTATCTCTGAAAAGTATAAATATAGGAACCACATTTGAAGCAAGTTAAGGTGCTTATGGAATCCATGCCCATAGTCCTCAAGTTTTCTCTAGGTTTTGGCAAGAGCCACCAGGGACTATAGCTCTGAGGTGGTACCTCTGCTCCATACAGATAAAAGGCTACATAGAGGCCTCCTAATCAGGTCCCATACATCACTAGTCCCCTGTACTTTGCTAAGAAGTTTGTTATCTTCCCCCTTTTTTTGCCACCAATTGAATTGCATGAGTAAATTGTTGTAATATGAATTCCTACCAATGCATATTGTGATTAGATGCATTTGACTCGAGTTATTAAGTGTAACTGTCCCAATTCCTGGAAGTTAGGGCTCTAGAGATCCCCAACCTGATTAAACAGTAAACAGGTGGCAAGAGGGACAAAACCTAGAAAAAGAGCAGAGGTTAGGCAAAAGGAGCAGGATTTAAAATTAACTAGATCAGGGGCCTCCCTGGTGGTGCAGTAGGTTAAGCAACACACTATGAAGCAAACCGCAGCCACTGCAACACAAGTTCGATCCCTGCTGCCGGCCAGGGAGGGGACCCACATGGCAGATCTCTCCCGCCTCACCTGCTGCTGCCCTCGGCAAGGCAGTGTATCTCAGTCTATCTGCTGTTCTGCTCCCCACTCTGTCTGGTGAATCCTCTCACCTCCCAGACTCTGTACCCCAGTGCTTGTATGCATAAATAAATAAATCTTTAAAAAAATTAACTAGATCAGGAGGAATGCTGACATCAGAAACATAGAATCTTGGGTATGAGCTGGTCTGTCTGTGCAAATCATTGTACCTATATTAACTCAAATGTTATTTCCAGCATTTTGGTAACATGATCTATTAGTTATTTCCCATTGTAAAGATGTGGAAATTAAGGCCCAAACAAGTTCACCTGTTCATGTTCAAACAGTAAGCCACTTTCTTAGAGAGTAAATACATTATCCTCTAAATTTCAAAGTGGTGTTTTTGACACTATGTCTTTATTGCAGAAAATGTGTGTGTGTTTTCTTATCTTCTAACCTTATCTTTTAATACCCCTTGATATGAATTCTTCATTTTTCATCTTCTACTTATAACATGACCAATATTGTGGGAGGGGAACATAAGCCAGGTTTCAAACTTTAAAGAGCTATAGACCTCACACCTGATGAGAATATGTAGAAAAAGGAATGCTTTGTGAGCTTTTGGTGGGAATGTAAGTCGGTATGGTCACCAAAGAAAATAGTATGGAGGCTCCTCAAAAAACTAAAAGTAGAACTAACATATGATCCATTAATAACAAATCTGGGTATTTATTCAAAGAATATGAAAACAGTAATTCAAAGATATATTTGAACCCCTATGTTCATTGAAGCATTAATTGCACTTGTCAAAATTTGGGGGAAAAAAATCGTAACTGACAATCAGCAATGGTTGAAGAAGAGATGAGATAGCAATGAAGGATTTGTCTCTCTGGCCCACCAGATAAACTCTTCCATTTCCTTTGTTGACCATCTAGGCTTGTTTTCTTATATTCATACAAGTATATTCATACATTAAGAAGATAACATCTGTGACCACCAGGTGATATGAAAGCAGCTGTCATCAAACAAAACCTTCAGACGCTTGTGTTGCAAGGATAGATGTGCCAAACTTGCCCTCTGCTCCCTTGTGACTGCATAAATACCCCTACCCTCTGCCAAAGAGCAGAAAAGTGGTCTCTCAGACACAAGTCTGCTGCCTTCCTCACTTTGTCGACAAATTAAACTACCTTCCTTCTCCTCAACTCTGTTTCCTCTTATTGGCCAAAAGAAACCAAGATAAGAAGTCAGAATCAAATCGGTTACCTAGGCCAGAAGCTGTGTGCCACTCCAGTCTGCCCACCCCGACTCTGACTTCCACTGCATGGAGCAGTTGGCCACAGCAGTGCACCAGGGCAAACCCATTCATGCTGTCAGAGTAGGGACCTGGGCATCTCGGTAGTATCTGGAGAGCTGCCTTCCCAGAAAGATAAGGGAGAGTCTCAGCAGCTGCCAAAGTTTAGTTTCCTCTGGGGAACCCCCTTGTCCTCTAGGCAGAGGTACAGCTCTTCTCTGCCCCATGGTTTCACTTTTGAGGAGATGGAAACTGGATAGGAAAACTGCTGTCCCATGGCATTTGGATTAGATGTAAGTCCCCCAGCCTGCATATAAAGAACTTCCCTTCACACACTTAGGAGGAAGTCTGAATCCTCCTCAGTTTGAGGAGTAGTCTGAGAATCCCTCAGTTTGAGAGGGAGTCTATGAATCTACCTCAGTTTGGGGTGCCATTCATGTGTGAACCAGCTGAGTGAGAACCGGGAAACATTTGGAATTTGGTAGCTAAGTGATCAATCTGTGTTTATATTTGGTATTGAGAGTTTCCCATTTGTTTTTTTTTGTAAGACAGGGATATGATTAAAAGTTATCAGCAGCACCATATTTGTTCCATTTGTTAGTCCCTTGGGAAAAAGTTTAACTGGGTGGTCAACCTGTATTTACAAACCTGTGTCCAAACAGCACCTCCTGTCACGAATTTATCCATAGAATCCCCGGGTACAACTGACAATATGGAACAGATTTTCTAACACCAGTCTATATTTTATATATAGGCTATATTTTCCTTTCCTTTCCTAAAACTGGCTCCTTCTTGCATGAGTCCCTTTTATCTGTCCTTCTTTGAAATCCGGTATAAATGTGGGTGCTTTTCCTTCAGGCACCCTAGGAAAACCTTGACTTCTGGTACATGGGCTATATGCCTTGAACGACCAGGCTGAATCTGTGAAAGCAGTGGGCCTAGATCAGGACTTCTACTAACTTTCGTTCTCTAGACCTTACTTTTCCTTTACTCTGTGATTTGAGGGTCTGACCTTTATGACCATGCAAAAAATTCAAGCAACTAGCTGAAATTAGGTCTTTGATGATTTAGAAATCTGGTATTTTCTGCTTTTTATGTGTCTAGTCAGACAACTAATTCAGTATCACCCAGTCACTATAAAAGAAAATTGGATGTGGAGTACACTGAAGAGATTGTTCTCCATTATAAGGAGTCCTTTTCTTCCACTAAATTTGCCAGCCTCTTCTGACACACTCTTCAGACTTGGTGGATTTGTCAAAATTACTTTGGACTTTCTAGTAAGCTACAAAGGATACTTATTGGTTGGTTGGAAAAAAATATGTATTGCTTTTTGGGCCTATGATAAGTTTAGAGATTTTTTTAATAATCTAAGTTTCTTATTTAAATTAATCAATTTGGCAAAAGAAAACTATAAAGTGGAAATACAACTTTCTGTGAACTAAATTCCTAACCTCAGATTTCTGATAAGAGTCTAAGAACATGCAAATGGTAAAATAAGATCTTAACCTATTTTCTATGTTCTCCTCATGGTCAATGAATAAGTATTCTTTCTTTTTTATGTCTTTCTTAAAAATAGAAACAGGCTTAGTCTCAAGTGAGGGAAAACAAAAACAAGAACTTTGGAAGTAAATTGAATTTTAGCATCTACCTCATATTGGAAACACCTTGTGATATAAAAGTACATTAGAAGAGAACTTAGATAGGTGAGTGTATCATACTTAGTTTAGAAAACCTAATTTGTTTGGGGAATTAGGCTATCTTTGTCTTGAAAATGGGTATAAGTCTGGTGAAACTGTCTTCCTATCCAAAATCTCTTCTAAGAATTTAAGGGAAAGTGTTGTCTTAGAAAACTGATGGGGTATAGGGGGCCTCCCTGGCAGTGCAAGGGGTTAGGTAGCACGAGTGTGACCCCCAGCCGGGTAGGTGACCCACATGGCACAACAAACCTCTCCTGCCTCACCCACTGCTCCCCTCAGCAGTATATTTCAGTAGATCTAATTGTTCTGCTCCCCACTCTGTCTCTGGTGAATCCTCTTACCTCCTTGCATCTATGGCCTGTACCCCAGTTCTTGTATGCATAAATAAATATTTTCTTAAAAAAAAACTGATATGGAAATTTCTGCCATACTTTATTTAGAACTTAAGGGTCATTCTTAAAAATATGAATTTAAGAGTTTTTTGTTTTTTTTTTAATCTGGAGTTAGTAAAAAAGGAATAGTTTTAAATTTATTTAAAAATTGGGGCCTCCCTGGTGGCGCAGTGGGTTAAGCAACACACTATGAAGCAAACCGCAGTCATTGCAGCACGAGTTCGATCCCTGCTGCCGGCCGGGGAGGGGCCCCACATGGCGCGGCAGACCTCTCCTGCTGTGCCCGCTGCTCCCCTCAGCAGTGTACTTCTGTTGATCTGCCTGTTCTGATCCCTGCTCTGTCTGTGGTGAATCCTCTCACCCCCCACACTTCTGACCTGTACCCCGGTGCTTGTATGCATAAATAAATAAATCTTTAAAAAAAAATTTATTTAAAAATTGTTCTCCAAAGTTATTGGTAAAATAACTATCTCTAAATGATGTATATGTCATTAAGTCTCCTTCTGATTTGTCTTGCATTTTTTTAATCTGTTTAATGAATGTTTATTCACCAGCCTAAAAAATAAAACAAAAAACACTGGTGTATGGAGTTATTCCACTTACAACCCTGTAATTAATTTGGAATTCCAATCCTAAGAAAAACTAAAGCTATAGTTGGTAACTTGATCTTAAATCTGTTCAATTTATCATTATTTAAATGGTATGGTAGCCAAATCTCTTCTAAAATTAATGTTTTACTAAGTTTGATAATGAAAATTTGTTAGCTATTAAAAATTATTTTATCTAAAATTACTGAGGTTTCAGGTTTATTTTTTGCTCTTTATTATATAAACACTAAAATTTTAATGTCATTCACCTAAAAATAAAATCAAAGCATGTGTTAAGTTGTAAATTATCCAGTGCAAAAAATGATACAATAGCTGTTGCAATGTCTTAGAATGTAAAAATTATATATTAAGATGTAATAACTCTGAAAGCAAGTAAAGTGAGATCTTTTTTAAATACCTATGTGTATATGGAATGAAATTTTGAAGATATTTGGAAGGATTTAGTGTCAAGATGAAACTGGCAATCTTTGAAATGGAATGAGATAGGATATTGAAAAAATATGTTTAGAGTCTGACAGAGATATTTTAGGAAAATAAATTTTATGTGGTCAAGTGAAACTTTGTAAGAATAAACTAAGTTTTAATATCAACAGATTATTTATATAAAACCAAACTAATTTCTCTTTCATCTGCAGAAAAGACTTAAGTATTCTTATTTCTTTATAGATTTATTTTATTTATGCATGCATGCAAGAACTGGAGTGTAGGTAGGTGAGAGGATTCACCAGAGACAGACTGGGATGCAGAATAGGCAGATCAACTCATATACTCTGCTGAGGGATATAGCAGTGAGACAGGAGAGGTCTGTTGCATCATGTGGGTCACCTCCCTGGCCTGGAATTGATCTCATGCTGCAGTGGCTGAAATAGCTTGATAGCACTGAGACTTTAACCATCATGCTAACAGGGAGGCCCTAAACTTAAGTAATCTTAAACAACTTTTACTATTTTTTGATAACTAATTAAAGATTGTGCATGTAATCTAAAATCTTGGTGCTCTTTCACCATCATTCATATTTAACTGAAAAGAATCTAGTCCTGTCAGCATTGTTGAGCGTTGTATAAAAAAAAAAAAAGATTTATTATAGGACAGGGTGAGGTGCATGGTACATGCCAGAACCCCCAAATCTGCTTGCTCTAAATATGTTCTGCCATTCACTCCATCAAGATAAAACACATTTTAGTGCATAAGACCATAAATGAAAAGAAACTTTAATACAATTAGTGTGCAACAAAGAAAAAACAAAGAATAAAGGTTCTAACTCAAACACCCTAAGTTACCCAGGCCCTTGTAGGTGAATGACCAGCCAAACAGGTCACTAAGCAGGGCCACTAAGGTCCAAAAGCCTTTCACAAGGTTTAAGGGCCCTCCTGGTAAGAACCCACTGGAAAGGGGCAGAAGGAATCTGTTGCATCTGGGACAGAAGGAGCAAAATCAAGATAAACACTGTCATTGTTAACTTTTCCAAGGGTCTCTCACCCACATCTGTTTCAACCAGTCCAAGACAAAGTAGCAAGTGCAGTTTCTTCATATATCTCTCGGTGGCGTGTGTCTCATCGATTCTCCTCTGGTTTCCCATCTTTCTTCCTTTCTTCCCCAGTCTCCTCTCTAGCTTCTCCACCTCCATGCTTAATTCTACCTTTGCTTGGATGGGGTAGGGAACCCGGTACCTCCCTTTTCCTGGGGACCACCATTACAGATTTACTCTTCAAAACCTCTAGTTGTCACTCTTGGTAATTAAATGTTATTTTATAAAGTATTATTTTACTAAACCTGACCAAAACTGCTTTGATATCAAATTTCTGAAATAGGTAAGGTTTTTGGTTAGTAAAAGAAACTATGGGATGTCTTTGAAGGACACTTCATGAATTGTTATCCTCATGGAAAAAATGCTGGAACACATTGGTCCAATTTAGGCATATTAAAAACTTTATAGAGGGGGCCTCCCTGGTGGCACAAGGGGTAAAGGGTTGAGCACCGCACTGTGAAGCATCATCAGCCACTACAGCACAAGTTCAATCCCAGGCCAGGGAGGTAACCCACATGGTGCAGCAGACCTCTCCTGCCTTGCCTACTGCTCCCCTCAGCAGTGTATTTCAGTAAATTTGCCTATTCTGCTCCCCACCTTGTCTCTGGTGAGACCTCTCACCCCCCACACATTTTATCTATACCCCAGTTCTTGTATGCATAAATAAATAAATCTTTAAAAAAAAAAAACCCAAAAACTTCACAGGAAGCATTGTCATTGAAAAAGTCACACATTTTTAATACATATGTGAATTGATAGAAGTGTTCTAAAATATATAATATTCTAAAAATCACAGAAAAGGAACTGACAATACCCTTGAAATACAGATTTGCTGTAGAACCTAGAAAAACTACTAAGCCTATACAAAAAAAAAAGTGTATTTGTGGAAACTATCAACAGAAGATCAAAATTTTATTATTATATGGGACAAAATACACTGAGATGGATTTGTATAATTTTAATGATTTTTTTAAAATATTGGTTTTTAATGTTTTGCTTTTTATCTCTAGAAATACTATCTTTGAACTATGCTATGATCAATAGCAGTGGCATTTCACATCTTTTTAATGAGCAAACTGCAACATTTGCTTTTCTCACTTTCATCACAAAATGTAAAAAGAAGAACCAACCAATATTTGTACTTCTGTACTTCTCATGGCAATATGTCTATCTTTGCATAATCTCAATTAGAAATTTTCTTCTCCATCAACTAAAGAATGGGAAACATGAGCCTCCCTGGTGGCGCAGTGGGTTAATCAACACACTATGAAGCAAACCGCAACCTCTGCAGCACCTGAGTTCTATCCCTGCCCCTGGCCAGGGAGGGGACCCACAAGGCACAGCAGACCTCTCCTGCTTCACCCGCTGCTCCCCTCTGCAGTGTGTTTCCGTCAGTCTGCCTGTTCTGCTCCCCATTCTGTCTCTGGTGGATCCTCTTACCATCCCAACCTCTGGCCAGTATCCCGGCTTTTGTGTGCATAAATAAATAAATCTAAAAAGAAAAGAAGAAATATGGGAAACATGTTTTGCTCTTTATGAGCTCTCAATATCCAGTCCTCGCAGGCTTCAGAACCTAGGCCACAGTCTTATCAGACTTTCCATCTGATGTCCTCTTTTCAAGATTCCCAGGGCTTTTTCTCCAGGATTTTTCCAGTCCTGCCAATTGAGGCAAGCTTCCCCACCTTTCCTGGAGGTCTCTGGAACCCTTTTACAAGTAAAGTAGCAGGCTCGTCTTGGCTGAGCTCTTCTATCTCATGAAGAATTTCAATCAAAGCCTTGTAACAAATCTATAATGTTATAGATGACTTACTATATAAAAAGGATTAGTGGAGGCTAACAGAAAATTTGGGGAGAAGGCATCAAAAGCCCAGAAACTGACTCATAAGACTAGAAACTGGAGGTAGGGATAGAAATGATTAAAATAGTCATTAAACAAGCTATAGAAAAGTAAAGCATCCAGAGGTTCAGAACTGGAGGTGAGGATATGGAAACTGAGAGTCATTGTAAAGAATCACTGACCCTTTCAAATCTACCTGGTCAAACCAAATATAGGGAGAAGAAAAAAACCCTTAGGGGCCAACCCTATAAATAATTTAACAACAAATAGCAATTCCGCAAGGATGAACCCCTCCAAAGGATAAAAACACTGTATCAGTGTGATTTCTGCACTGGCAAGACACAGTTTTCCTGCCCGCCTATGCAGGTGTTTCTTTTCACCAATCTCGTCCCTTTGCTGCAGAGCAGCTTGCCTCCCAAGATTGCCCACCTGCATTATGCCAGAATCTCTTATCAAGTCTGTCTCTTTCAGTGTCAACTCTTTCTGCCCATTTGTGTCTGTGCAAGAGAAAAAATAATTGTACACACGAGCCACGGACTAATTGCATTCTGAGAAAGTCCCTGACCTTCAGCATCTGGTATAGAAAGAGAATAGTTTGATGCTGTGTGCACTAAATCATTAGGTCAAAGAGTAATGCATGAACGTCATCCAAAGGAAAGAATGATAGTGAGAGGCTTAGCTTGTGTTGGTAATAGACCCCGTAGTTATGACAAAATGAAAATCTTTATCTATTCTGTTATGTTCTTTCAGGAAATGTAAGTGATCCACAGTGCGATTTCTATAAGCACCTTTACCCTCAGGGAGTCTTGCCCAGACCAAATACCAGACAATTGCCTAGCCCTTTATTCTCAGAGCTTTCTGTCCGCACCCATCAGAGTATAAAAAATAGATCTAATTAGCACCGGACTGTACATTAGAGGAAATGGGATCTACTTCGACCTGCACACACCATGGGTAAGAAGCCTTCATAGATAATATACCCTCTCTGGGGGTTTGCCAAGATGAAAGGTTAAGCAGAAAGATCCTTTCTGGCTTTAAAAGTACAATTCTATATTCAAAGTTACAATGAAGGTAAAGCACAGCCCATCCATTTTCTTACTCTTCGTTTCCTTTTACTGATATGTATATTTTTTTTATTTGTGAAGAAAATTATCCAAATTACTTATGGGTATAATACAAGATGTTAAACATGTTTTACAGTCATGTCTGGGGCTTTTTTTCCTTTTCATTTTGTTGTTGTTGTGTTTTTTGGGTTATTGTTTTGTTTTGTTTTGGTATTGAGTCTGATTAGGATTGCTGAGAGGTTTTTAAATTCATTCTTACTATCTTTGAATTGGGTGATTTGGTATGACTGTGCTTTTCCACACCTCATTATTAAATCATTGGTTCAGAGCACAAAATACATCCATTTTTCCTCACCAGCACTTCCAGTTTGCAAAGCATCAGCATATGCCCCCAGGGTCACTAACACATAGACCACCTCTTACTGTGAGCCGCCTGACAGCCTCACAATTCCTTTTTGTGCATAGTACCCTGGAAGTGCTCTTTAAAATTAATGGGATCTTGCTATTTAATCTTGCTTAAAACCTGCTGATGTCTTTTAATTGTACTTAGAACTAAGTAGAAACTCCTCTCTTGGCTTTAAAATTACCCACATGATCAGGGTCCCCTTCCCATTTCCTAGTTCCTGACAGGCAGGCTCATTCCCATGTTGACACCTCTCCTTCAGCTTCTGCTTAAACTCTTACCCTAATTTTGACTTAGCTGGCTTTGTTCTGTCAATTACAACTCAGTTCAAATTTTGCCTCTTCAGAAAAGGCTCCTCTGGACAAGTCTAGGTCACTTGGGTTTTCATGAAACTGAAATTCTCCACGTAATGTTCAACAGAGCCATATTCTATTTCTGTGCTTATTCCTCGCTCCTCTCTTAAATGTAAATTTCATGAAAAAAAGAAACTGTTGGTTTTACTCAGCCTCATGGTGTGGAAGAAATCAGGCAATATTAAATAAATACATACAAAAATGTGAAAACATGGAAAATAAGTGAATGGCTTGCTTCTCAATTCTTCCTGTCTGTATCAAAAGCATAGAATTAAAAAAAAAAATTTTATATGCCAAACAAACAAACAAACAAACAAAAAAAAAAAACCAGAAAATTTCTCTTTCTATTCCTCTGTAATTTCCACATAATATTCACATACTAGGCCTTCAGAGAAGGTCTTGTTTTGCCCTCCTACCCCGCAAGAAAAAAGGATACAAAATCTAATAAATGTGCTATTAATTGCAAGACACATCTAGATGAATATTTTCTGTATGATAAATCCAAAATTATGCAAGCAGAAAGGAGCAGTAAAACTGGCCAAGGATACTGCCCAAAGTGTTTACCAGTCACTATCTGAGTTCTTCACCCGCACACACAATTGCAAAAGTACTCTGGTTCAGAGAACAACAAAGGGGGTTATCTAACAAACTAGGGCAAAACAAAGAGTTACCAGGTCCAAAAATGGCCGTTTACCTCACCAAAAGCCATGTCCACTGTTTTCAGTCCTTCACAAAAGCAGTTAAAAAGACATCCTTGCCCCGCCGAGGACACGGAGCTCCTATCCTGAACAATAGGCCACAGACGTAAGATGGCATTTCCTGCCACTGCAGACACGCAGCAGCCAAACTACAGGCCTGATTCCAACTCAGGAAGACAGCGGAAGATACACCATGAGCTGCCGAGATGGCCCCAGCACCACACTAGACAAGCAACTCTCAAAATAGCAACTGTCGCAGTTGAATGACCCGAAAAATGGTCACACTTACCCATCTCAGCAATATGTCTGGCTCCAGGTCTTTGACTTTTCCACCGGGCCACAACAGCAGCAAATCTGTAAAAATGGTTTCAGTTGTTCCGGCTGCTTGAAAAGCCTCTGAACTTTGCCTCTCAAAATAGCAGCTACAGTGGTCGAATGAGGACCACACTCATGCATCTCAGTAAGACATCCACGCTCTAGGGTCTTCCCCTTTTTTGCCAGGCCACAACAACAGAAAAAACTACAAACACTTTTAGTTGCTCAGCTACTTGCAAAGCCTTTAAACTTTTTCTCTCTGACGTTGGCTGCTGGAGGTCTCTAACTTCAGAGCTAGCAATATCCTCTGGAAGGTCTGCATGCTGGGGCACTCAATTGAATTTTGACCCCTCAATTGAATTTCTAAATGCTAAATCACCAAATCTGAAACTTCTGCAGTCACTTATATTGCTTAGCCATCACTCCACCCCACTTTTTAGCATTTTCCCTGGGGCCATTTACCCTCACCAGCAACCCCCTCCAGGGGGCACCACCTGCAACAGTCTTTTGGATTCAGCCACCAGTTCACAATCTGAATCTTTAAAACTAAGAATAACCGTCAAAGACAGTAGTACATCTTCTTTCCAATTCTCCCTACCACTTTTTGAAATAAAATTAGAAAACATAAATAACTCAGGGAGCAAATAGTTCATAAGTAAAATATTAAGAAAAAAAAGTAAAACACAATTGCATGCATTCCACTACCAAAATTCCAAACTCTATTAATGTGTTAGAAAAAAAGCAAAAATTGTTCAACCTACATATCAACAAATGGAGCCTTAACATGTGGAAACACGCTTTTGTAAGTATCGCAGGCCTGCAATGCTATTTTAGAAAAAAACAAATCTTCCATCAAACTAACCTCCTGGTGTACAACGACATATATGTATAAAGAACTTGTCCATTATGATTATTGGAGATCTATCTTGTTAGGTCTGTGAATGCCAAAAGCATTCAAATCAGCTTCACAGTGTTCTTACCCAGAAAACAGTTATAAGAAAACAATATATAATCAGGAGTTGTAGAGACTGTCAGACAATTCTACAAACCATCACAACTACAATGATCTAGAAAACGAATGCTGCCATGTTTTGTGGCAATAGAAATCTTAATCTTGAGACATTTAATTGAATAATTTTATATCATTGCAAGGAAAATGAGTAAATCAGGCTACTTTTAACCTCCACACAACCAACAGCCTATATCTTGAAATGCTGTTTTCCACTATTCGGAAATCTAGCTAACAACAGATGGGCCTTGTAATTACAACAATGTATTGGTTTTGTGGCTGTGGGCACTTAACAGAGTAAAGGGCCCTAAGCAGGGAGCTGCTGTCCTGCCTCTCTAGTCGCTCTTTGCTCTGTTTGACTGTTGGTACATGGTCCCCTGTCTCAGCCATAAAGGTCTTCAAAATCCACCGATGAGTCCGAATTCTCTTTTCATCTGGGAGAACTGACAATGAAATTATCTGGCTTGGAATAGTGGCACATAAATCAGAAACTCAACATCAAAAAAGTATACTAAGGTATACTTTTGTCTAACATTACAGTAAGGAACTAAAATTAAAATGACTCTTGAATTCTGTTGATAAACTCAGCAATGGAGTTGACTTTGAATTAACATATTCTAAATTTTATGTTTGCAGTTATATTTCATAGAAATATTATTTAAGATATTATTCATTAAATATATATTTGTATGTACAGATCTTAGTCCCCTCAAAATGATTTTGGAGAGACTAAGAGTAGACAGACATGAAAAAGTAGACAGATGCTTTAGAAAAAAACCTTGACTAGTCTATGGTGGACTTTTCCAGGGTGCATCCTCTGGACCATCAAGGCTTCAGAAGTGTGCCTGAAATGCAGATCCAGGCATGTTATTGACACATATTCCTTCTCTAGGTTCCCTGGGTACTCAGTATGTTAAAGTTACTAACACAAATTGCCATAAATGGAGCTAAGTCTATTTTTGTTTTACCTTGCACTTACCCCAAAAAAATCACCCACAACACTCTTCATGACGTATTACACATGAACATATGTGAAACTAATGTTTTCATAATACATTCTGGGAAACATAACAGAAATAAATCACACTAATGTAGAAGATTTTTTTTCTGAACTGTATTGCTATTTTACATAGAATCATTGCATTTTATAGCTGAAAGTACTTAAAATTATCTAGTTCTAAGCTGAGATGAAAGTTGTTACAAGGTCATGAGACAAGAAAACCACTGACCTGTCATGTAAGGGCTACCTCCTATGGATTCCCAGGCCAGGGCACTGTCTCCCAAATGCCCAAAGAAAAAATAAATCCCTTCTGAATCATTCTAAGGAAAGGTTGAGAGACAAGAAATTTAAAACCAAGTGACCTAAGAATAATTTTGTCAATTTCAACTACATGCCCTTGGAAGTATAGATTCCTCTTCTAGAAATATCTACCAATCTCATAGAATTGTTGAGAAGTCTAAATAAGCCTATAATTAAAGAAAATCACTCTTTAAAATATGGAGGGCTAACAAATATTAGTGCTTACTAATTAATATTTTATGGTGACTTACTTCATTGACCTTCAAATCAGAAATATGTTACTTGTATTAATCAACATTGTCGGTCTATAAGTCTTATGCTTGCGAAGGGAGTTATCAACTGTTCTTCTAAATAGAAAGAAAAAGGTGGATGATTTAAAAGTGTGGATACTTCTCATTATGGAAAATAACATACGTCCTAGCATGATAAAATACAACTTGAATTAATAGATCAACTTGAATTCAAAGAGAAAACAGGCTAGGTATACTGGAAATTCTTATGTCTAGTAAAAATAGACACACCTCCCTCTCCCCTAGAGTGATAATGCACATAATATTAAAAATAGTCTCATATTTAATTTGAATAAAAATATAGGACCTAATGCAGTAGCTATGGTAATTAGAATTTTTTATTAAATACTACACATTTTATCAATAGTGTCATAGGAATTGATCTTTTCATTCTTATTTTCTGCAAATATTCCTTTGTATTTCCAATTTTTTTATAAACACCAAGGTTCAAATGATTGACCTGTGTTTTGAGATATACTGAAAGAATATTAAGTACATTGAAAAAATACTCTGCTTCCATCATATACTTCTTTTTATACATCATTGTCTTGCTGAAATACTTTTAATTTTTTAAAAACACTCTGGTGCATCTTTTATGAAAGCTGGACTCACCAAATTAAAGGAGTGAATTTCATCTCCTCTGAAACACAGCCAGATTCTATCTGAAACCAGCTTGGAATTGAATTTCATGTATTTATAGAGCCACTGGTTCAGATCCCTTAAACCTTTAAGTCAATTTTGCTTATATTTGGCATGTTTCCCTAACCATAGCTGCTAGCTATTCAAGTCAAGAGAAAAGGAATCTCTAGCATTAAAAAAATAAACTGTCAGCCAGTCTCATTAGCTACAGAACCTAGGACAGAAAATTATTCTATTTTATAGAAATGGTGGCAAGAATTCCTATCTTTTTATGACTCTCAACTTGAACTGTGACCCTATGGGATAAAATAAAAAATAGAAAGATTTGTCATAATTTGGATTTGAGTTAGGAAAAACCTATTTCTCTAACTGGAATGAAGCAAGGTGCCTCAGCAAGGCAGCCTGGGTTCCTGTGATAAGCAACTTACTACATTTCTTGGAATGTAACTTAAACCACATCTGACCATGAACAGTCACAATGTTAACTTACCCAGAACAATCTAAA
Source organism: Galemys pyrenaicus (assembly GCA_019455555.1). Lineage (NCBI taxonomy): Eukaryota > Metazoa > Chordata > Mammalia > Eulipotyphla > Talpidae > Galemys > Galemys pyrenaicus. Next base: position 1,324,423 of record JAGFMF010011502.1, read on the forward strand.
ATGTATATAAGCCCATAATTTCTTTAAAGGGCTGCTCATCCTTTGGTTGTAGATTCATTGAGTCAAGTACCAGTCAATAAACCTGCTTCCTGTTAGCCTTGGTGTCCTGGTTTCCTTTTTTCCACATAACATTTTTGTGCTTTGGCTGGGAAAATGGAGATAGTATATTTACCTTCCTTGACCCTGGGAAAGTCAACTGGTCCCCCCCCGGGGTGGTGGTGATTCTCCTAGTGGCCACCTCGTTGATTGTTCCAGAGGAGATTCCTTCCCTGGCACTCTGGGACAAGAATGTTGGGACAATGGAACCCACAGGTGCAAAGAATCATGTAAAGAAGCTCCACCTTACACGAAAATATAAGGACCAGGTCCAGGGGTCCTGCCATGAGTGGCAGAAGGGAAGCCTGATCACCTTCTGTGAATCACCTGAGTAACTGTAAGGTGAAACCATGATTCCTAAAGAATAGAGGGTGGCAGTCAGGCAGTGAGTATGGCAGTGGGAATGCCCTTTGTGTGAATGAGATGCCTGCTCCTAGGTTCTGCGATGACCTCATATGGCTTAGGGCAACCTCAAGTGGGGATCCTGTGGTGGGCTTATAATGTCTTGCCAATGCTAAGAGGCACCAAAACTTCTGAGAGGGAAGCAGCTGGAAAAGGGCAAAATGAGTCAACTGAGTGAGTCTGGACAACACAGCAAGGAGACACCATTAGACTGCCTATTACATAGCTTTAAAAAGGGTTTTAGGGAGAATTATGCTATTAAAATGTTCTCCAGGAGATTACTACTCTCTGTGAAACTGGTTGGGTTGGCTTTGATGTGGGATGGCCTACTGAGGGATCTCTAGATAGCCAACTAATCAAAGGAGTTTATAGTTTCCATTTAAAACGTCCTGGCTTGCTAGGTCTTATCCAAACCATGCTGGTTGAAAGTCACAGACCATTTTCTCCAGCCTGGTACTCTTGGAAAAGACATAAATGCTTGTTGCAAAACCCCCACCTGAGGTTTGACCATCATAGAAATGTGAAATACTAGAAAAGCCTCATTGACAAAAAACTGTTTTTCAATGACAGACCATGACTAGCAGCCTCTGCCCTGTGTTTTGTTACCCCTGCACCTCTTTCGCATCCTCCCTTGCTGCCAACTCAAGACACAGTTCTCTTGAGTGAACCCTCCCAACTTCTCCACCTGGATGTTCCCCACCAGCTCCAGCTCCCCAGAATCACCGGTTCTCACACCCCGAGTTGTTCGGCCGAAACACAGGTCACCAGGTGCTGACTGGGAGACCCTTCAGTTGCCTCTGAGAGAGACTCAGGGTCCAGTTTGTCATAATCCAGATGGCGATTGTGGGAGGACAGAGGTTATTCATGTCAGCTCTTTTTTACTACCAACCTGCTTAATTGGAAAAATCATACACCCTCATACTCAAACAAGCATCAGGCTGTGATTGATCTCATGTAGGCTATTCTTCAAACAGATAGACCTACCCAGGCAGATGTTAAACAGCTTTTGCTGACCTTGCTAAATACTGAGGACAGGAGGTGAGTAACGTGAGCCACTACAGTAACTAGGGCACAATGCCCCAGCTGAAAACTTCAACCCTGGCCAATATGCCCAGAACCAGTTTCCTTCTGATGGCCCTAACTGAGACCCTAATGACAAGAGACTAGCAGAGGCTTGGAAGATAAGGAGAGGCTTGATAGTAGGCATGAAAGAAGGGAGTACAAAGGCCATGAATATGGCTCAAATGGCTGAAGTCTTACCAGGAACAGATTAAAGCCTGACAGCCTTTTACTAGCTTTGTGTGAGTCCTTTACACTGCTCACTCCCTTTGACCCTGAGGCTCCCGACAATCAGCATGTGATAAATGCTGCCTTTGTGAGTCAGGCTCAAAGTGATTGCCCAGGAAAGTTACAAAAGGTGGAGAGATTTGCTGGTATGAACATCTGCCAACTGATGAAAATGGACACAAAGGTTTATGTCAGCTGGGGCCAGGAAGCAAAGCAGGAGGCAGATAGAAAAAAAGAAAAGAAAGGCTGACCTCATAGCTGTGGTGCTTACTGAATACCGTCTTCCCCTAAACACCTCTAAAAGTTGAGGTAGAGAGGTAGGGGAACTCCAAACCATCCATTTTTTCCAGTCTCTCTTAATTGGAATCAGTGTGTACTTTGTCACCAGCCTGGTCACAGGAAGAACGAATGTCCAAGGTCACATCAGGATAGGTAGTGGGGTGTAACAGGGTGGTCCCCAGGAAAAGGGGAGGTTCCAGGGTCCCAGTTCCACCCTAACTAGGGTGGAGCTGAGCGGATAAGAAGATGCTGGAGAGAAGAGATAGGAGGATAGAAGGAAAGGAGGAAGGAGGAAGCAGGAAGCAGGATGTCGAGCAGCAAGGAGACATGGAGGAGGCACGTGGAGCAGAGGGACTTGGAAAGAAACTTGCTTCTTGGTCCTGGACTGGTTGGAACAGATGTGGGTGAGAGATCTGTGGGGAACTTAATAATGGCAGCTTTTATCTTGATTTTGATTTTGCTCTTTTCCTCCCAGATGTGTATGACTCTCCATGACCCTTCTGTATGGGTCGCCACTGAAAGGTCCTTTAGACATGTGGCAGGCTTTTGGGCCTTGCTTTGGGCCAATCCTATTTGGCTGGACTTTTACCCTCAAGGAGACGGGTAACTTTGGATGCTTGACTTAGTAACTATATTCTTTGTCTTTTCTGTATTGTTCCCTAATCGTATTAAAGTTCCTTTCCATTAAAGACCTCATATGTTTGTCTTGATGCTGCAGATGGCAGACCCCTTTTAGAGAGGTCAGGTTTGGGAGCTCTGGGCTGCCCCTCTCCCTGCCTTGTAACAGGGGTAAGTCCAGGATGGCCATTACTGCCTCAATCAGCATCAGAATACACCTGACCAAGACTTCATCAGATTTACTTCAATGAATTATGAAGACCAGTGACTCTAGGGCTTGAGATTATTTGGAAACTGCATACTACTCACAGGCCCCAAAGTTCAGGAAATGTTGAACAAATTTATCAAACACTCAAAAACCAGTTAGCAAAACTTTGTCAGGAGACTTAGTTGCAATGGGACCAGGTATTACCCATGATCATACTCAGAATTCAGTCTAGTCCTCACAGACAGATGGGGTTTTCCCCTTTGAAATCGCCAACAGAATGAAAAAGGTAGCCCATGTCCCAATCCAGGAATGGAAAGGAGCCCTGATAACTTGGCTGCTCTTTGCTGTAGAAGGGGTCAAAACTCTTAGTGGAACTTTTCTTTTCTTTTTGGGACTATGTCTGCTATTCCCTTACCTCTTGCCATTGTTCATACACATTGTTTCCAAATTTATAGACGTTTGGGTGGATCAAAACACAACAGCGCAGATAATGTATATGCAGCCCTAAAGTTGCCAGGATGACTAACATTATGGTGATGCTCTCTAATACAACAGAGCAATAAAGGGGGGGAGGGGCAGGCGAATAAAGCAGACTGGAGTCCTGTGATAAGCAACTTGCTACATTTCCAAGAATGTAATTTATACCATGTCTGACCATGAAGGTTACCATGTTAACCCACCCAAAACAATCTAAAGTGTATATAAACCCATAACTTCCTTGAAGGGCTGCCCAGCCTTTGCCTGCAGATCCAATAAGTCAACTACCAGTACCATAAACCCCCTTCTTGTTAGCCTTGGTGTCTTGCTTTCCTTTGCCCCAAATAACAAAATAGATAATTGCTATTGATTATTTTGAAAACTTTAGAGCAGACACAAACATTTAAAACAATTGTATTTGTCCCAAAAAGAGAGTCACCAATGAGATCACACATCATTAAATACTAGATGTTGATAACCAAAAACTAGTACAACAGGAAATATAGGTATTATTGAAAGAATGCAACACATTTTAATACTTGGGTATTTCCATAAATGGTTGTTGCAAGTTTTCTTGGTTCCTACAATTTTATGGTGATGGTTTCGTATAGAATCTGACTAGCAATATGGACACTGAGAATTTTTGCAAGAAAGCAAGGTACACAGATACTGAAGTTTCAAATTACTTAAATCCTTTAATAGTCTTATATCAATCAGATTAGAAACTGCACTCTGTAAGCAGCCCTTGGCATTCTTCCCAGGATAGGGCTAAATGTTCCCTTGAATTAGTACGCCTCAGGGCATGGGATGGACTTGCTAGGATTCAGTAGTACATAGGACTGAATAACAAGCAAGCAAGCTAGCAGACAAAATCAAACAATTGTCCTTAATTTTGTCATCAAAAAGCAGCATATTGGGAGATGCATCCTCCATAGCATGGCTGAAAAGGAAAGAAGAGAAAGAAGCATCTTTTCAAATTCTGTGTTTGGAATTGACACAACTGTGATTATTGCCTTGATAATGCAGATATCTATTTTCTTTAGGATGACTCAATGTCAAAATAAAAAAAAATGTAATATGAAAAATCAAAAAATTAAACAAATTGCTCTTAAGATTTTTTTTTTAATTTTACAATTCTCTATAAAGTGATTTATAGATTCTCTGGTAAAATAAATCCAAATTTATTTTTATTAATGTCTCTCTCTCTCTGATGCATCATCAATTAAAAGAGGGAATCTTAAATGGTTTAAACCTCCTAAAAGTTACTTCAAGCACCTCATAAAAAATTAATCATAATGAAAGACTGATTAAATTTACCAGTACAAATATACACCACTAGTACATTAGTTATCTTTATCTGGAAATACTGTTATTTATTTTTTTTCTCTCTAATTCACTTTATATACAAGTTTAACTTAACATTTCCAAAGTTCAGATATGTTCCTTGCCCAGCCCATTCCTTCATACTTCACACAAATCCCTCTAAATTGAAATTCAATTCGCTCAAGTTTTAGAGACTTTTCCACTCACAGAAGCCTGTCTTCTCACATGAGTGAACTGATGGTCCTCTCACAGTCGCCTCCATAACTCTACCAAGTATGCATTGGGCTGTGCATCTATTTTGGCACTATCTGTACTTGCTTTCAGTAGATCCACCTATATTGGGTCATGAGTGATCTTAAGAGACTTACTTGAATTTCTTGGCATCCTTTTTGGTTTTTCAACAACTACCTGCATCTCCTTCTGAGAGCAGCGGCTCCCAGCTTCACCCAAGCTGGCTATCATTTCAGTGACTTCATTTATTCGGTGTCCAATATAGGGTGCTAGAATTGCCATAAGGAACCCAAATGAGGATGAGGGGCATTTTGCAATACCAAATTCCTCATCCCTGCAATAAAGCTTTTGTTATCAGGACCATCAGTGTTTACATTAAATAAACATGGTCTGCTGCATTCCCAGTTCATGAAGTACCTGCAAAGCTCAGTGCACATTTGCCATTTACTCATGGTTTCTAGTACATCTCCCACATCAGCCCATATTATTCACACAGCAGCCATTACCAAATCCATACTTCTGGCTGTTCTGCAGCCTCTGTTTCAACAATGGGTGCAGGATCACTGAAGCCAGTTTCTCCATCTCTTGTGCTGTACAAATGATTCCATCCACTCTTGGGTTCCACAAAAACAGCAGCCAGGCTGCCAAGTGTTCTCTTGATTTCTAATGGAACTGTTTACCCAAGTCCATCAGTTATGCTTGGGTGTATGGGCCATATGTGGTGAACTCCATCATCTTTGATGTCCCAGAAACCTGATCTCCAAGGGCCATGGACTTCTGGTGCTTCATCTTCTTTGTCACCACCAGGAAAGGCTGGAGCTTTTGGCCAACCTCTCTTTCCTCTCTAGAAAGGGAACCTGTCATCTCTAGGGCAGCAAGTCAGTCTTTCTCAATCTCCTGTAGCCACTCCAAATATTCCTGCAGAGCCTGCGTCTTCTCCTAACATCCGGGACTTGGTTTCCTCTCTCTACAAAGTCTTTCATAAAGAAACTCCCATCTCATAGCTCCTGCCACCTCGTGTGCACTATATCTGTCCAAGGCCTCTTCTATTCTGCACAGGACCCATTCCAATTGTCACAGAGATCCATCTACCTCTGACCATTTGTGGGTCTGCTAATCCTAAGTGGCCTGTTCAGCCACCATTTTGCTCCTTGCATTTCTAAATCCAAAGACGGTCAGAACACCCCGTTCAATCAGTCACCACCAAACCTTACAAGTCGCCTTTCAAATCAATCAACAGCAGAAAGCTTGATCACCCTGGAAAGTGTATACATCACAAGATATAATTGGAAACAATGGGGCGGGGGAAAGCGGGGAAGCAGTGACTAATGTATAACAAGGGACCCCAAAAGCAGATCAGTGGAATGCCTTGTTGATAAGATTGAAACCATAGCTGGGGATCTAGAGCTTGACCTCAATTACAATACCAAGTCATCAAGTAGATAAGAAGTGCCTGGAAGGCAGACTCACAACCCCTGATACTACAGATGACAGAGCACATTTTCTACTTTCACCCCTCTCTTTTCTTTTTGTCCTCCTCCTCACAACTGATGCTGTATTATTCTATCGATAAAATGACCAGCATCTTGCTCTTCAGCAGCATCCTACATCCTATAGTTTGCTCCAAGTCTCCTATTTGTCACTGCGGTACTGTCAACACAACAGCCATTCATATTGACATGTCCATTGGGCAAGGAGGCTGGCCATCAGGTACCACCTGCTTGTGGTTGGCCATCTCTCAGTCTTTTCCCAGGGCTCCGTAGCTGTCTGTATCAAACTGTTCTGCTGTTTATACCACTTGTTGCAACCATCCCAGGATGGGTGGGTTCATAGTCGGTTCTCACAAACAAAAAGAGAATTTTGGAGACTTGGGTGAATTTTGAAGTCCTTTAATGCTAAGATGGGGGCTGTACACACACACAGAAAGACAGAGCAAGAGAGATTCCAACACTGAGAGAGACAGAACAGCAACTCCACTGCTTTGCCCCCTTTATACTGTTAAGTGCCCATAGCCACACAACTGATGGATTACTGCAAATACAAGGACCATCTGTTGTTCGCTAGATGTGAGAATGATAGAAGGTGAAAAATAGCCTGATTTTATCTCATTTTCCTTACAGCTATATGCCACTTTATTACCCATGTGACTTTGCATAAGTCATTTAACATCTCTGTGAGTCACTTTATTCATCCATGAAATAAAAATCAGAACAGGTCCATTCATATGAGGGCTATAATATGCTTTAGCACTTGGAGCAATGCTAACCACCATTGAGTGTTAGTGTTTATTATTCATTGTATTGTATAGCACAAATGCCCTCCAAATAATATATTGAGTACAAATTTTTTTTTGTTGACATGGCTTAAAAAATATTAAAATATGAAATTACACTAAATTCACATAGGCCATTATACAGATGTTTCCATTGCAATAGAGTCATGAAATAATTATTTATTGAATATTTATTATGTGGTAAGTATAAATAAAGTAGTACATACAAGATGTGACAATAAAATAAAGAAAATTATTTTCACAAGCCATGATGTGCTTTCATTATCACAAAGTAACTACCATTGGAATAAAAACAAAATAATGGGTATATTATTTTTAGTGGCCAAATCTTTGTTTTAATTAATGAACTATAATAATCAAGAAATGGTTTCAAATAAGGATAACAACCATCATAATTAATCTATTTAAATTATCTACTACAGGGCATCCCTGGTGGCACAAGGGGTTAAATAAGTACCACACTAAGAAACATCTGCAGCCACTGTAGCATGAGTTCAATGCTCGGCCAGGGAGCTGAAGCACATGGTGCAGCAGACCTCTGCTGTCTCACCCGCTGCTCCATTCAGCCGTGTTTTTCAGATCTGCCTATTGTTTCCCATTCTGTCTCTGGTGAATGCTTTCACCACCCCCCACACACACCTCTGGTCTGTACCCCAGTTCTTGTATACGTAAATAAATTACCTACTATAATTCAAGTGTAAATGTAAAATTTCTAACAACTGTGTGATTGATAGATACACACACACATATTATACAATACCTATAATATGTATACTATAAATTATACATATGTCTATAAGCATATCTGAGACATTAAAGATCAACATGACCAAAGATTTAAACCTACATAGTCAGACAACAATTTTCTTTACAGCTACTATCCCATTTATTAACCATTTGAATTTGGATAAGTCATTTAACATCTCTGTGAATCACTTTATACATCCTTAAAGATGAATAAAGGGGAGGGGACTCCCTGGTGGTGCAGGGGTCAAGCACCATACTATGAAGCTATCTGTAGCCACTGCAGCACCAGTTTGCTCCCTAGCCAGGGAAGTGACCCACATGGCACAGCAGACCTCTCCTGTCTAGCCCACTTTTCCCTTGAGCAGTATATTTCAGTAGCCCTGCATCTTCTATTCCCCACTCTGTCTTTGGAGACTCCTCTCACTCCTCCCACACCTCTGGCCTGTACCCTAGTTATTGTATGCATAAATAAATCTTAAAAAAAAGAATCTGTGTATAGATACACACACACTTAATGTTACATAGCATGTATAGTATAGATGCTGTGTAGTATGTATACTCTGTATTATAGAGTATGTATACATGTATATCAGATATATAATCTGAGGCATTAAAGGGCAAAGTGACCAAATATTTAAACATCCATAGTCAGACAACAAAGTCTGTTCCTTTCCACTATTTTCAAATTAGGCAAAAAAAAGAGAGAGTGAGAGAAACACTTGAGGGAGTCACAATTCAGTCAGCAATAAAAGTTAAATATATTCAGTCTGAAAATGCCAAAAAAAAAGGAAAGATGCATAAACTTTAATGTATAAATGAAGAAGAAAAATAAGACCTTCCATAAAAGGTTCAAATCACAAGAATATTTTTATTTTAATATTCATGTTAATTTAATATTTTAAAATTTAATATTTATGTAAAAACTGATTGCAGTGTGTTTGTAAATAAAATAGGAGATAAAATGAAATATAGTGAAAGTTGTCAGAACAAAGGTTAAACAAAACTAAGTGACCTGGTAAAATTCAAATGTATCTAAGAAAGATAATGAGAGAGTTAAATTAAAAATCATAATATTGCATTTGGTTTGAAATAACTGAATTTTCAAAAGTTAGTGATGTGTACTTGCAGGTTTTCATTAATTTTAACTTATTAATGAATTTTTCTGGTTGAATTCAGGAGCAGTGGCTAATCAGGATCCTTGACAAAATCCAGTTGAAAGAAATACAAGTCAGAACTTGATTTATCTATATTTCAAACTTCTATAGGGATATTTTCCTGGTGCCTAAAGTAACAACTCTCTTGTTTACCCTTTGATGAAATAAATTATTCCTTTTCTGAATTATTTCTGTTTAATTCATTTCTGTTTGCTCAAGTGAATGTTCATGACAATCAGAGCAAATTATTCTTGGGAAGACTGATTAAATAACAAGTTGTTATATCACAGAAAATATATTCAGTCCTTCATATATCTCTCTCTCTGTCTCTGGATGGATAGATAGATGGATAGATAGATAGATAGATAGATAGATAGATAGATAGGCAGACAGACAGATAGATAGACACACACGGATATTAAAATGCGTGTTCATGAAGAAAAGATATAAAATGGTCATTGGATTCAGCCACTAGCACAATTATCATGATTACTGCAATCATCACTACCATCACTGATATCATCATCATCATCATCATTATCAAATTCCTTTTTCTCTTTAACTAGCTTTGTTACAATTTGGAATAGAAAACTGTATTCTTACAGATAATTATGTGTAGCCTGTGATCATTTATTTAATGTAAATCCATAACTCCTTACTTTATAAAAATACCAAAGGCAAATATTACTAATGATAATTAACTAGTCATTTTAATATATTAAGGAGGGCAGTTGATCCCATTATTCTTTACCTGAGTTAAAGAACGTAATTAAAAGTAATACAGAGGCCTCCCTGGTGGCACAAGGGTTAAGTTTCAGCACTATCAAGCTACTGCCAAAAACTGCAACTTGAGTTCTGTCACTGGCCAGGAGCTGACCCACATGGCACAGCGGACCTCTCCTGTCTTGTCCGCTGCTCCCCTCAGCAGTGTATTTCAGTAGATATGCCTGTTCTGCTCCCCACTCCGTCTCTGATGAATCCTCTCACCTACTACACCTCTGACCCACACCCCAGTTCTTATATGCATAAATAGATCAAAATAAATCCTTAAAATAAATAAATAATAAAAGTGATGTATGTATTTTGTGCCTCCGTTTTTGCAGTTACTAGGATGATAGTTACAAACACATAGATTCTATATTCATTCAATATGTGTGGCACTAGACTTAATTTCACAGAAAAAATATTGTTTTAATGTTTTCTGTTTTATAAATAAAGGTCAGAAATTCCATGTTCTATGCTGTTCTATATCTTGTTAGTAACTTCAATTGACCTCAGTGAATACTGTACAAAAAACTCTAACTGATATTCAACACTGGCGCTAATGTGTCTGGGTAATACTATATATAACATGGAAAACTATCAATATGGAAGAAAAAAATTGCACATAACTTCAAATTATAATGAGCATAATCCTATCTGTTTTGGAGAGTCCTAATAAAATTAAAACTTTATTGCATCAGTGACACCACTAATGAATACAAATAGTCATTGGATTGGATAAATATAAAAACGTTAGTCAAACAGAGGAAAAGAATAAGAACATAATAATACTTTTAACAAAGTGGAAGGAACATAATTTATTTTGATAAACATGATTTTGTATCTTCTCTATGCCATGCTTCTGCTAGAACTGAGTAGTGAAAAGTACATAGGAAACATTTGTGCTTGCTGTCTCATGAGATAGAAAGAAACCAAACTAAGCATATACCCAGAATTCTCTGGAGATGTAGAACCAATAGAATGTATGTGGGGAGAGGAGGGACAGAGAGAGAGAGAGCAAGTGAACTAGAGGAGAGAGGTTGAGAATGAAAGAGAGAGAAAAAAAAAGAGAATTTGAGGAATTTGGATCACACAATTGTGGAGACTGGAGAGTCTAAAATATGCAGAAAAGGTAAAACATTGTCCAATCATGTCCTATTAAGACCTTCAAATAAGGGAAAAGGCACATTCACATTATGGAGGGAAATCTAAGCACTCAAAGTATACTAATTAAAAATAAGATTTGATCAATTATTGGGCCCCTTTGGTTTAACACATAAAATTAACGTGCTGTAAATAAACACTGATATATGTGAAATTTATATTCAATTTAACTTGTATTATGTTAACAATATGTTGTGGGTATTTAACACATTTAATTCAAGCTATTTTCTGCCTTATAAATCTTTTTAAAAATTAGTTTATAAATAAGTTTAACCTTAAAAATTCACAAGTTTAAAAAATAAGATTAAAAAGACTTTAGTGGAAAGCCAAAGTGAAATTCTTCTTAAATTGAAATGATTTATAAAAAATGTGGTTTATAATATCAACTTTAGAAAACAAAAGAAAATAAAGTATCTGCATAGTCTTATTTTTGAAAGATTTTAAGTTCAGTGAAATAAATAGTATTTATTCATAGTATTGCCTTGTGGTTTCAAGTGCAAATAGTGACCCAAGGGTACAATAAAATGAACAATGGCTTATGCTGAAGGAAACCCCTACCTATAAGAACTCTATCTGTAAGAACTAGACCTGAATTCTTCATGATATATGCAATTGAAAGGAGCCAAGTATAGAGGCAATGCCTGCTTCTTCAGGAGTGTTTCCTGGAAAGTAAAGAATCAACATAAGTGATCCTTAATACTTTTCAAAAACACAGCAAATACTAAAAGAAAAACTAGCATATTGAAACAATAATATAAATTAAGGCCTTACAACTATGACTTAAAACAGATAATAAAATTGTGAAACAATACTATATAGATGAACATTGCAAGCCTAAGACAAGAACAAAAACAATATCAGACCTGCCAAGATAAAAATTAGGTCATATGTCAAAAGGTATTTTGAAACACCAATTTCTATCTAGTTTCCTATATTTGAGTCCTGGATGAATATGTGCAGAAATAAAGTTGAAAAGCATGTACTTCTAGAGGTAGGGAAGCCCAGAAAGTAACAACAGTTAAGGATGAAAATAACTTACAAATTTGGACTGATGATTTATTCAGTCATTACACTTTCTTTACTCATCCATTCACTTTTCATCTTTGATAATAAAAATGAAACTTTTCACCTATGGTAGGTGCTATAACAAACCTGGAAGTAGTCAACAGCTCCTGTAGGCACTGCCCTGTTCTGGCCCAAGCAATACCTGTACAGGATCTTGGAGCACCAGGAGTTCCTATCAGGTAGGCTGTTCTTCCAGTCTTCTCATAAGAAACACTCACCTAGCTTCTCTTTTATTTTTATTTTTTATTGAGATCATATTGGATTCCAATGCAGTGGGTGATCAAAGGCATAGGATCAACCCCACGAACCTCGTATCCCTGTTGACCTCACTTTCCATTCACATGCCTCATCTACCAGGTTTGCTCAATGTCAGATCATTAAGACCAACTCTGCACATTTTTCATACAAAGTCAGTCACCAGTGAGAAACCCACACTTACTGCTTCTTCTAAACCTCTGACTAAGCAAGAGCCTTACAGAGATCCTCATTTGTTTCTGAACATCCCCATCACAAGAACCCACTCACCAGATGCCCAGCAAGTGCAAGGAAACTGAGGGGAGGGTGGCATTTCCCTGGAGGCTATCACCAGTGGGCCAGACTTTACCTGGCCCTATTATTCTCAGATTTTCCCAACTAAGGCCCCTGAGCCTGTGTGTGCCAAGCCCCTCTGTGCATCTATGTGTGAGAAGGAATTGGCTAAGACACTCCCGCATTACTGCCTTGGGACAATGACCCGCATCACAGGTGACCAGGGACACGTAGGTAACCGTTGACTGATTATGTGGTCAGGGACCAAGATGGTCTGAGAGTAGCTCAGAATTATACTAAGCACCTGCACAGAAAGTACTCCCTGCCTGCATGGCCAGTATGTCCTCCTCTGTTCCCCATAAAATTAATTTTCATCTTTGAACCCTTTGAAGTCCTGTTCCCCAGAAAATGAATGTCCTTTGTCTCTCGGTACCCTGCTTCTCCTACCATTGTCATATGATCAATCATGCTTGTATATTATTGCTAGTCGATAGCAAGAGCACTACTCACTGAGCAACAGAGTCTTGCCTTGCAAACCTGCTCCAGAGCTGTACCTTGGAGTGTCCCTGTGGATGTACTGGCACATCTGTGACCACCAGATTAGATTCCCTCAAAGTCAGTTACAAATTATGTTTTATAAAACTGGTATAAAAATGTCATTTTTTTCTACATTTTGATGGCAAATCAAGGGGTGACATTGAACTATTGAGTTATGTGATTCAAAATGTGCCTTGGTTGGGCCTTCCTGATGGCGCAGTGGGTTAAGCAACACACTATGAAGCAAACCACAGCCACTAAGGCACGAGTTCGATACCTGCTGCTGGCCAGGGAGGGGACCCACATGGTGCAGCAGACCTCTCCTGCCTTGCCCGCTGCTCCCCTCAGCAGTGCATTTCAGTCAGTCTGCCTGTTCTGCTCTCCGCTCTGTCTCTGGTGGATCCTCTCACCGCCCTGGACTCTGGCCTGTACCCCAGCTCTTGTATGTATAAATAAATAAATCTTTAAAAACAAAAACAAAATGTGCCTTGGATTCTTAGTGTCTTCCTCCACCAGGACAGGTCTTATTTCCAGGGTCAAGAGGTAAATGTGTGTCATTTGATCCAAAAGAACAAAAGGGAAATGACTCAGGAGCTCAAAAATATGAGTTATTATTCTTCTAGGAATATCATGCACATTATATTACAATAATTTATGACAGTAGGTTCACTCCAAAAAAGTTCAAAAAAGAATGGCGTTAGCAGTGATATAAATATCCTTTACCTCAGATATTTCATTTACGTAGATAATAATTACATAGACCTTCAGCTAAAAAGGACATTTTTAAAAGTTCCTGTTTAGAACAAAGGTAAATATCAGATGGTTTCACTTATATGCAGAACATGGAGCAAAAAGGATCAGGCAAAAAGACAAAACTTGCAAGCTGCCTATAGATCCCAGGCATAGAGCAGGGGAGGGTAAGGACAGGAGTCAAAACAGGGGAGGGAAGAGCACAAGGGCCTCTGGTGATGGATCAGGTGCTATGGTGGGGGGAGACCTATGGGGACTACACCTGAGGGGAGAAATCAAATACTATACAAGCAAACACTATAGAAAAATTAAAAAAGATGTAAGAACATAAATAAATGAATAAGAGGAAAAATATCCATTTCAGGAATAGACTTGGTTAGGATTACAGAATAAGTGACCCCACAGGGATCCATGTTTTTCCCATTAGAAAGCAGCAGCCATTCTGGCTCCCACAACCAGAGTATTTCACACATGGCAGAACTTGATCATATGGAAGACAGTGGGATATGAACTTCTTATTGTGGTAAAGAAGGAGAAAAGCTTTTCCTTTTATTGTGGATGATGCTTATACATTTTAAATAGAATCTTTAATGTTGGTAAAGAGTAACCGTTATGGTCTGGAAAAATGACTAGATATTTCCTTTATTAAGCAAGCATCTCTTAAAAAGGGAGCAAAATAAGTTAGCTGTGTTTCTGATAAACAGTCTGCAGAAAATAGAACTTATAAAATCCTGTATAACTAATGCTTTGCTAAGATCAGCTTCCTATTTATCCATTTGATTTATTGTTGCCTAAGTCAGCAGTTAACTATCTGGAAAATGACAGTCCTGATAAAATAGAAACAAAATATTGATAGCTTCCAAGAAGGTCTTTTAATAAAAGTTTATTTTCTCATATAGGTAAATCTTATCCCTCTTCACAGCCCTGTTCTTGTTAAAATTGCCTAATCTATTATTAAATCCATTATTTGTGCTCAATAGATATGTGACATATTAAATCCATACATTTTGAGTAAAAAATGTAAATTCCTTGTATATTTGCTAATCTATAGGTTACATATATATATACATATATATGGCAATCTTTTTTCTTTAAAAAAAAGATTTATTTATGCATACAAGAACTGGGATACAGGCCAGAGGTGTGGGGGTTTAGTGGAATTCCACTTACAAGGAATTCCAAAAATAAGCAAATCTATACAGACAGAAATTAGATGAGTACTTCTTTAGAAGTAGGGGAATTGAGAGTGAGTTTTTCATTTGGATTATGATATTAGTTGGACAGCTCTCTCTAAATTTTTTCTACATATATATATACTTTAAAAAATCAATGAATTTTACAATTTAAATCATGAAACAGTATGATAGGTGAATTATACCTCAATAAAGCTTTATCAATTATAATATTTTTTAAAATATGCATATAAGAACAGGGGTGTAGGCTAGAGGTGTGGGGGTGAGAAGATTCACCAGAGACAGACTGGGGAGCAGAACAAGTGGATCTACTAAAATACACTGATGAGGGGAGCAGCGGGTGAGACAGGAGAGGTCTGCTGTGCCACATGTTGGTTAACTCCTTGGCCAGGGTTTGAACTCAGGCTGTAGCAGTGATAGCGCTAAGACTTAACCCCTATGCATCCAGGGAGGCCCCTAAAATTACAGTATATTAAACAAGGAAACAGTTCAGATGTCTGATTACAATAGTGTCAGGAAAACATGGAAACATGTTCACAAAAGCTTAACTTCTGGTAAGAAAAATTAGTGGTTCCAAGACAATGCTATCCTATTTCTTAATGATAATAATAAATAACACAAAATGACTTTTCTTCCTGTTTTCTCTTTTTTTGCGCATCACCACTATGCTCTAATGAGAGCAATGGGAACAAAAATCAGCCCTCACACAAGCATGAACTGAAGTTCATTTCTTGTTAGCATAATTTCCATAAATCAGAATATATCTACAATGTGATAAGAATTGCTAAGAAGAAACCAAGGGTTTTCCTCATTTATTTTTACTAGTTCTTAAATCATGAAAAAAAATCAGATGTATTAAATTTTTATTTTGAAAGTCATATTTTCTTCATTAACAAAAAAATGTCAATGGATGCTTAGAAGCATATTTTCAATCATGACATACTGCAAGTTCTGATGAAGCTCTGTTTGTATATTTACAAAATCCATAATCTGATTTGGAGGTCCAAATAGAGAAATACTTCCCTAATAAACATTATCTTTCTGCTCCATGGCCAGTAATGATTAACCTGTGTTTGCTTGTTTCACTGTTTTCACTTATGAAGGATCCTAAATTTCAAGATAGAAAATTCTTAGAATAGAAGTACAACATTGAAAAGCAAACCAGCATCAGAGTTATAATAAACGTCCTCCCCCCTCCACTACCTGCAGCTGACAGTTTGCCTTTGTGCATTTTCTTTGATCTTACAATAGACTAAAGTGTTGACTTGGGGTCTTTAAGTAAAGACACAGGTTCTTTTGATTGCAACATATAGCAATTGACTACTTTCTCTTTCATATACTTTTTTTTCAGTGTTTCTTCATGTATTTGAATCATTGATCTATGATTCAAGCTGTAGTTAAATCTTTTATTGTGTAAACTCATTATTAAACTTAGGTCAGCAGTCTTATTTTTTAAGAGCTGGATTTCTAATACTAAATTCCACAGACTCTGTGCCATCTGCTTAATTTTAAAGCCTCCACCTTCCCTTTCAGACAACTGTCCAAAATCCAGCCAAAGTGAAAAATGAAAGTAATAATGTGAATTAAGTAACCTCCTTTAGACACTGCTGATATTCCAGTTTTATCCAGATATATGTGGGAAAGTAATTGAGGCAACTTTATCTTCGCTCTTCAGCCCTTGCCAAACATCCTCCACCTCACTAGTCACTGCCCTATGGGAGGAGACACCAAATCCTGATATAATCACCCTCCTGCTACAAGTGATTAATCCAATTTCAATTGCTCAAAACCACTTCATACAGAACACATAAGCAATGAAGGAAAAGAACATATAAATAACAACCACAGTAATACTCAAATTTTAAAAATGAATGGACTTTATTATATTGAGAAAATATAATACAGATAGGCCAGCCATAACTAAGATGAGATTAAGAAGATGATATTTTGATGATCTTGTTCCATTGTTACTTACAAAATATCAGTGTCTCCTAGAAAGTGAGAAAATAAGACAACATATGTACTTTTTCACAAGATTCACATGAAACACCAGGTGGGTTATAGAAATACAATCAAAATGATGTGTAGTTTTACTGAGATGTAATATTGAATGAATGAATTATTTTTAGAGTACTAGAGGGTGTTGCATTGAAAAAAAAAAAACAAATTGAATGAGTATTAGCTTGTCTAATTAAATTTTTGTTTACCATACTTATTGTGGTCTTATATCCATAAATGCATGTGCTTACAAACTTGAAAGACCATCTTGTCTGAGTTATGCTGTTTTCTGTGCTCTGCCCAGAGTTTTGCAGAGACCATCTTATTTCATTACAACAGTTACAGTGTCATTGTCTACTTTAATAGAGGTTGATGAGCTATGCTATGACCTTATTTGCAAATTACATTGGACATACAGAGTTATTTGGAAAAATCAAACCTTCAAATCTACATAATTCAACTGAAGAATACAGTTGGATTTGTCTGTTGCAGGTGTTGCCTCAATTGTACAAAATGGTTCAGGACACTAGTTGTATAATATGTTTCACTTAAGCTTCAGAATTATGCTTTTATTATAGTACATGTAAAAATGAATAAAATTTCTGCCTGTAAAATATAAAATTAACATAAGGATAGTAAATCTATGTATTCTTTTTAGCAATGACTCCTTTTAAATTCATAGCAATGGGGCTTTGATAAGAAAATCTGTTCTACTGAACAGAGGGGAAAAATCATGTAGAAAAGAAAGGTGCTAGTCAAAGAAAACAGAAGAAAATGACATTGAAAATGAGATGACATACATGAGTCCTACAATATTTTTGTCAAGGTCTTGAGAATCAAGGCCAAAGAGTACTCAAAAACTTATCACAGAAAAGTCTGGGGAAATCTCACAAATGTCAATTATCTCCATGAAATCATGATGAATTTTGAAATATTTAGCCCAGCAGTTGGGGTGACCACAGTGGTTTTGCAGTTCCTCAATATTTTGTCTTCAATCTTTGACAAAGTATGGGATACAGTGGGAATTAACAAAATTTCTAAAGCAGAAAGTCTATTAAGTTAAAGTAATACTACTAATTACTTGGTAAAAGTAAATTGCATTAATCCATTTCCCATTAATGATAAGTAAGTGATAAAAAGCTACTGGGTATGTCTTTGTCAGTCAATTTGTAATTGTAAGAGCTTTTCACTTCTTGCCTTTGCTAGACAGGCTTACTTATACTATACTAAATAATTTTGTTTATAGATGACTCTTTAATAACTAAAAATATTATGTTTTATGACCTTAAAAAGTGAAAAATAGAAATATATTATGTACAGTAATATTGCATATGAATATATATAGTATAAGGTTTTGGTGTTTTTTTAAGTAGATGGGAAATATAGTGAAAACATGTTGATCTTTTTTCTGGGAAGTACTCTGAACTCATAATGATAAAAATAAGTTTTTTCTCTTATTCTTTGCCTTGATATTTCATGAAGGTAAGTATTTCCTATGATTTAATATAGCAGTTTTGTCATCTGCAGCTTAAAAAAATGACAGGTTATAATAAAGAAAATAGAAAACACTTGTCTTAATTATTCAAGTTTTGTTTTTGGCTCCCTATCTCCTTGTGAAAATTAAATTTCAAAATATTAATAAGGATGTAAAACAATGGTACTTCATTAAAAATAATAATTGTACTTAAAATGTAAAAAAGAATATTTAATAGCATTGTTTACAATTTGTTATTAACATAAGCTACTTACTAGACATCCAGTCTAAAATCAAGTCTGTTAAAAAGAATTTTCATTAACTTTTATGTTTTGATGCATATTTACAAATCAAATGTATAAAGACTTTAGTTGTTGGAATTCACTCTAAATGTGAACTGCTAATTGAATAACTACACTTTAAGACAATGATATTCATTTACATTTTAATTTCCAGCTATGTGGGATTCTCTGACTGGTTGGATTTCCTTCAGAAATTATTCACTAGTTATTAATTATTATGGAAAAATATCAAATACATATAGATATTATGATTATTTGTATACAAATCAACAACATTTCAAATCATGTATTCTTAAATTTCTTCACTAGAAATATAGCAAAGATATATCTGAGAATTGGCATTCCTGCATCTTTATTTTTGGAATACAGACCATTTTTTACTACCAGTATAATAGTAATGCCTACAAAATAAGGAAAAGGAAGAAAAGATTAGTAATTTGGAGTTGCAACATAAAATAATTCTATCAGTTTCTAACATAATACCAGAATACTCTTCTTTTTCAGAGAGAAAATTTTCCAAGAAATGAACTAAGCCTTTACAATATTAGATTTATTTGGGTGACAAGATTCATGTTTTCCTTCACTCTGTGGAGGTCCTGGCCTTAGCAATAACAAGACTAATGACTACCACTTTAAGGCTTTATATTTTTCAAGGTGATTTCTAGTGTCTAAGTAATTTAGTTCTCATCATAACAAAATAGATATGTTCTACATTTCCTTCCACTAAATGTAAGTAAACAAAGAGAATATGATTTCTATGACCTTGGAATAAAATGATTTGCTCTCTGGGCCAGGCAACTTTTGTGTGTTTGCTCATTTAGACCCCCAACCCACCTTCGCTACTATCGTTGTATCCTGAGGACACTGATTTGTGCAATATACCAATAGGTTCTCAAAATTTCTTTTAGGTTTATTTGACCAGTAGATACCAACAGAAGATAAAAGGGAAGGAGAATGACTGGGCGTGACAGCTCTGTTTCTACCTAAGGTATTCTCAGACTGGCTGAATCCCTGCAGAGTAAGCAGCAATTACCACAAGCTAGTCTGCAACCCCTATGGATGAGTAGTGACATATTGGTAATTAGTCTGTTTGATGCCAAATCCTTCTAGTTTGACCTGACATTTGCTTCTTCTTAGGACTCCCAGAGACACAGTCTCCTTTGTTGGTTCCCTCTACCCTTTTCTCCCTCTAAACTTAGGAGTTCTCACTCTCATTCTTGGATATTTATTTTCTTAGTGCCCCTGGTGGTTTCATCCAATACCCTAAATATCAATGTCATACATGAGCTAATGACTTCTAAATGTCCAAATCTAATTCAAATTCCCCTAAAGGCAAAATTTGTGTCAACATGAACATGACTGATACTGTACACTTGATTCCCACCAATCCCAATCCAGCACCCAAAACTTGCTCTTAATTAAGTCATATCTATTCCAGAATACTGGATCCCTCCAGCAAGTTAGTGAAATAAAACCTATAAGAATTTCCCTTTGGAAGAGGAAGTGAGTGAGATCAAGGCCAGCATGGGGAGAGCACAAAGAACTTTGGTGACAGTGCATGGGTGAATTGATGGTGGAAACTCTAAGGGGTCTACACCCAGAAAAGAAAGCAAACATTGCAAAAATAAAAATTAACTTAAAAAAATATTTCCCCTTGACTCTCTCTTCCTTATCATCCATCAAGTCAAATACAGTATCATGTCTTACATACTAAACTCCAGTAACACATTCAAAATCAGTTCAAACTATGTTTACAATCTATCCCAAGCTGTGTCCTGTGACATAGACCACTGCAATGGCATTCAACTGTGTTCCATGCCATGTTCCATCAGCACACCTCCCAATTCAGATTCCTCGTGGTAGACTTTAATAAGTTAACAGTAGTCACAGCAAAAGTTGTCATCCACCAGCATATCTTTCATGAACCTATTCTGTGCCATCTTTATTCATCTCTAAGCTCCAAAAACAGCAACTTCTAATTTATTGAACAAACCAAGATATTTACATTTCCACATCTATGTGTGACTTCTCTTTTCTGGAATTCCTCTCCCACTATTTTGATTCCCATCTTTTCCACTTTCACCCTTGAACTCATTCCTCTATGTTCACATTCTCATTAAGGCCGCATTATTTAAAATACAACATCAGACGTTTTTACAAAACTTCTTTGTACCTAACTTTGATCTAGCTACTCTCAGATCTTCCTGAGAAAAGAGGCTGTCTGTTCTGTATATTGTCTTATTTTTCTTGGAATAGTATAATGTATAGCACATTGAATAAATATAGTCAGAGTAGTTTAAGAACAGTTTAATTGTTAAGTCTATACCGGTATCTATGCAAAAATATTTCTCTAGATTATAAGGTCTTTTGAATTCAATCCAGTTTTGACAATCCTCATAACACAACAAACACAAAAATAGTTCTACATGATATATTAACTGGTGAATACCTGTGTCAATCTCTGAGTTCAAAAATCACTCCAGACACTTATGTGACCATGGCTAGGGTATACTTTCTCTGAGGCTCATTGGTCAATGTACAACTCAACTAATTATATTTGTCTGAGGAGGTTTAAGAGGACTCAGTTAGATAATTTATTTAAAACCTGACTATAGTAAGCATTCAGCAAATGATACATCATTATTATTTCTTTAGTTCCTAGCTCACTGACTGTTTTACATTTGTGTGGTAAAATATCACAACTTTAACTTTTTAAGTTTTTGTTATAGTATAACTGTGTGTTAAATTAGATGTCAGTAAATATAATTCCTATTTTATTTTGACCACTAATCAGCTGTGAAAATTGAAGTAAAGTCATATTCTATTTTGGTTTCAATTCATGATCCCCAAAAATCAAAGTATTAGAATAGGTAAGCTCAATATTTCCTGACAACTCTGTTTGTAAGGGTTAATCAATAACTCAAGAAAACACAGCATTGGTATTATCTAGGCAGCAGATTATATCATTTTAAATTGAGAACAACAACAAATAAAGTATAATACAAACTCTTTCCAAGTGAAGAAATGAACAGTTTCAAAACACTGACAATATTTTCTGGAATCTCACAAGGCTTAGAACTTTGAAAAATAGAGAAAACCTGGAGAGCATTTGCTATTCCCCGCATTTGGCAGACAATGAAAGTGAAAATTGATAAATTTTTTATATGCCAGATCAAAGCAAACTGCCCAGAAATTTATACATTATCAAATTTATCATTTGGCAAAGCAAAATATATCCTGTTTATGAAAAAATATATTAATAACTTATCTTCTTACTTGATTGCAAAGAATAAGCCTTTTCCCTGAATTCATAACTCCATTCAGGAGGGAAAAAAAACACTAGAATAACAGCATATACAATGTAAATAGAAGTTGAAAACCTTTACAATTGCGATTAAGCCTGAAAAAATTGTTTCTTTTATCAAGTATTATCCAAGGGCATTTTAGATGGTAAGTAATATATTTAACTTCCCTCTTAATAGAAGTTAAGCAATTAAAATATTTACCCAAAGAGAAATAATCTATAAATACACAATGAAACTAGATATTTTTTAACTCTCTTTAATGTCAAATATTCAATAGTAAATGAAAAATACTTTAAAATTTCAACCACTAATAACTAACATCTATATAAATATTTCTAGATTACACAATTAATCCAAAAGTGTGCCTAAACAAGTGGTCCTTACTACTTTTGGACATGTAGCATTCTCAGACAATACAAACTACCTACAACCACACAGAATTTAGATCTCTCACTTATCACAATTGAAAATTATAAAAAGCAGACATCCAATGAGGACATCTATCATGCAAAGCATCTGTTTTTAAATCATGCTTCTCACCCATAAGAGGAGAAAGAGTAACCTTCTCTTAACAAGATCAGTAATTTGTAGATTAAGTATAAAGGTTAAGATGCATTTAGCCACCCCTGCAAGAACTGAATATTCGTCTTAATTTGCAATAAAGCTGACTGCAAATGTTCCTGTTTGTATAAGGAAATATTTTAATGTACTTTTTTTCTCATGGTGACATTGATTCTTTACCTATGTCTGTATAAATATGCACAACCATTTCAAATGACTCATTAGAATCTCTTTGGTGGACAGCAGCAGCCTGATTAGTTTCCTCACCAACGTCACAAGGAAAAGCAGCTTCTGGAGCCATTCTATCTGAAGACACTATAACTTCAAATGCTATTAGTATTTAGATTGAACACACACAGAATTTTTTCCCCCAGGTTGGAAGGAGGAACTTCATGACAAAAAGGTGAAAACCAATGTAAAGATTAGTATATATGATGTGGAAATTGTGGTTGCTAGAGCTCTTTGAACCTTTAAGGGAAGAGTGTAGAAAGTCTTAGGAGCTGAATGGAAAGATTAACAGAAGGACAAATCTTTATACACTGAGCCTGGAGTTCTACAGAATTAACAGGTAAAGAAATTGGAGATAAAGTGTTCTACCCAAGACCTCAGCAAAAGACTGAAAATCTCTGGCTGAGAAGAGCTCTATCATTTTCATTGATTTTGCATAACTGACCTAACTGAATTTTGGGTGCCAATCATAAAGAGTAAAGGAAAATAGAGGACAGGAAAAAAAGCATAATAGGTTTCTACCAAAAAGCATTTACTAGAGGAAACAGAAGATATTTTGAAAGAAAAGAAAATAAGCACTTACAGAAACTCAATTTAAAAAAATCCAGGATAACAACATAATTTTTAATAAAAATTATTTAGTATATTATTGAAGAATAAAATATAAATTATTGAATGGCTTGGGTATTATTCTCAAATTACATAATAAAAATGCATGGAAACAAAATTAGTAGGGAAAAGTTAACAAACTTGGAGGAGACATCCAGATCTTTATTATAACAAAACTATGTCTTTATATCCAGGAAAAAACCTACAAAAATCTCTATAGTTTAACTACCTCACCAAAAAATCATGAAAATAACCTATTACAGATAATAAATGATAAAATACTTCCGGTAGTTTTCAGATTGATATTTAGAGCATGAATTTAATAAATGCTATATTTTAATAATAAAGTTTCAGTTCACTTGAATTTTAATTTACAAAACTCTTACGAGACTAAGAAGGCATTTATGTTACAGTTGCATAGATCAAAACCACTTCTGAATTTTATTTTCTAGATGTCAGATTTTTTTAAAGATTTATTTATTATTCGTACAAGAGCTAGGGTATAGACCAGAGGTATTGGGGTAAGAGGATTCACCAGAGACAGAATAGGAAGAAAAACAGGTAGATCTACTGAAATTCACTGCTAAGGGGAGCAGCAGGAGGCAAGAGAGGTCTACTGGGTCATGTGGACTAGCTCCCAGGTCAGGGATCAAACTCAGACAGTAACTGTGACAGCACTAAAATTTAACCCCTAGGTCACCAGGGATGCTGAAATATTTTTTTTAAAGGTTGAGATGAGATTCCAGACTTTGAAATATTCATAGTTATATGTGGTATAAATATTTTTTAGTGTCAGGTCTATTTAAAGACTTAATACAAAAACTCACATAGTATATTTATAATTAGATTTGTTAGTATATTATTATTAAATAATATCAGAAAGTAATATGAAAGATCAAACTTTGCTAATATCATTTCCTTTTTCATAAATTTTCCCTAGGTTTTTTTTTTTTTAATTTCAGAGGACACATGAATTATGCTACTTATAGAAACAAAGTTAAATCTTTACAAACATCCATATTACAGATATTTGTACAGATATTCAGTTTGATTTGTGTTATTGCTGTAAGATCCTAAAAGGTTTGAAATTATTATTCTTTATTTCCTAATGTGGAAAGTAAAAATTGAAGGGAAAATTAACTCATAGTACTCAGATGAGTACTATGGCAAACCTATGCCTTCTACTTATATTTTGTTTATGATGGTATTTTTTCTGGTGTTCTATTAGTTATATTTATTTGATATCTGACAAAAATCTAATAACTACATTAAAGACAGAAGTTAGCATTTTCACTGTCCTTCAATATCTCATACCATGTAGGGAGTTTTTAAATATTTTAGTAGATATGTTAAACATGTATACTAATATAAAAATTAAAATATTAATATTATGGACATATATATTTTAAGAAGGAAGTGATATCACTGATATGAAATGAAATTGAAATGGAAGTTACATCTCCTTTGAATGATTTAGAAGAGAATTAAGATTAATTTTTTAGTATTTTAGATATTATCTAGATTAAAAGAAAAATGTGTCATGTGGTGATTGATTGAATTTTCTTCCAACATTAATCTCTATGGATACAGAGATAAATATGGATACAGCTATATAGATGATATAGATACAGTAAACATAGACATAGACGAAGACACAAATATCTTTGTGTGCAGATCTCAATTAGCTCCCTGCTTTCTCTACTTAGTGTGAGTGGGGCAAATATATTATCTTTCTGATACTTATATACTTTATTTTCAATAATAAGATATTATTATAATGACTTACTTTCAGATCAAAGTAGAAGGAATATATTTTGGTTTTTTTGTCTAGCAAATATTCCCAGCCTCCTGCTTCCAGTGTGTTCAGACTGCCAATCACTAACTCTCTCATGCTTGCTTGGCCATATGATATGCTTTGACAATTGACAATTAGTAAATTGATAGAAGCATGGGGATTATACATGCCTGGTTGTTTGGCTTGTCATAATCTAGTCATAACTATGAAAACAATACCTGATAACTTCAGATTGGGCTCTATGAGGCATGGATGTGAAACAGCTAAACGAACTAGAATCTGGAGCAAGGTTTAGCCCATACAGATATAGTAATCGTGGTTCATCTGCACACTGATGCATGGGAAAAAAATAAAAAAGAAAGTCACATAAAATGTGCATTTGGGAAGCAATAAATGATTAACATAAAATCAATGCCAAAAGGTCAATTAGATACAAACTTTGTCTTTCTAATCATTTGGAGGTACCCTAATTGAATAAGCTATCTCTTAAAAATAAAACCTTTCTATTGTTTAAGGTGTGCCCACAGAGCATAGAGGTTATGTAGATCTGCCAGGGACATTGCCCTAGGGAATTCCATGTAAGAAGGAGACTCTGTCATTCTATGAGTATGTATGTGTTTTAACAAAATTAACAAACTCCTAACTTCTTTGAACACTATAATCCCAAAACCAAGATGGAACAAATGGATGATGTCAAGTAGGGTACTAAATGCATAATTATCAGTTACCTATTTAGAATATTCATCATATCATGAAAGCAATTATAGCATAATTAATATTTTAATGTGACTTTATGATACAGTAAACAGTAAATAATATTCAGATTAAATAAGAAAATATTACACAATTTACATAAATATAATTTCTCTAAATACTTCTCCTAATACAAGATATACTACAGATGTATAGAATAAAGAGAATGGTATTAAATTCCATTAGATCCTAAAATAGCATTCTACACTCACAGTCTATAGAGAACTTTTGCGAAGTCAAACCTTATACCCTGCTTAAACATCTTAAGAACTGTTATATTTCCAGTGAAACATTTGTAATATTTGTCAGTGTTGGGAACCTGCAAAAATTTGACACTATAATATCTGACAAGAATCAGGATGAATAAAATAACAACAGAGGTAACTGCTGAAATAATTTTCAAAAAGCATATTTAGAAAGATTATTTCAAAATTATTGTGTATTAAGTAGCAAAATATGACAGGTAGATTTATGACAATAATATTCCTTTTTTGTACATTTATATTGTAACCACTTTATATGACTTAGAATCACTGTGAAATCTGATTCCCTGCTTTAATTTTTAAAGACTTTTAAAAATAATCAATGTATTTACAAAGTAAGATTAATAATTAAAAGAAAGCACTTAAATTTTAGTTTTGGACCAAGGTTGAGCTTGGGAAAACTGAAACTTAATAAGTGAATCCATATTAAGGGGCATTACTCTATCAAAT
Organism: Galemys pyrenaicus; assembly: GCA_019455555.1. Lineage (NCBI taxonomy): Eukaryota > Metazoa > Chordata > Mammalia > Eulipotyphla > Talpidae > Galemys > Galemys pyrenaicus. The sequence goes on from JAGFMF010011502.1 coordinate 1,351,275, forward strand.
TGAATAATTACTAGAACATGTCTTATAAGATGAAGATCTTATAAGTAAACTATGAAAGGGATGGGATGAAGGAAGTAACTTTAAATCTCAGCAAGAAGACTAAGGTCATCTTACCAGCTGGTCAGGATAAGGGTATGCAGTTCTGATGCCCTATGGTGAAAGTGAATGAGAATATTGGAGTGAGCCAAGTGGACAGGTTTTTAAGTGATAAAACAAAGTACAGAAAGACACAACTCCATCCTTCGTATTCGGGGTTGGAGCCGATACTATGAAACTATGCTCTAAAGGACCATATGTGTTGTGCTGAAAGCCCTATGTATGTTCTCCAGAGACACATATCTGAGACCCAAGAGGAGGGCTATCAGCCGTACCACAGGCATGTGTTGCCTGCCCCACCCAACACAACATATCCACTAGGTGAGGAACCCTATGAAGAACTCCTCTACCCCCTGTGAGGAGCCCCTATGAGGAACTCCAGACAGGTAGCAGCAGATTAGGTCTACCTAACAAATATTGTCATATAAAGGAAAAGTGGAATTTCTGATCCTTAGGACAATTTAACACATAATTTAAGCTAAAAAACTAATAAGGAAATGGAAAAAATAAAACAAAATGGCACTTTGAATCCTCAGTTACACCTCAAAACAGAGAGACAAAAGAAATATCCTGAAAATAACCACAAACACAGGAGTATCAATTTTTCCTATGAGATAAAAAGTTCAAAATTGCCATGATAAAAAAAAAATTAAAGAAAACAGAAAAACAGGTCAAATTTATACAAGAAAATTCAGAAAAAACAAGTAAACATTCAAATTAAATAAAACTAAAAAAAAAAAAAAAAGGAAAAAACCAGAAAAGTAGAAACTGAAGTTTTAAATAAGAAAATAACAGAGATCTGGGACATAAAAAATAACGTGCGCAGAAGAAATTCTAGAGGGAGCTATGGAAGTAAAATTGATCAAATGAGCGATGGAACCTAAGACCTTGGATATGATAATGCCTGAAGAATTGAGGTGGAAGAAGACAGAGAAATAGAAAAAATAAAAAAGAATAAAAAATTTGAGAATTACCCAAGTCCATGAGTAAAGTAAATATAAGAATACAGTATAAGAACAGTGAATAGTGTGAGAAGGGAACAGAGAACTTATTTAAACAAATAATAGAAGAAAACTTCCCAAGCCTGAAGAAGAAACAAAATATAAATATCTGTGAAGCTAAAAAGAACACCTGGTTGTTTAAATGTCAATAGACCTGAATCAAGAGACAAAGTGGTGAAATTTCCAAGAATGAAATATAAAGAAATAATAATGAAGCCAACTAGGGAAAGAAGCAGATTGTCGACAAAAGAAAACTGATCAGTCCTACATCTGATATCTCTGAGGTAACACTAGACAAAGAGAGAATGTAATGATGTGGATGAAAATAATTTAGGTGAAAATTGAGAGTCAAGATAATTCTAGCCAACAAAGCTCTGCTTTAGATATGGGGAGTAGTAAAGGCCTTCGTAGACAAACAGAAGTTGAAGAAGTTTGTCAGTACTATCATAGTTCAAGGAAATTTTGACAGGCACTGTCTTGTGTTAATTTCAGAGAAAAACATTAGCAAGTAACTGAATAATGAAATAGATAGAACCAAAAATTTGAGGAAAAAATGGCAGTAGCTATCTTAATGTACCAGTTATCACCCTAAATCATAGTAAATGTAAATGGAATGAACTCACCAAATTAAAAGGCACTGAGTAAAAAGCAGAAAGTAAAATAAAATGTCACCAGGAAATGCATATGAACTCCACAAATAAACATAAGCTTAAAGTGTTGATAAAGGGCCTCCCTGGTGGCGCAGTGGGTTAAGCAACGCACTATGAAGCAAACCGCAGCCACTACAGCACGAGTTCGATCCCTGTTGCCAGCTAGGGAGGGGACCCACGTGGCATAGCAGACCTCTCCTGCCTTGCCCGCTGCTGCCCTCAGCAGTGTGTTTCAGCCAGTCTGCCTGTTCTGCTCCCCACTCTGGTGAATCTTCTCACCTCCTACGACTCTGGCCTGTACCCCAGCTCTTGTGTGCACAAATAAATAAATCTTTAAAAAAAAAAATAAAGTGTTGATAAAGTCTTGAAAGGAAATGGAACCTAAAGGAATGGAGGGAATTCTGTACTCATAACAGATATAATTGATTTCCAGATCAAAATTGTAACAAGAAATAGGGATAGCCACTATCTAATGATTTAGAGAACAACACATTAAGAAGTCAAAAGCTCATCAATAAAATCTCATCAACACATAAGGAAAACAAAAAAACTCATTAGTCAAAAAATACTCAACAAATGAAGTTTCATCAAAATATAAAAGACAATTATTCTCAAAAATAAAAACAGACATTGGACTTATATATTAGTGCTTGAGAAATTCAACACTTCTCTTTCAACGGTGGACAGATCATCTAGTCATAAAATTAAAAAGGACACAATAGCATTAACCATGTAATTAGACCACATGGTCTTAATAGATATTTATAGGGCAGTGTAGCCAAAACAAGTGAATACAGATTCTCTTCAAGTCCATATATGACGTTCTCCTGGGTGAACCACGTATTAGATCATAAGGCAAATATCAATCACCTTAAGAATATTGAAGTCATACCATGCATCTTCTCTTATTATAGTGGTATCCAACTAGCAATCAACCACAGGAAGAAAGCAGAAAAAGCCTCTAATATGTGGGGACTGAACAATACACTACTAATAACCATTGGATTAATAAAGATATCAATGAATAAATAAAAAATACCTCAAGGCAAATGAAAATGAGAAAACAAATGATCAGAACCTATGAGACACAGTGACATTAATACTATGAGAGAAGTATATAGCAATATAATATGATATCAAGAGACAGGAAACAGATAAAATAAATAATCTTAGCTCTGTCTTCCAGGAACTAGAAAAAAATTAACAAAGAAAAACAAATGCCAGGAAGGAAATAGTAAAGAAAAAAAAATTTGCAGAAACAAATGAAATAGAATCAGAGACAACTCAAAAGAATAATGAAACCATAAGCTAGTTATTTGGGGAAAAAATATATACAAACTTCTAGCTAAACTCAAAAAATAGAATCAGAACCAAAACAGAAGTTACAGCAGATCTCTAGAAATGTCAAGGATCACAAGATTTGTATGAATACTTGTGAGCTAATAAATACAATAAACAAGAAGAGATGGACAAATTCCTAGAAATATACAAACCTCTGAAACTAAGTAAGAAATAAAAACCTAAGCAAATTATACAAAGGAAATTGAAACAGTAATCAAAAATGTTTCAAAAGAATGTAGTACCGTATCTATGGTTTTAGTAATGAAGTCTATCAAATCTTCAAAGATAAACTAATAACTATCCTTCTCAAACTCTTCCAAAAATTAAGAAATAGGGAATGTTTCCAAATACATTTTATGAGGTGAACATTATCCTGATACCAAAACCAGACAAAAATGTCACAAACAGAAAAATACAGACCAATTGCCTTTCTATAACTAGAAACAAAATTCATCCAAAAAATTTTAACAACCCAAATTAAAAATGTATTAAAAGGAGCATATGCCATGATCAAAGGGATTTATTCCAAGGACATAAGAATAGTTCAACATCTGAAAACCAAATCAATCAACTAATAATTTGCCATATCAGTGAAAGGGAATATAAGAATCAGGTGATGATATCAACACAAAGCAAAAAAGCATTTAAGTTTTTTTTTTTTTTAATAGCTATGCTAACAAGAACTAGGGTATAGGCCGTAGATGTGAGGTGAGAGGACTCACCAGAGTCAAAGTGGGGAACAGAACAGGAAAATTGACTGAAATACTCTGCTGAGGGGAGCAGTGGGCAAGGCAGGAGGTCTGCGGTGCCATGGGTGTCACCTCCCTGGTTGGAGATCAAACTCCTGCTGCAGTGCCTGTGGATGCTTCAAAGTGTGGTGCTTAATCTCTTGGGCCACCAGGGAGACCCCAGCATTTAAGTTTTTAACTAACTAAACAAATATTTCAGTGAAGTCTTTGTGGGTTTGTCTCCATTAGCATGAAAAACAAAAAATATATAAACAATTTGAACTATATCATCTAAAACTATGTGGGGGCAAAAAAACCATCACTAAAACAAAAGGATACTGTGACTGAGGAAAAAAAAATTCATACTTCACCTAACAAGGGCTAATGACTAAAATCTACAAATTTCTAATACAGCTCGACAAAAAGAAAATAAATAACCCAGTTTAATAATGTACAGAAGAACTAAAAAGGCATTTCTTCAAATAAGGCTTACAGATGACTAAGAGACACATGAAAAAATATTCATCATGAAAACATCATGCATTTTGGAAATTCAAATATTCCCAACTAAGTCTCTAAATTCGATTCTAACTTGGATTACAGTCAGTGTTAAGGGTTCATAAACCTATTTTATTTTTTAATTATTTCTCATTGGGTTCACTTTCATATTATCTATTAACCATTTAAACTGCAAATACCATAGTTTGTCTCCATGCCAATTTAGTGATCACAGATATTGTAGTCAATCACTTAAATAGCAGAATAGATACAACCCCATGCTCCTTCAGTGGAATGAAATGAAGAATGGAGATTATGATTAAATTTTAGAGGCAAAAAATAGGCACAATTTCAGATTCTCTGATGAATTACAGTGTTGGGATTTCCAGTAACCAAGCTGTTTGGAACCTAGTTTACAAACAGTGGGTCATAAATTCCAGTTTGGATCAAAGACCTCCCCCACTATGTGGTAGGATGTCACTGCTGGGGTCTCCCTGGTGGCACAGCCTGTTGAGAGCCCACGCTGTGAAGCATCTGCAGCACAGCAGTGCAAGTTCTATCCCTGGTCAGGGAGGTGACCCATATAGCGCAGCAGACATCTCCTGCTTAGCCTGCTGCTCCCCTCAGCAGTGTGTTTCGGTTGATTTGCCTGTTATGCTCCATGCTCTGTCTCTGGTGATTCCTCTGGCCTGTACCCCAGCTCTTGTATGCATAAATAAATAAATCTTTAAAAAATATTAAAAAATAAAAAAGATGTCACTGCTGATGGACATTCCACTCTAAGTGCTAGAAACCTTGGTTCAATATCTTAACTTTTCTCTTAACTGGAACCAGGAGTTGGGGAAAAGACGTGTTTGAACAGAAGCTCGTCCTTCATTGCAATGATTCTTTTTTGTCATGACTTTCCTTTTTCACCCAGACCCACTTTTTCCAGGACCCATCATTTCCTATATAGAAAATATTAAACATCTCTGCCTTTGCGTGCCAACAAAGAAATGAATGATGGTGTTAATGCCTCAATGTGGGAAATAGTATGAAGTTCATTGGCAATGTGCTTCTAATTCCTTATTTCATTATGTTCTGAAAAATTTCTTCTCAGAAGAAAATACCAGAAGATTCAAGCAAGCTGCAACACACACACACACACACACAAACACACACACACTTCTACTTCATGGTCTCTTACTTAAGATATGGTTAGGACTTATCAAATCTAAACAATGATCTAAAATGTATACTTTTTAAAATTTCCCATACTTGTTGGGCAAATTCTATTGCTTTCCTCAACTTTCTAGTACTGGACAAATTAAAATTACTAATGTTAAATGAGTATTGGCATAGATTTCTAAAGCCTTCACACACAGATATAACAGTAACTTAAAACAAAAAAAAAAAACTGCTTAAGACATTTCCTCCAAAAGTTCAAAGAGAAAAATTTCCTATATTTTTGCATTTAACTCTAGGCTTTTTATCTAATTTGCCAGAAATTAATTCATAGTGCACCAACATAACCTGTTTGAACTATTTGACTGGTTAGGCTTTTCATACTAAGCCCCATGTTTCCCATTGAAATTAGATTTTAAATCCTCTTTTGTTCAAGTAGGCATTTTTCACATGCATACACAAGTCTGGTTTTATAAAATTTTATGTGACCTATAAACTATCATGGTGATGACATTTGTTTTTGTATTTATTTTGCATTTACTTAAAGTTCTGGATCATAAGCTATCATTAGGCATATATTCTTCATGGATATGTTTGAAAAAGAAGACATAAAATGAAAGCTATTTGTGAATGACAAGACAATATACACTGAAAATCCTGAAGATTCCATGAAAAACCATTAGAAATCATAGATCACTACACTGAAATGGCAGGTTGCATATTAATATACAAACAATAAGTTGTATTTCTACAGGCAAACACCCCACTAGAATATAAAGAGATGAAGAAAATGATCACATTTACAATTTTTTTAAGAAAGGACAATACTGAATGGTACAAACTATATGTATGCCATATATATGATGAGGGACTAAGAAAAAGATTTACAAAGAACATATAAATTTAACAAGAAAAAAATAGAACAAGAGGGGAAGGATGTCTATTTGGACACCTCTCTAAACAGACATAAAGATAGTCAACAAGCACATAAAAAACATTCATCATCACTTGTTATTAGGGAAATTAAAATCAAAAGCCCAATGAGATACTATTGTGGTAACATTATTTGAAATAAAAAAAAATACAGGAACAGTAAGCATTGGTAAAGTATTTGGAGAAAAAGGAATCCTCTTACACTTTTTGTGAGAAAAAAAGAAAACAAAAAACAGTCCAACCACTATATAAAGCTGTGTGGAATTTCCATAAAACATTAGAAATGTATCTGCCATGCAAGCCAGCCATTCTACTCCTAGGAATCCACCCAAAGAACAATAAAAAACTAATTTGAAAGGAAACCTGCACTCCAATGTGTATTGCAGCACTATTTATAACCAAGATATATAATCAATACATAGAAACAATTTAAATGTCCACAAACGAATGGATCAAGATGTGGTATAAATACACAATGTAAAACTACTCAGTGATCAAAAAGATAAACTCATGTTGTGGCAACATAGATGGAGCTGGAAGGATTGATATTAACAGAAATAAGTTTGATGGAAGATAAATATCAGATGGTTTCACTTATATGTGGAATATAGAAATACCAAGCAAAGTTTCAAAGATAAACCTTAAAAATTCACCATAGATATGAGGCATCCCATTAGGGGAGGTGGGGAGGGAAGGTTTTGGGAAGGGGTGCAATACAGGGCAATCCACAATGACCAGTATTATTAAACATAGTTTTGGAAGTCTTAACTAGAGCAATTAATTAGGCAAGAGAACAATATTAGCACTATCCCAATTGGGAAAGAATAAGTAAAGCTATCTTTACTTGTAGATGACATGATAATATAAACAGAGAACCCTTCACTGAAAAACTAAATTAAAAAAATTGATCAGTCCACCAACTTATTCAAAAATAAGTTATGTAAACAATGACCTACAATAGGAAGAAATTAAGTAAACTACTTCATTATTAATTACAATAAAATATTTAATACCTAGGAGTAACCTAAGAAAAGAGACAAAGGGCCTATACAAAGAAAATTATAAAATATTGTGAAATGAAATGAGACAAAGAATAGAAATATATTATATGCTCATGGATTGGAAGAACAGACACTAACAAAATGATCATCCTATCCAATGCAATTTGATTAAAATCTAAATGATATTTTTCAAAGAAATACAACAAATATTACTGAGATTCATCTGAAACCACAAAAGATCTGAAGCCAAAGCAATCCTGAACAAGAAGAGGACAAATGGTGAAACCACACTTCCAAACTTCAAACTACCTATGATTATGATGATTAATACAGCATAGGACTAGAAAAGCAAACAGACACAGGAGAACAGACTAAGGGAACAAATATGAGAACCCAGAAATCTGCACATCTATATAGAAAGTTGATCTACTACAGAGTAGCCAACCAGAAATATACTCTGGATCAAGGAAAGCCTCTGCCTTAAATGGTTTTGGGAAAACTTGATAGTTTCATGCAAAAGAATGAAACTAGGCCACCAGGCCTCTATCCCTAATCTTACAGGAAAATCAACTCAAAATGTATAAAAGACTTGGATATAAGACCTGAAACAATGTAATCCATAGAAGAAAATAGCTAAAATACTTTATGATATGTTTCAGTAATGACTTTGTGGAATTTGTCTTCAGCAGCAAGTAAAACAAAAGAAACTATAAAGAATTGGGATTAGTTAAAACTAATTTTTTTTTGACAGCAAAAGATATCGTAGCTAAAATAGAAACTAAAACAAAAATATTTACACACCATATATCTGACAAGGGCAGATTATCAACAATCTACGAGGAGCTCAAACAACTCAACAACAACAACAGAAAACAACCCAAACAAAAAATGGGCAGAAACACTAAATAGGCACTTTCCAAAGAAGGCATGCAGTTGGACAATGAGAACATCAAAAAATGTTCAGCATCACAAAATCCCAATGAGTTTCCACCTCACATCTGTGAGAATGGCTCATATCAAAACAAGTGTTGGTGAGGGTGTAGAGAAAAAGGAACCCTCTTACACTGTTGGTAGGAAGGTAGATTGTTGCAGTCCCTATGGACAAAAATATGGAAGGTTCTCAAAAGACTGAAAATGGATCTGCCATATAAGCCAGCAATTCTACCCCTACCTGTAGAATATGAAAACACTAAATAGATTTATTGCAGCACTATTTAAAAAACCAAGATAAAAAGCAAACTAAATGCCTAAAAACAGTTAAGTAGATCAAGAAAATGTGATGTGTATATACACATTGGAATACTATTACTCAATGATCAAAAGATAAACTCATGCCATTTGCAGCAACATGGGTAGAACTGGACAGGATTGTGCTAAGTGAAATGAGACAGATGGAGAAAGACAAATACTTCCAAAAGAGGCACAATGATATAAACCAGTGGCACTTCAATATATATTTTTAAATTACTGTCCAAATATATCACTGTTATCCTTTGCTGCATCTGTCATGGACATTGAGTCATACTTGCTTGAGAATTTGGGAGACTTAAGTATACTTACCTCTTCTCTACCTTCTCTCAGCATTCCATAAGAGTCATTTACCTTGATTTATGGTTCCACCAAAAAAAAAATCATTAAACAGAATTAAATGTTTCTTTACCATTCTTGAAGCATAAACATTAATTAAACTTCATTTATTTTTCTATTTCAACTGTCATTCACTAAATTTAAACCTTTTAACGTATTTTAGAAGTTTTCCATCAGCTTTCTAACTTGATAGTATGAGTGTTTTTCCAGCTCTATCATAAATATAATGACTTCATTATTCTAGCTATCATGGCTTAAACTCATTAGATTTATACCTTCTTGAGTTAAGAGAATAAGCTGAGTTTTAGAAAGAAATCTATACTTCATCATTTTGCACACTTATTGTGGTCTACAAATACACAAATAAGAGCTGGTGAATAGTGAGTTGTTCTTGCTTCAATTCATCAGTATGCTGGCCATCTGACATAGGAATTTAGAATTTTGCCAGTGCTAGCAAGAAAAGTATTTATTAAATATAGATTATTCCTAGGAAATTATTTTTTTCTTTAACATACATTCAAATTTCTTTACAGCAAGTGGTTGATATTTTATATTTTATGTATTAACATATGAATCTTATTTTATAATTCTCTATATGGCAGAAACCTAAAAAAAGTTCAGCTTCTTCACTTTACATCAGTTATATAACTAAAATTTATACCGGTTTAACATATCTAGTTTCTATACTAATCCTATTCATTAAAATTTAACCTACCTTGAATTTTCCTTCAAAATATCCTAAAAAAAGACAAAGCCACTGGTATTATAGGAACACATATATTCCTTTAACAATCCAATATATAGATCTAATGATGCTATATAGTATCTTGATTCATATCATCTGTTAAACATTTATTGCTGATTCACTTTTCAATAAGCCTTATTAAAAGTCATTAAAACCTGCAGCTGCATCCTGTAGTCATTTCCTAAATATAAAGACTGCATTTATAAATGATTTCCTTGTTCAAAATACTGCCATACAGCTCACAAACTCTTTGTTGGGTGCCAAAGAGCTCTTATTCTTTACAAAAGGAAACGCTAAGTAATTCATCAGATACAAAACCTTTTTTTATTTTATTTTATTTTTTTTTTGCTTTTTGACCACATGTTGGCCTTGTTCCAAGTGTTCAACTTCTGTTTGCTATAATAAGAGTTATTATATAGTTTCAGCTTTATGCTCAAAACTTTCTATTTGTTATCTTGCTCTTAGGATTTCATGTCTTAATACGTATTCTTGATAAGCTTGAAAAAACTCAGTGATTTGGCTCAGCTAAGCATACTAACATGGTTTTTATGCAAATATTCTGGAACTACACATTGAAGGAAAAGAGTGCATTTCATTTGGAGTTTTGTTAATTCTGTCAGAAGAAAAACCTGTGGACTTCATAGTTTTGTAAAAATAATATAAATCATTTTAGGCACTCTTAAATTGATTATTTTATGATTATACTATCTTCATATATACCCACCCCTAAAAACAAACCTCTGAGATACAAAGTTTGAATAAGACATTAAGTTTGCAAAAAAAGTCATTATAGTGTATGTAGTAAAATTACTTATTTTTCATAGCAATTTATTTTATTCCTAAGTATGACTCATAAATCATAAATCTTCAACTTTAGTCAACATATCCCTTAAAACAATGTAAAACAACTGTGTATTTGCTAGCATATCATGCAATAAAAAAAAAATAAACCTAAAAAAATTAATTGATATTCCAGGTGGAACATCAATAGCCATAGAAAATAACAGTTACTAAGTATACATGAATTACTACACTTGTAGGGTAAATGGAAATTATTGGGTTTTTCTGCTCTCTTGCCATTAGCATCAATGATAGATCTTTGTGATCCTCCATGTATGCCTGATTACGGCATATGGAGTAGGGTGTGGGAGTGTGTAAGTGGGCTGAGAGGCTGAGCATAGAAGGGCGGCGTCACAAGGATGCAAGTGGCAGCAGTACCAGAGAGAGCAGAGAACAAGGGCCACGAGATGAGACCACATGACAACGCCAGAGAGCCCAGGAAGAGTGAAGATTTGACCCTTTGCTTGCTGTGTGCCTGGTTTCTGCACTACAAATAATATAAAAAGCTCAATAAAAGCCTAAAAATTGCTGCACTACAAATAATGTAAAAAGCTCAATAAAAGCCCGAAAAAGCCACCGAGGGCTCTAGGATTCCTCCTTTACCTGTCTGCTCTGATCATGGAGAACCTGCTTAGTGCCTTCTTGGTACTACATATACCTATTGGTAAGTTATGGATAAACACATGAAACATTATAACCAAAAAGTTGTTTAGTAAGTTCATTTATATTTAGACATTGAAGTTTATAATTGGCAACCAGTAAATTACTCAATTCCTCAAATAATACAGAACAAAACTAGTCAATGGTCATGACACTAAAAAGAAAAATGTTTTTTATTCACAAAGAATACTTTTATACAAATATATGACTAGATCATTCCTTGTGACCATGGATTGCTCACTTGGTTATGACTGCCAAAAATACAGCTACTGATATAGTATTTCCTTTCAGATAATTGTCACCAGCATTAACACCCCTTACCCCCTTACATATTGATAAATACCAACTACCCTCTATGACTTAGCTTCACAGAGACTCTAATTCAATGCCCACATTTACATAAATGTAACTCATCGACTTAAAGCAAAATCTCAAATTAACACTCTAAACTAATTCCATCACTGATGAGGGAATAAATTGCCCACTGTTTGGTGGTACATTAACTCCTTTGGGTTACTGGGGAGCCTTTTAGTACAGGGAAAAGGTAATTTGCTAAATGGCACACTAGAGGTTTAGCAAACTTAATTGGCCTCCAGAAAGCAGATAATTTACTCCCTTTATTCCAAGGTAAAGCCAGACAGTTATATGGAGAATCTTACTGGTTTGAAGAACGCATTTGAAACTAGACAAAAACAACTTTTTATTTTCATGACTTTTTTTTTTAATTTCACATATTACAGTGGAAGTGGTGATGTCCTACTTGTCTTCTAGGTCACTTGGCTAAATGAGAGATAAAAAGCACTGAGTAGATTTAAATTGGCCTGAAGATCTCTGGTACTCATTTTTACCTTTTGAAAGTTTATATAAAGGGAAATTTACACAAGATCTAAGAATGAGAGGTAATAATGTGGATGCAACTTCTAAAGATAATATAATAATAATAGTAATAGAGATTATTAAAAACTAATTTTAGTCTTTCAAGCAAAGTCAACACACAAATACATATTTATCATGGAAAAAAAGTTAATTTTCTGATGATTAGAAAAATTACTGAATATTTTATATGTTGTGCATAATCACTTAAAATAGATACTATAACTGGAGAAAATGAGTTTATAGATTTTTTAAAGACTTATTTATTTATGCATACAAGAATTGGGTTACGGGACAGAGGTAAGGGGGCAAGAGGAAGCACCAGAGACAGAGTGGGGGTAGAACAGGCTGATAAACTGAAATACACTGCTGAGGGGAGCCGGGGTGAGGCAAGAGAGGTCTGCCACCATGTGGGTCACCTCCCTGGTGGGCCTAGTTGTCGAACTTGTGCTGCTACAGTGGCTGCCGATAGGTTCAGAGTGCTGTACTTAACGAGGCCTGTTTATAGATTATGTTTGTGAAGCATTGTGTGTATCTCTTTTAGAATTACTATACAGTAAATTATATTTTCTCTAGACAGATACCCAAGCACCAGCAAGACTGGTATAACACAACAAAGTATTCACATCTCAGGAATGCAGTGTCACCAACATTTAAAAGGGACAGTGAACTGGGAGTGCTTAGGTAGATTATATTGCCTTCTACTTCATTCTTAGAATGAATGTGGTCTTTCCATTTCCTTACCCTTAGTTGAGCATTAAAGCCTCAGATCTGTAGAAATTATTTCAACCATTTTACAGAAACAGTTCTCAAGAAGTGCAGTCATCTACTTTTGAGGAAACCTAAGGCACTTGAATTATCACTTTCACTGAGCATCTATTACCTATTTTTTTCTTAAACTGTTTCTTATGCTTTTCTAGGTATTCTTTTATGATTTCTCCTCCTCTGATTCTCCTTTCCCAAATGTCATTGTTTATGCTCATAAACAACTGATTTTCGTTCATTTTCTCAAATAGTTAATCTCTTATTTCATAGATTCAATCACCTCCATTTTAATACTTTAGAGTGGATGTGTAAGGTTTTACCCTCTTTTTGAAATAAATGTTTTCTTCACAAGTCATCTGGCTGTATCACCCTCTCTCTCCTCATTTGACTTGTCCCACGTAAGACAGAGTATCTTTTCATCCAAAGAAAAGCATGAGCATTTACATATTTTTAGCATTTACCTTGTACATTTCAAATGCATTATGCTAGTTCTAGTTTGTCTCCTCCTCTTGATTATTTTCTGTTTCTTAGGGCCATCACTATTAACTATTACTGGTTTTCCTTTTATTGAGGTAACATTGGTTTGCAGCAGTGTATATGATGTGACTTGATAGGTTCAGTTTTAATTGAACCATTTCTAACCTCCAAACATGTTATGCAAAAGCCAGATCACCTCAAATTTAAATTACTGCAATGGAACCCTAGTTTTTCATGTTGCAAAAAATATGACTTTCAAGTGATTTATGCTAGTCACAAACTTCACTTTTTGTATAAGAGGTCAAGATAATGTGCAAGCTCTTCACATTTCTGCAGGATCTAAGTAAGTAAATAAGTCAGTAAAATGCAGTTATTGAGTGTTTTAGTTAGTCACAATCTGAGGCAAATGAAACCTGTGAAAAGTGAGATAAGAGGCAATTTTTCTTACCAAGCTGCCTATGGTGTATGAAAAAACAATGAACCATTCATTTAAATTTTAATTTTGACTTAGTCTATAGAGAATTATTTAACTTTCTTAGCCTTCAATGATCTCATCTTCTAAAACAGAAATAATAAAGTTAACCTCACAGCTCTACTGTGAAAATCACATAAAATGTCCTAGTGCAGGACTTTTAAAACTGTTGAACTCATAATGTCAGGGAATGACACTGTGAATGGGAATCTATGTAGTCTGTATACCTCATAATACTACAGATAACCCTATGAATGTAGACTAAAGTCAAAGGTTAAATTTCCAGAAATGTATTTATTATGTTCTCTGAAGACTCTACAGGAGCTTTCAGAAAGTGATTGCCATGGAAAGAAACACAAAATGGAAACTAAATGTAAATTGATTAATAAACATGCAAATTTTATTTTTCTGTAATTACAAGAATTTATAATTTTTCTGATGGTCATAGAAAGATGAAAAACTTACCTGTGAATTTAATGAATTAGATGAATTATACTAATCTTACATATTTTAACTTGTACCTTACCTTAAATATATCCTATAATATTATGTCTTAGCTTTATTATCTACAAAATGTGGTAGAATATGTAGGCAATTACATGAATCTATTTTAATAAGTCTTAGTTCTGCAATATAAAAACAGTTCACATGAATAAAAAATAAACATTCTAGCTAACCTGGAGCAGGCTTATCTTATATCAATGAAGAAATATTATTTAAAACTACTGAAAAAAAGCCATCCAACAATAAGTCATATTACTCACACTGGCCCCTTTCCATACTCAATTTGTCTATTATTTTGATATTATTCACTTTGGAGTAATAAAGTGAAAGGACACCCACAAAGTTTTGGTGTATTAAATGAATTAAATGTCACCTTATGAATATCTCACCTTAGCATGCTTTGCTTTTTGGAAATCAAGTTTTTAGATAATAAACATATTTTTGTTGAGTATTCTGTCAACAATTGATATTTTAAATGATAAATATTTGGTAGATTCTTTAATAAATTATAGTAGGCAACTACTGTTCTTTTCTATTTAACAATACTGTACTCTGTTCACGAAAATTATACCTAAATTTGTATTATGCCTGGGATTAACTTCTCAATTAATAGATAATAGCCAATAACTGATTTATTTCTCTTAATGTTACAGTTAGTCAAGGTTATCATTGCTGATGTTAACTGTACTAGAGGAAAGAAAGATGAGGTGAATAAAAAATATTATGGGATACAGCTGATCTATCTTAATTCTTATCTATTACATGGACTATATTTCTTACAATATTTTGACCATTCATTGAATTAAGATATTATATGTCATATAAATAACTTATAGTTCTTTAAGTTTTTCTTTATAAGTTCCTAAAAGATATTATGATGAAGTTCATTTACCAAGTCATGGCTCATTTTTCATTAAAAAATGATGATTGGAAAAAGACTCTTATTAAATGTCAGTTTTAGCTTCTAACAATTCACAATAAAATAAAAAGAGTAATAGTTCTGCAGGATACAGTACATAGAATCCAGGTGTGCACTGAACCCAACTTGTAGTCTTTTATTCAATGAAAAGTTATAAAAATTAAATTAGGCAAAAATGAGGATATTTCACACAAAAATCTGTTTAAGTTCCAAGGTTTTGCTCTAGTTGACTAGAGTTAATGCCAGAAACCTAGGGAATCTTGCTTTCTACAGCTTTTGCAGGCCTCACTGGTCAGCCACATTCATTAGCCTACTTGTCTGAGCCTTATAGGCATTTGAATTTACAATACATGCAAGTTTGACTAAGTATAAGGAAACTGAAAAGGATACTGACTAGAACAAAGCATGAAAAAAGAACTAGGTAATGATTTTGGAACACAATATATAATAGTGGAAATTATGTGGAGAAACAGTAAAAGAAGAATTTTGGGATAGTCCTTCACAATATAGAGAATACACAATATACAGTCCAACCACAATATACAAACTGACCTAGCAAATTAAATAATTACAAACACCAACATAACAAATATCCTGTTGTGCACAAATAGTGCTCTGCTTTTCTATAGACCTGTTATATGTTATCAACATCTGAGATGGAAATTATTAATTTTACATGTAAAAATAAAGAGATCAGAGTTAACATCCTTTGCCCGAGTCTTTATGACTAATGAATCTGTACCAAATTCATATTTGTCTGATCCTAAATTTCATGTACTTTCCACCATCAGAGCAGGGACTATTTCAAGAGATGAAAGTTTTGAGACAAGATTTTTTTTTATTTCAAATAAACATTTAGGATTTGCTTTTTGTTTTATTTTCTAATGGGTATGATAATGATTTGCCAAGAGAATTATGAAAACAGATCAGCTATTGTATTACTGTGAAGTGATTGAACCAAGATGATATAATCACTGATGAGAAACTTAGGTTTATCTATCCACTTTGTGGTTACTCATATTTTTACCATGCAATACAATTGTTTTCTCATCAACATTCTTAAATTTCTTTTTTTTCTCAAAATGATTTATTGCAACAGAATTTCTTCTTTTTAACATTATTTCTTTTTTAAAAATAGATGGAAATAGCCTCAAAGCTCAGTAATAGATATTGAGCTATAAATTATGTTGCTCAGTTCTTTTCTAATTTATTTTGTTTAAACATTCTTAAATTTCTTAATCTCTGATATTTACTTATCATCATGGACCCACCTGAAAGACTGAAAGAAAATGCATTATCATTTTTGTTTGTTTTATATGAGTAACATACTGTTAAAATTCTGATACCATTCATGAAAGATCCCTGCTGTTATTTAGTAAATTGACTAGATACTTCTTTTTTAAAAATCAATCTTTAGTTCCTTAAAATTTTGAGTGACTAGTAATGTATTTACAGAATTGAAATGTGCATCACAAAATTTAATTTTGAAAATTTATGCAAATATGAATTTTATATGTCATGAAGTGATAAATAGCTCACCACTATCTTAATGCATTTATTTAAAGTATATTTTATTTAAAAATACACTATTATTTCTGCTTTGCTGATAATTTGAAGACCCAGTTCATGACAACCTAAAATGATCTTCTGATTCTTAGTGAGTGTGTAGCCTATAATGAACAAACATAGTAATAAGAATTCAAGGATAAAGTTTCTGATTACATGAACCTATTTTAAAGACCTTTCACTTCCAGCCATTCTTCCATTCTCTTTTGTTTCTTTACCTTTTCGGGAAGTTGAGGGAGGAACAGAAGAGAGGAAAACAATAACAAACCATAAAGCTTCTCAAAATTGAATCACTATGTAATTATCTAATTTTCCAACTCTAGTTTAGTCAACAAGCTTATCCACAAACCTACATTAAAAATAATTATAACACCAAACAATAATTTATATTTCTTTAATATGCTATTAGTATATTTTACTAGTAGTCTAGGAATCTATTAGACCAAATGATTTGAAATTACATTAAAAAATTCATAGTCACTTTTAAAATTTCAACTGATGAAAGAAAATAATGAAATAAGATGTCACCTAATGAGCATTTCTGAACACAGCTACTGAAAAATCAATGCTTTAGACTAATTTAAGAAGATATCTTCACAATATTTCTAGTGAATTTCTACAGATCAGTACAAAGTTGTTCATTCCATCCTCACTAGCCAGAAATAAGTCAAAATGTTTGATGTATTTTCAGACATTGAGTTTTAAAGTCCTAAGAGTTTGCTTGTTCATATAACTAATGATAATTATAATTCTTCCCTCAAAGATCAGAAAATTATGACACAAAGGCAGTGACTATTCATTTAAGTTCAAAATGACAGTTAAAATGAATTCTGAACTAGACTTGACAACTTGATATAAGACGTGTTGTAAATCTTGAGTTAAAAATATTTTAAACCAGTCCCATATGCATTCTGTTGAGAGAAATAAGAAAGTTGATGCTGAATTATGAAATGTTTCATGACTTACAAATGAGAGTTCTTAAGTTCTTATGTAAAAGGCATAAGCACTATATATTCACTTGTGAATACTATAATGAATGAAAGAATGAATTTTATTGGAGATTATTTATAATTCAAAGTTATACCACTTAAAAAAAAAACACTCAAAACCATCCTATTTGAACTTTCAAATATTCTTCAAATATTCATCCCACAAATACTTAGATGTCAAAAACTATATATAAAAGATGGTGTCTTCACTGATAGATAAATTATCTCATTTTAGGAAAGAAAAATTAAGTCTCAATAAATTAGTTGACAAATTTAAGATCTAATGACCAGACATTCAAGAGCCTTTATATTTTGACTGTAAATCAGTACCACTTCTGCTATATTATGATGCATAACAAGTTTTACACTGTAGTTGTTGCCTTTTCAG
Source organism: Galemys pyrenaicus (assembly GCA_019455555.1). Classification (NCBI taxonomy): domain Eukaryota; kingdom Metazoa; phylum Chordata; class Mammalia; order Eulipotyphla; family Talpidae; genus Galemys; species Galemys pyrenaicus. The sequence goes on from JAGFMF010011502.1 coordinate 1,369,472, forward strand.
TGTATATCAGTGTAACCCATTCTACTACATTGAACAAAAAGAAAATACTAAATTACAGGTACCTCTCCATTTGAGTGCTATCTTATAAATCACTACAAGTTTCTGGAAAAGTGAGATGACTATAGAAATGACTTTTGGTTTACAATATGCTTCTCACTAGTGACTTTTGCCTTAATTAAATAGATTGGATAAATAGTTTATTTGCCTTTAATCCACATATGTTAAATTGTATAAAAATAAAAATCAATTCCTAAGGACCTTCTTAAATTCCAATAATAATTATCTTATTTTTCACATTTATGACAAATATGTATATTACTTGATTCAACTTAGGAAAGCATTTGCAAAGGTAAACTGTGGACATTCAAGTTCAATATGATCTAATTGTATCAGTAGTCATTAGAATATATAATTAATATTTAGATTGTGTACATGCAAAAATTAAACAATAAGAATTTTTCTAACACATATAGAAACCCCTGCCCCACTCTTCACATACCATTTCTCATTAAAAGAAGAAAAGCAATTGACAAATTCCAGATTCTTTAATAATCATTTGGTCCTTTGCATATTTTTAAACATTCCTGACTATGCAACCTTATTCCATCTTTCTCTTTTCATTTTTTAGGTTAGCAATAGTTAAGAACACTTAGGGTCACCAACAAAACTCCCTGCCCCTCAGGAGAGGATGTTGAATTACTATGACAGGTTGTCTCAAACCTCAAGCGTCCTTTTTCAATGACAGACCAAAATAACTATTAAGGCAAAGTTTGTTCTAATAGGATATGGATGTCCTAGAATATAATATTGATGTGATGATTTGTGCCAAAAGAAGGTTCGCCAAAAGAAGGTTTAGGTCATTATACAGCCCAGTCCTGTTTATCTTTTTTTTTTTTCTTTTGGAGGGGAGACAGATCAGCATTTTTGGTAGGCACAAAGTTGGCTTACAAACTATTTCAATGCAATGACATTTATTCAGAAATAATGATTGACAGGAGCTTCCATGCACCCTGCCTTATTCTGAAAAGGTGAATTTGTTGTTACTATTATTACTAAATCACCAAAAGAATTAGACAAAAGTAACTTATTTTGTGAGGCTTCAGCCATACATAGGTAAAGTCTGCCCCCTCTACCACTAAGAAGGTAACTGCGCCCTTGTTAATAACCCACAGGCATGCTTCCTGGAACACACCTCTGGTTTCATTTTATGCTCTACTGACCAAAGGAGTCTGTCTATGTTAATTAATTGACAACCAAAATAATATCCTAACAATATGTTGTAGCTCACTTAAAGCATGATTAATTATTCCATATGGTAATTTCATTTCCACATATATCAGATTAGAAAAAATCAGGTTGTATTAGGAGCACATTGTAGGTCTCTTGGGAAAGAATCCAAATCCATGATACATCTTTTCTTCCCAAGATTATCATTTCTGACTTATATAGGACAAGATAGTCCCCAAGGGACTCAGAAGCATAGCTGCCTCTACTCCCGTTCTGCTAAGCAAGCAGATTAATGATAAGTGATATGCGACAGTTAAGGATATCTTCCTCAAAGTATAATTACTACTGTTAGTCAATGCAAAAAGAAAAAAAAGAAGAAGAGTCCATCGGACTATCAATAAATAGATGAATAACATCTTAATTGCACTGAAGTATTTTTATGTTGAAATTGAGAAGGATCTGAATGGATATTTATTAGAGATATTTTATTATATTATATATGACACATAAAATTCAAAGAAAACTTTAAAAAACTCTAATTTTTCAAAGGAGCAAACCTGATCGTGTTGTTTTTGTATAAAGCATCACATGTATTTACATTATTGTAGTCTGTCCTTGTAAGTCAACACTCTACCCTCAACTGAATGAGCACACTAGAATTGATAAAACTCTTAGAGAAATGTCAGGCATAGACTATGAATTTGTATAATTGCCTTTACCCAGTTAGCCCTTTTTTTGAAAGCATAATGTCTATCAAGGTCACTGTGAAAGATTGTAGTTTTACACTCCAGGGGAAGATTTTTGGAAATAATTATAAGAAAACAGATTTAATTAATACTTGAAAGTTTTTGGTTTATGAAGAATCTATTGCCTCTATAGCTTTTTGGATTTCAGTGACAAATACATTTTGCAAAACTAAGAAGACATAATGTTATAAAATTAAATAGCTAGCTCTCTTAAAAAGACATTATATCTTATTTTCTGCCTTCTGGCATGTTTGGTTTGAGCAAGCAATCTTAAGCATTAAAAGGTTAGAAGCCTTGGTAAGTAAAAATGTGTATTTTTTTTCTTTTTTAGGTAAGATTCTACAGGTGTAGGCACATTTGAGGGTTGGGGTAAGAAAGGGATCAGATGTATATCAGATGTATATTTATACATGAGTGTTTTTTTTCTGTGCATGATTTTTCAAATCATAATCATATAAAACAATATAAGAGGTGGTTAAATGTCTCTTGTAACTTTTGAGTCTTTTTACCACATGACAAAAACAGGAATGATTACTTTAAACTGCATGTATGAGACAAAACCAAAACACCTCTTACAAAAACACTATATATATATTACTTTTGGGGAAAAAACAAGACTCACACAAATTCTAAAATATATTAAATCAGAAATAAAGAGAATATCCAACTAAGGGTTTACCAAAATTATGTAAGTCAAAATATATATGGTTTTAAATATACTTTTCATATAAAGGACTTCAGAGAAGTAAAATACTAAACTGTTTTATTAGGCAAGGAATTTCCTCATCATGCTATAGGAACAATCTTTTAAAAATTAAATTACCATTTTAAGCAAAAAAATGTTACTTATAATTTTGTTGTTAAAATCTTGAAAAAAGATCACTAGACTTATAAATGTGCAGAAATAATAACAGTATTATCACTTACCTGCCAAGTAAAGGAATTAGAAGTCTTTTCAGTTTCTCTACTGTAGGGTTTTGAGTAGATCTGGAACTTCCTTTCACAAAGCTATTTCCAAAGCAATTGCGATCATATCATGAACATTCTGCTTATTTCAAGAAGTGTGGGCCTTTGAGCATTTCCACCCCTGCTGCAGAGCCCATGATTTAACAGAGCAAAAGAACTTCTATCACTCTTTTGCTTGCATTCTTCTCAGCCCTCTGTAGAAAATTATTCTTTAAGTTGTTGCTGAGAGTTTAATTGGCAGAAGAGAACGCTTCAGAATCCTGTTTACAGTTGTATCAGGTAGATAAGAAAGGTTACTTTTCCTCTATAAAGGAAAGGGAAGTAACTCAGGGGGTACAAGGAGGCACCGCCTTTTAGCTGCGAGGAGCAGGGAGCCCAGCTGCCCAAGAAGACGACAGTGGCGGCAAGGACAGCGGTAGCAACAGCAGCGACAGTGCAGTTCTGTCCCTGTGTCTGCAGACTAGTCCAGAGACGCTGTCCATTCCCTCCAGTGCTGAAGGAAGGGGCCTGAACCCCCCCCCAAGTCAGTCCCCTGATCACACTTTCCTCCACCAGCTAATGAACAGGGTTTCCTTGTCTTCCTTCCAGTCTCGTCTTCTTTCCTTCGGTGCTTTATTTTTGGTAGGGGCTAATTGATTCTCCAAAATAATAGTCTCATGCTTATTTTGTGGCAATATTACCGGACATTATCTGACGTTGGAGGAAGGAATCCGTGGAAAATCAGATGTGGACCTCTCCTGACTTTTAAGTGGCCCTGAACGAGTTTCCTAATGCAAAAAATGAAAGGAAACGCACGCACACGCGTGCGCGCACGAGAGAGAGAGAGAGAGAGAGAGAGAGAGAGAGAGAGAGAGAGAGAGAGAGAGAGAGAGAGAGAGAGAGAGAAAAAATATAGNGTGCGCGCTCGAGAGAGAGAGAGAGAGAGAGAGAGAGAGAGAGAGAGAGAGAGAGAGAGAGAGAGAGAGAGAATAAATATAGATTATGCGCTGTGAAAAATCCAGAGCTTTTTGGTCTCTAATTATACAAGGTAGAAAGGGTAATTTTGGAAGGGCACTAAATTTTGATTAACAATCAGGAAGACCTATTTAAATTCTGAGAAGCCGCATTTGAAATTCCTAGTTTAGACACCGTAAAGATGTCATGGATTCTTCTTTGGCGCTCCAAACAGAAATGATAGATTATTGTCGAAGACTAGAAAGGCAGAACAAACGAAAGAAAAAAAAAATAGAAGACATCTCGGGTTTGCTACCTTTTAAAACGTTGAATTGCTTCACAGTCGTTGCAGAGCCGCCAAGAGGATTCATTCGAACGAGGCTGGTGGGAGCATTAGTGTTCCAGGAACCTTGAGAAATAGCTCAGCAAGCCGGGAGCCTTTGGAGGCTGCATTCCCTGGGCAGTACTGGAGCCGCCCACAGCCCCGGCTCCAGAAGGGGGGAGCGGAAAGAGGCAGTTATTCACAAAGGGTGGAATAAGGCATGCATAAAGTCACCCGGAGGGCTCTATTATCCCTGCCCCTTTAAACCCAGAACAACAACGCCCAGCCCCTCGCCTGACTTTTTCAACCCAATTTTCCGGCACGTCCCAATCTCGCTGGTCTGAAGTACGCGCTTTTACTAGGGTTTGCGGGCTCTTAGCTCCCTCTCTGCACAGTTCTGCCCACTCCACCTGCTCTTAACAGCCGGCTGATGCAGAGCATAAGGGAAGGTTTGTGAGGGTGTCTGCTGGGGCGGTCAACAGGGTTCGGTCACCCACTGCCGGCAACCGTGCAGAATCAACGCGGGGTGATATGGTTAATTGAATGAAATACACAACGTTTAAACTGTTGGAAAACTGGTCAAAATCAGATCCACAGGGACCTTCAGTGATTTGTGTAATAACGAGGAAAAATGTGGAACAGTGATATCCATACAAGAATCCACTCTTCAGGCACCGAACTTGTGCTCTGTAGTTGTCAGCCTGGAGATTGATGGCAGAAGTGGGAGGGAATTCGGGAAAGAATGAAGATCGGTCTGGATGAAGTAGGTGGGGCGAAGCACTAATTTCTCCCTGGCGGTAGGATAGGGAATGACGTCTGTTTCTGGCTTCCCTTCCCTGACCAATTTCTCGAATTTCTTTTCCTAGATTCTGACAGTAGAAGGGAAGTCTTAGGTGTCGTTTTTTCCTCCCACGCTTCCATTAAGGATTAGAGCGTGCGCCTCCTAGTTTCCAGCAGGCAATTCTGGGTGGGCGGCTCTTCGGATCCTGGAGGTGATGCTCTCTTTCGCTGAGCACTAGCCAGCTCGTGCTCCTGGGAGACACAACCTGCAGAGTTCCCTTGAGGTGAAAGTGCCTGAACCAAGATCTCTTGGGAATGGAAATCAATTTATTTACTCACAGGAGTAGTTTTTCTTCTCATTGGACTTTGAGCCATTTTGCTGCCATAAGAATGTCTTCATTTACCGCGGGTAGCCACCAGCCCTCACTGCCTGGCTCCCTGGTCTGGTTGTAACAGGTCACACCGTGGTTGGACTCTGTGCGGGCGGAAACACTGTGTGGTGCTGCACCAGCAGAAAAGGTTCACAGAGGGGATAAGATCATTATCAACTTTCTCTGACAAGCCTTTTCAACTGAGGCACTATTAAGAGGTGTTAAGTGAGTCTCTAAAACCGTGTCTGATTAAGCCATCTGGCCTTAGTAACATACACAAACATAATCAGAATATCTGTCACTTGGGGCTAATTTGGACTGGGATGTTCTGCTTTACAGTCTGTGTGAAAATAGTCCAATTGCTCAGGATTGTGGTAAATGAAATTTCCCTTTTCCTTAGACTAATGTAGACAAACACACGTTTCTGCACAAACAAGTACTTATGTCATCCGTACAAATTAGTTTCAGATAGTGCTGGGTTTTGCTAGAGGGTAAAAGCAAACCTCCTTGTGTGAGTGCTATACTCCTCTCCTGCGGTGCCTGTCAGTAAAGAGGCTTGTCGCTGCAGTATTTAATTCTATGCCTATTTCAGTTGATTCATTTGATGGTTTAAAATTCTTTTCTCTGGACATGTAGAAACAAGAATAATCACAGAAATTTAACACACCAAATAAAAGAAGAACATTTAAATGAGGCACAGAGTACAAAGATGTTGCTAATTAAAAACATATGCACTTGATTATTCAGACCTAGAGGAACAAGATCTCTTTCTGAGCAGTAATTGATATTAATACAGACTCTCTCAATCTTTCCAGTAAAAGAAAAAAAAAAAGCTGATTAATTTTGACTGTCTGCACCAGTAAGATTGTTAGTCTGATGTCTTTTTCTGAAGAAGTAAAATCCACTCCATATTTTTTCTCATCAAGTTGTATAACCAGTTATGGAAATTAAGATGATGAAATTAGATAGAGTCTAATGTTGGATGCTAAAAATAAAGGAAATAAAACAAAATCAAGGGACAGATAAACTGAGATGAATCAAGGAAACATTTTAAGAAATTTTATCCTTGAGATTTCATTTTAAAAAATGTAAGCATTGTAAAATATGAATGTAAATCATCAAGATGATACAAAATATACAACATAATATTCATAAAAATATTTAGTATAGTAGGATCACTGCTGTGCATCTGAAACCAACTCATTCAAGTTCTGTGTTTACAAAACCAGGATATTAATCTTCACCCAGTACACCCTTCCCAGTGTAGGGACCTTTAGAAAACATTATTTTTGAAACGTTTTAGAAATAATTTGAAGTCATTTGGGAGGGGTAGGAGGAAGTTTAGAATGCAAAACAAAACCTCCATACAATATAAGAGCATTTTATATGAAACTCTGAACCTGGCTCTATGACCTACTCTGTAAAGGGGTATTCCCCAGTGAAAGGAGAGGTTCCAGGCTCCCTGCCCCACCCAAGAAAGGGTGCTGCTGAGTAGGGAGGAGAAGAAGCTAGACAGGGAACTGAGGAAGAAAGGGAAAAGAATGGAAAACAAGGAAAGCAAGAATGGAGGGGACACAGGTAGTGGAGCAGAAAGTCATGTGAAGAAGCTGCACTTGCTTCTTGGTCTTGGGCTGCTTGGGTTAGAGCCCCATGGGGAGGTATCAGTGGCAGCATTTATCTTGGTTTTGATTTTGCTCTTTTCCTTCCAGAGTTCTCTGGCTGTTTCTGCCCCTTTTCCACAGGTCTGCACCAGGAGGTACCTTATACATATAGCAGGATTTTAGACCTCAGGGCCAACCCTGTTTCACTGGGCATTTACCCATGAGAGGATGGGTAACTTCAGGTGCTTGACTTGAAAACTATATTCGTTGTGCTTTCTGTTGTACACTAATTGTATTAATGTTCCTGACCATTAATGGTCTTATGCACTAGAGTATGTTTTGTCTTGAAGCAGCAAATGACAGAACCTTTAGAGAGGGGAGATTTGAGTGTTTGGGGGTGCACCTCACCATGCCCTATAACAAAGACTCCCATTTTAATCCAACTTAAAATTATACATAAAATGATGATAATATAAATTCTACCACTTTCACTTTATTGTTGTACAAATTATGTAAAAACTTCATATACATTTGTACATAACTATTACCATCTAGAGTATCACTTGATCACTATTCCTAAGTCTCAAATGCAAAATTGGATAGATAATTTAGGCATTACTTTTCTGATTGACATTCTTTCTATTCATTTTTTTGCTTCACTTTGTTTCCTCTTAGACATAGGAACAGATGCTACAGTGAACACTTCTCAATTTGTGATTTCAACATCATAAATGTTATTTTGAGCTGATTTTTATCAATTATAACTAGATATTACTTATCCAACACCTTATTTCTGAATTGGAACAAGAATTACATTTAAAAATTTCTCTTTGCCAGTTAATTTTCTTCTTTACTATACTTTCCATTTTTTCTATGTGAATGTTACTATTTTTTAATTGAGGTTTGAAACATTGTATGTGATTCAAAAGCATAGGGCCACACCTCCTCAGAGATATGTCCTCACACCACAACACCACACCTGCATATTCCATTGTTTCCTCTCAGGATTGTGTTTCCCCCTTCCCTGAATTTACTAGTGCAAGATTGCATTGTTTTGCCCCCTTTTGTGTAAGAACTTTCACTCAAGATTTAGCTTTATTTATGCTGATTCATCATGAAGTAGCTTCTTTCTTAAAAAATGTTTATGTATGTCTGTGTGTACCCACGTATATGAGTAAATGTGTGCAAACATGAATGTTTATGCTTGTGCACATGTATGTGTCTTATATACAAATGTATATATATATAAATAACAATAAATATTACTTGACTCTTCCAGTAGTTTCCAGTTATTTACAGAAAGTATCTTGCAAATATTGTCTAAAGTAGTCTTATTCATTATTTTATTTCTCTCCTTTATTACTATACTATTTTCTTTTTAGACCTATCTTAATTTGGCTTCTCTGTCAAGCTCATCAATGAGTTTTCTATTTCCAAAGTTATTTGTCATTAGTCATTATTCTGCCCTCATTATATTCAAATGTACTACCTGACTCAAGGGTTGCCTTTGGACGATTTGATAACTCCCATCTTGAAACACTGTCACTTGGCTGCTGTGATGTCATTCACACAATTACTATAGGATATCAGTTCAAATAGCTTAAAATTAGAATACCACAGGGCTTAGTTCTTTTCCTTCTACTATTCATTTTCTGTACTACCTGCTTAAGGGATCTCATCCAATCCCAAATTTAATTGTTTTAAATGTTATTTATATGATATTAACATTTGAATCTGTCTTGAAAAACTCCTAATTTGTCCCTTGAGCTCCAAGTATATAAAAATGCAAGATGTATATTTCACATCTCTACTTGAATGTGTACTACATATCTTAAACTTAACATATATGAACAGCATTCTGATCAACATGCAAGCAAAACTGCTCCTATGACCACCATTTTCATCAAGTAAATGCATCACTAGCCACCAGGTTAAAATTTACAACCAAAGGGCTCTTCTCCATATTTCTTTTCTCTTACTCATGATATCCAAAAACTCAGAAAGCTTTTGCTTTTTTCCCCTTAAATGTATCAGATTCCATCCACTTCCTCCCAGGTAACTTTTTCACTCTAGTCCAAACTACTAAAAATTTTATCTAAAACAATAACCTACTAGAATATCTCAAGTACCCACTTTCACCTTTGGTATTTGCCTCTGGTATTTCTGTCTCTGCAGAAAATAGATTTTGACAATATGCATCAAAATATCTGGGCACAGGGAAAATTATCTGGGCACAGGAAAAATTATTCATCCCTTCTGGGTTGTTCTCAGTCTGGACAAGTAATCAAAACATCAGATACATTTTCAGTAAAGGAAATATCAAGTCAATAACATATGTTTGGAGAATTTCTAAAACAGAGTGAACCAGGAATATGTGTCCTGTGTTTAAGGACCTAGAGAGTCAAGAAAAGAAAGAGAAATTCGAGTGACAGATAATGAAGGGTGACCTCATCTTTTTAATTTCAAAGAGTTTCCAAAATAAAACAGGTCATATTTACTGATAAATCTAAGCCTTGATGATACCACCCCAAAAACACTTTTTGCATCATAAAAAGGGGGAAATCGGTGATTGTCTCTTAGATTTGTAAAAGCACAAACACCTGAAAAAAAGAGAAAATTTCTCTTAGTCTCTAGGACCTGCATTTTCTGCAAAACATTCCTCATACATTTGGGTAACAACTGACTTTGCTAGTCTTATATTTATCTCATCTTTTTCTCCTCTTTTATCATCTACATTCCAGTTCATCCTATTGACCAAGCTCAATTCTGCCTTCTGGCATTTAAATGTTCCATTCTGAAAATTTGAAATATTATTATCATCCCAAATGTTTACATGTCTGGTTCTTTCTTTTTATTTTTATCATATTTTAATTTGTTTGTCACATTGTTAAAGATGGCTTCTTCTGAACAACCAATTGAAACAATCCCTAGGGTCTCTTTGTGTATCCAATTTGTTGTAATGTCTTTATAACAAGTGTCACTGTGGGAAAATATTAACCATCGGTGTTCCTTATTGATTCTGTAGTTCAGGCTGCAGGGAAGCACTGTGTGCCTCATGAGTCCCCTTCTTTAGGACAGTGCCCAGTGCATAGTGGATGATCAGTAAATAGTAATTGAATAATTAAGAGAGTTAAACTTTGTGATAATTAGAGTATAAAATTAAACAAAACAATGCCTGTTCTTTGAACCTGGGAAATATTTGTTCTTTTTAGGCATAAAAGATATAATACTATGTCTATTTCTATAATAATGGCTCTTTAAAAATATGTTCATTCATTTTGAAACTATCAAAGATGTACTTCCAGTGTTGTAATAAGGATTTATTTTTAGACAAATTCACCTTACATACCTCTATAATTATAATCTTTTAGTATAATTATCTGGATGGATATTCATGTTTAAAATTACTCTGGCAAAAACAAAAGGCCATAAGAAAAACTTTTATTCTAAATCCTCCCCCTCATTCTACATTCTTTATGCCTTCCTCATTTTTACTTCTGTAGAATTGGCATGTGATTATTTGTATCTATAAATGCAACTTATAGAAACTGAAAAAAAAAGAGGGAAAGGAAACAATCTGGCACATATTTAATCAATTACAATCACAAATTTGATCACAGAATACTAGTTTATACCGATACCTCAAATTAATACAAATATAAGATTTTCCTGTGTCTTCATAACGACTTTTAAAATATATAAGTACTCATATCATTGCAGTGTATTAATAATTCAGATAAGTCCAGTGCCCAATCAGTAATAAATTATACTGTGTTAGTATTTTGATAGAAATATTGTTACCAAAATATATCTAATTATCTGTCATTTTTTCCACTATCATCCCTTTTATACCCTTTGACCATGCCCTCTTCACTTATAATCTTCACTTATTAATGTCTACTAATTTTTATAATTATTTTACTTTATCCAGTCTTTTACTATGTAATCCATTAATAGTTTTCTTTCTCATCCTGACTTGCTTTTTTACATGTGGTTCCCTCAAAGTACTTCCACTTTGTTAAAAATGTAACATTTCCTCTTCCTTATAGAACTCCGTACTGAATAGTATTCCATAGTATGAATATACAACATCTTGATCTGGTTTTCTCCTGATAGGCATTTAAGTTTTGACTGTACCTTAGCTATTGTAAATGCTGTAATAAACATTGTTGAGTTTTTGAGTTTCATATCCCATGGATACATGCCCAGGCGTGTCTGGCCATTTGGGGATCATGTAGTATTTCCTTTTTCATTTTTTTTTAGGGTAAATACTGATCACTAACAAAATAGCTGCCTGAGTTTACCTTTCCAAAACAGTGTAATAGGGTTCCTTTTTCTCTAAATTCCTTCCAGTTCTGGCCATTCTGATTCTTTTTAATATGTGCTGTTCTCATGGGTATGAGATTCTATCTCCTTGAGGTTTTTTTACCACCATCTTCCTTATTAAAGCAATGATGAATACATCTTTTTTGTATTTATTAGCCTTTTGGATATGCTCCTTGATAAATTATCTATTGAAATCTACTGCTATTTATTGTTTTTTTTTTAATTTTGAGTTGTATATTTACACTCACATATAAACATACACAACTCAACAATATAAACATATATATTTTCTTGATATTATCCCCCTAATAGTTGTAATGTACATATTTTTATCTGTTCAGCAGGTAATCTTCAATCTACTCATTTTATTTGACTGTGTGAAAATTTATTAATTTTAAAGTCATCTCAATTGCCTATTTTTTGCTTTATTTTCCCTTGACCAAGTCTACAAAAACATCTTTATCATTGATATCATGGACCATTTTCCCAGTATTTTCTTCTGTGGTCTTATATTTCTTTATGGTCTTATATCAAAAGTTTTAATCTCTCTGAAATTTCATTCTTTTGTATTTGGCCTTCCAGTTTTCAGCACCATTTGCTAAAGAGATTCTCCTTTCCCCACTGTATGGTTTAGACTGCTTTATAATAAATTATATATATATATGGACAAATTTCTGGGCTTTCAATTTATCTGTCTTATTTATATATTTTTTTTATTCCATTACTATATTGTTCTAATTATTGTTGCTTTATTGCATAATTGTAAGTCAGGTAACTTTATTTCTCCCTTCTTACCCTCTTAAAATTTTTTCTGCTCTTTGAGACCTTTCATTGTTTGATATAAATATATTCAATATATTTTACTCAATGTATTTGAAGAATAGTGCTGTTTTGATAGGTTGTCTTAAATGTATAAATTGCTTTAGACAGGATGATAATATTTTAATTATATTGATAGCTCCTGATCAATGAACATGGGATGTTATTTCCATCTCCACATATCACAAACTAGATTTTTAATCACATCTCTAGTTCTCCTTGTGTAGGTTCTTCCCCTCATTGGTTAATTTAATTCTAAGACAAGCAGTATTTTGTACTAATTATGAATGGAAACCTTTTTCCTTTTCATTTTTTGTCTATATATAAAAATGCAATGGATCTTTGTATGATTTTGTAACCTGCCATCTTGTGATATTTATTACATTAAATAGATTTTTGATGTAGTTTAATAAAAGAAGCATAATAATGTTTCCTATTATTATGTCATCAGTGAATAATGATAATGTCACTTCTTTTCCAGTTGGATTCCTTTTATTTCCTATTGTTGTCTGATTGTTCTAGCTATAATCTCTAAAACTAAATTAAACAAAATTGATGACAGTGGACATCCTTGGGGATGGTTTCATATTTACACCATTAAATATTACATATTTATTGTTGGTTTGTAATATACTATCTTTGTTTTATATTGAGTAGGTTCATTTTACACTATTTTGTTTAGAGATTTTATTATAAATGGTTGTTAAAACTTATCAAGTGCTTTCTCACGTCTATTAAAGTTATCATATGATTTTTATCTTTACTTTATAATGTATAGTGTCAAATCATTTTCATTTATTTAATCATCCTGGAATTCCTGGGGTGAAGCCTACTTAATCGTGATGTATAATTTTTGTGATATATTAAAATTTGCTAGTATTTTGCTGAAGTTTTTTATTAATATTGATTAGAAATATTGGCTTGTTATATTATTTTCTACTGCTTTCTTTATCCAGTTTTGTTATTCAGGTAATGTTGGCATCATAAATGTAGAAGGAACACTCCCACTTCTTGGATTTTTAGAAACAATTTGAACAAGATGGGGATAAACATATAATTTGTTTGTAAAAGTATCTAGATTTTCTTTATGGGAAGAGTTTTTACTGTTGTTTTAATTTCCACACTTGTAATCAATTTCCATAATTATTTAAATCTTATTTCTCCCTGCTTTAGTATTAGTAAGTTATATTCACCTAGAAAAATATCTCTTTATTCAATGTTTTCAAATTTATTGCCATATAATAGTTCATAGTATATCTTTTATTACTTTTTGTATTTTAATGTCATAGTCATTTCTCCTCTTTCATTTCTGATCCTGTTTATTAATGATTTTTTCTCCTTTTTACTTCACTAGACTAGCTTGAGCTTATTATTAGTGGATGTAAAGTAGATTTAAACATTATACAGGTTCATACCTATTCAGATGTATGTACCTCACAACACTCACCATAAGAATGCCCATTCTCCTCCACTAGAATCCACTGGGTCTGACCCCTCTTTACACACCATTCCAGCTTCATTATCTGATAGACTCATTTTGTAATTTCTAGGATTTCTTTTGGTTTTGTCTGTTGCTTTATTTTGTTTATTTTCCACAAATAAGTGAAGTCATCCAATGTGTGTTACCCACCAACAGTGTTTTTCTGCATAGCCACATCAAATTGTTATTTCTGGGGGTTTTTTTCTTTCTTTCTTTTCTTTCTTTTTAATCTGGGGATTTCTCACAGATTGGAGGTGGTTTTGGTTTACATTTTCCTGATGCTAACTCATTGGAAACATTTTTTCTTTCATATGACTTTTGGCTATTTGAAGAACATTCTATTTATTTGTTTCCCCCAATTTTATTGAATTACTTGTTTTCATTTTATTAAGTTTTTATCAGTTTCATAGACACTGGATATTTTTCTCTACCTGGTTATTGAAAATGTAACTATATTCTCCCACTTAGTAGTTTTTCTTTTCATTTTAATACTATCCTCAACTGTACTGAAGTATTTTAGTTTGACATATTCCTACTTGTTTGTTTTTGATTTTGCTTTCATTATTGGGGGTTCCAGTTTCAAAGGAAGCTAGGAAGCCAAAAGCTTATTTTTGGCCCATGTTTTCTTGTATGTTTTTTATGATTGCAGTTCTCACAGTCAAATCTTGAATCCATGTGACTGTTTCATAACAACCTATCTGTATTTATTACTGTAGCTTAGAAGTATAATTTGAAATCTGAGAACATAATAAACCCATTCTACTTTTCTGTAATGAATATTTTGGTTATTCAGGTCTTTTCTGATTCTATATAAATTTCAGTAATGTTCATTCTATTTATTTTTAAGAATTCTATTAAAACTTTAATAGAAATTTCATTGAATCTGTTTATTACATTGGGTAAGATCACCATTTTAACTAATTCTTCCAATCCATAAACAAGGAATATTGTTTGATTTCTTTGTGTCTTTATTTTTTATAACAGTGTCTTACACATGTCTTTTCTCGTGCATGTCTTTCACTTACTTTGTTAAGTTTATTGTGAGGTTTTACATTTGTTAAATTTAGGTAGAAATGGAAGTGTTTTCTTTCTCTTCTAGTTTGTTGATTTTTATAGGAGTATAACTTATTTTTCTATACTTATTTTGTAGCCTGACTCTTTATTGTATTAATTTATGCTTCCAAGAGTTTTTAACTGATGTTTTTAAGGGTTCTGATGTATATTATCATGTCATCAGCAGACAATGACCACTTAACTTATTACTGAATTTGGATCGTTTTATTCCTTTTGCTTACCTGATTATTTTAGCTAAGAATTCCAGTACCATGTTGCATAGAAAGTGGGGCCTCCCTGGTGGCATAAGGGGTTAAGTCTCAGCATTACGAAGTAAACCACAGCCACTGTAGCATGAGTTCAATCCCCGGCCAGGAAGGTGACACACACGGTGTGACAGACCTTTCCTGTCTCGCTCACTGCTCCCTTCAGCAGTGTATTTCAGTCAGTCCACTCCTTCTCTGGTGATTCCTCACACCCCTGCACCTCTAGCCTGTATCCCAGTTCTTCTATGCATAAATAAATAAATCTTTTTTAAAAAGGAAATGGTGAAAGTGATTCTCTTTTTCTTGTAGCTGACCTTAGCAAACGCTGTTTCATCACTGAGTATCATATTATCTTGGAGTTTTATATATGGCCTTTATCATGTTGACGTATATTCCTTCTACTCATTTTTAAATTCTTTAATCATGAGTGGATACTAAACCTGTCAAATACTTTCTCTGTATCTGTTTATATGATCATATGATTTTTTATTTTCCTTTTGTGGATATAATGACAGACATTGCAAATGTTGTTGCAAATGTTCAACATTTGCAAATGTTGAAATAAATTTGTGTTCCTGGAATAAATCCCACTTGACCATGATGTATGAACTTTTTTAATGTATAGTTGAATTTGGCTTACTAAAATTTAATAAGGATATTTGCATCTTTGTTCATCATGGGTATTGATCTATAGTTTTTATTTATTTTAATGTTCTTGTTTATATTTTATATCAAAATACAGTTGGGAGCATTACCTCTTGCTGAAATTTTTTCAGAGTAGGAAAGTATTGGTTCACCTTGGAAGGTATGTTACAACTACAACTCATTGTGAAATTTTCAGCTTCTTCAGACTTGTTATTTAAAAGAAATTTTATTACTGCTTCAATCTCTCTGTAACTGGTCTGTTCAGGCTTTCTACATTGTCTTGATTTAACCTCAAAAGACTGTACTCTTATAATAATTTTTCCATCTCTTCCAGATTATCCAATTTATGGTTACAAAAATGTCCAATAGTCAAAAACAATTCTCTGTATTTCTGATATGCCTGTTGGAAACTTTGTTTATTTATTAGATCATTTCCTTTTTTCTTTTAGTAAGAAAAGTAAACCTGGAGGATTGTGTATTTATTTACTTTTTTCAAAGAAACAGCTATTGTTTTCATTCATATTTTGAACTGTTTGACCTCCCTGATAGACTAGGGATTAAATCTCAGTGTGATGATCGTGACAGCCTGAGTTCTATCCCCTGCCAGGAAGCTAACCCACATATGGCACATCAGACCTCCCCTGTGTTACCTGCTGCTAGCAGTGTATTTAGGTAAATCTGCCTGTCTCTGGTGAATCCTCTTACGCCCTGCACTTCTGGATTACACCCTCATTCTTCATGACAAATAAATAAATAACAAACTGGATATTTGGACTATTTTTTTAATTCTTATTTACTCCAATATTCATTTTTTTCCTTCCTTCTTTGATTTCTTTATTGAACCAAGAGTTTTCCAAAAGCATTTTGTTTATCCCCACATTTTTTGTTTTATTCCAGGATTCTTTAAGTTGTTAATTTATAACTTTGTATCATTCTAATCTGGAAAGACATTTAAAATAATTTTAGTATTCTCTAATTATTCTTTCAATTTCTGCTGTGTCTGTTGTGATTTGTCCTCTTTCATTTGTTATCCTGTTTATTTGTGTACTCTCCCATTTTTTCTTTGTTAGCGTAGCTAGGGGTTTGTCTATTTTGTTTATTTTTTCAAAGAACCAACTTTTAGTTTCATTGATCTTTTGGATCGTTTTCTTAACTTCTAGGTGATTTATTTCTGCTTTGATTTTTATTATTTCCTTTCTTCTACTGGCTTTTGGGTTTTGCTGTTGTTCTTTTTCCAGTTCTTTCAGGTGTGAAATTAGGTTGTTTCTTTGTGTTCTTTCTTGTTTCCTAATGTGTGCCTGTATTGCTATATATTTTCCTCTTATAACTGCTTCACTGTATCCCAGATATTCTGTAGAGTTGTATCCTCATTATCGTTCATCTCAAGGAATTTTTTAATTTCTTCTTTAATCTCCTCCTTGGTCCAGTAG
>JAGFMF010011502.1:1397227-1443188 GCA_019455555.1 Galemys pyrenaicus
CCTGCTCTCTGTGGTGAATCCTCTCACCCCCCCACACCTCTGGCCTGTACCCCAGTGCTTGTGTGCATAAATAAATAAATCTTTAAAAAAAAAAAAGAAGATATGGTATATACACACAATGGAATACTATTCAGCAATCAAAAAAATCAACTCATGCCATTATCAGGCAACTATTAATCACAGACACTCTGCAGGGGAGGGAGAGGAAGAAGGATCAAAACAGGAGAGGGAAGAACAGAAGGCATTATGGTGATGGTGCATAGATAAATAGGTACAGGAATTTTAGAGGGACTATATCTGAGGAAAGAAAAGATGCATTGTACAAAAAGGAAGAATGGTATATATATAAAGGAAGAATATGTGTATACACACACATACACATATACATATACTTGCTATTTCTATCACTAAAAAATGTATTTCTGGGAATAATGATAAAGGACTTAAAAAGCTGAACAGTTTGATAATGTTCTTTAAAAATGCTTATCATTGCTCAGGTAGTATCTTGTCACAGAATATGGTCACAGCAACAAACTGGAAAAGGAAGTTCAAAGGGACTGGGCTTTTGTGCAGAGTTGATAACCTCATGATACTCTCACACTGTCTGTTAAGCACAAAACTTGTTGGAGAATATATTATCACAGAAGAGAGTGGGGACACACATGCACACACAAAATGAGAGATTTGGGTATTAAAACTACTACAGTATTTCTGAGATCATAAATGCATGCTATGTTTGTCTCTATGCTACTTGCTGATATTAAACTTACTATAGAGAAAATTACTTAGGGAAGGAGATTCTTTTTCATCTGCATTTAAATACTTAATTAGCTTGTAGGCAGCATGTCTTTTTGTAAAAAGTACAGTACATAGTGATTTAACTGAAATTTATAATCAGGAAATTGAAAAAATTGCTTTTCATATGTGTTCATTTTCTTAGCATTATGCTTGCTGCTGTCATTGGTTTCACATGCCAGAATTTATTCAGCTTAGGAAGAAGCAATTACTTTATGATATCTAAGAATCAGCTGTACTAATGTAGTTTACCAAGAAAGGGCTAATTTATGAAACATAGGAGTTCTCCAAGACGTTCAAAACAGAAGTTCTCAAGGCATGTTACCTTGGCATGTGCATTATTTTGAGCTAATTCATCTGAGGTCCTGCATTTTCTGTAGAAATGTTTAACACTCTTAACTTCATAGAAGAAAGAAAATTGGGATATTACCCAGAATTTGGATTTTTATTGTTTCTTTTGGAAAAATGTATCTATAGGAGAAAACAATTGGTTCAATTTAAAACCAATTAAAAATGTAATTGCAGAACATAGTCTCTTCATCATAAGAGTCACACTTTTTTTTAGGTTGTGCCTCCCCTTTTCAGGAGCCTCAGGGTCCTAGTCCTTCTCTTAAATCTATTTATATACCTGATTTATTTTAACCTTATTTACTTAAAATTTATAGCCACATAGATTCTCAATATTTATATCATTTTTTTCTTTTTAAAGATTTATTTATGTATGCATACAAGCACTGGGGTGCAGGCCAGAGGTGTGGGAGTGGTGAGAGAATCCACCAGACAGAGCAGGATGCAGAACAGGCAGATTGACAGAAACACACTGCTGAGGGGAGCAGCAGGCACAGCAGGAGAGGTATGCCGCGCCATGCAGGGATAGAACTCATGTTGCAGTGGCTGCGGTTTGCTTCATGGTGCGTTGCTTAACGCACTGCGCCAGCAGGGCGGGCCCTCATTTTTTTTTCTTTTACTACTCTGTTGGATGCTAATTTGATGGCTTGACCAATCTAACAAGACCCAAAATGATTGTGGCCAACATCCTCTTTACTTCTATAGACCCTATAAGTTATTCATATATAAAATATTTCTATTTTTATAGCTATAAGATTGTTTATAATGCAATGATAATAATAATAATTGTAACAGTAATAGTAGCTAATTTCTGTTGATACTTCTAAATTTCAGGCACTCTTCTAAGTTCTGTTACCTCATTTTTACTGAAGCCAAAACTGAAGTCAAGATCAAGTAACTTACCTAAAATCATGTAGCTACCAGATGAATTTTGATTAATTCAGTTACTTAATTACTAAAGCCTGAGTACTCAAATTTCAGACTTCAGACTTTTAGCAGGGAAAACAGTTCCAAGAAAAGACCATATTTTCTTCTTAAAATTAGCCTACTAGTAAGTCCTCCATGGAATAATATTTCCCAAGGGTTTATAATGGCTATATTAGTCAATAGACTTTAACCTGGCCTACCTTTGTTTTGAAGCTTGCTAATTTGTTATTTTATGAATACTTGATATACCACCTCCTGAATTGAAAATTTATAATATAATATATACATCAATCACACATACAAGCACTGCAAAAATACTAATTTTTGACAAGAAAATACATCTGTATTGGCTACAATTATGTGCAATCTAAAATAAAGTATACACTTTCTTTATTTTCAAATTTGAGGATAATTGAATGAGATTATTTAGGCAGATATTAGATACATTTGTTAATAAATCTACCATACACAAAAATTAAAAGCAATATGGGCCAATAGTAACTTCTGAATTCTAATAGCTTAGACTAGTATTGTGTCAAGAGACAAAAGTAAAATGTAATTCTATGCTTTAAGATATTATAGAATGAATTTAGTAACATTTTAAATATTCTTTGGGTTTATTAGAATATACTATAATTCATTTATTTCAAAACTTTTCTTATTCTGTATTAGTCACTGTATGTATAAAGCGAACTTAAATCTGCAACATGAAGTTAATGGATATTTTGATAACATATGATGAGAGCTATTATAGAGACATAAGTGAAAGAGAATATGTAGGGACAGCAATTACCTAAGTATAGCAATGATTCAGGATTGTGTTAGAAAATGATTCCTGTACCAGTGATCTTGAAATTGGAGTAAGTTGTCCAGTCATAAAATGTAAGCAAGGCTGATCCACATACAGATTGATGAATAAATCAACTAATGTATAAAGGTAAGGAAGTAAAAAACCTCATGATATTTTATGATGAAGTAAATAGACTTGCAAGATTTTTAATTATTCACTTAAAATGATATGTTAATACAAATTTGGCATAAAGCATTTTACAAACTTCTATGAAAAAAATAAAAGAATGAAATTATTTTCTTCCAGTATTTTCCAGTGTACTTGATAAAAAGCATATGTGCAAAGATAAAAATGTTTTAATCATAATAGTGCTGTTAGAGAATGATAAGCACTTGTGGAATCTGCTCTGAACTAAATGAACTCCATTATCTCTAATAGCCACATAGAGATTTCTGGATGAATGTGTTTGGTCAACAATTGGTGACTAAGAAAGAAACTGGAGACCATCTGCTGATTGTAATGATAGATTTTTTATTGCAGCCTAATGTCTGAAGACTCTTGTCCATCAATTTAAAAGTCTCAAAACAACTTACTTAATCTCAGATCACTTCTCTGATTAGCTCTTTAAAATTTTGTGTGGTGTTGTGATCCTGGTGAAAAACACCTTGAACTGACCCTTAATTGTGGGTACTATTCCTATTCTTGAATAACAGCTTCTTGACTATATTACAGTCTGGTTATTTCTTCAAGAACACACTGTGTTTCACATTGTCAGCAGAGAGAAATAAGATACCTATCTTGCCCTCAGTAGTTTTCAGTTAGTATTAGAGACAAATATATGAATAGGGACTTATAAACTGATAAAGGCTAGTAAATTAACAAATATGATACCATGGAAACAGGAAGGAAATACAGGTATTCTAGGCTATATGATGTCAAAGAAGTGATTCAAAGGAAAGAGTACTGAGGGACAGATAGAAACTAACCTAGCTAGGAAGAGGAAGTAAGATACACTTTCAAAAATGTATCTAGAGTAAAGAGATAAGAAGTTATTAGTTATGCCCAGACCCAGCAAAGAATCACAAAAATATGATACTAAACAAAATTGTCAAAATTAAACAAAAATTTCAAAATTTCCATTACATTTTCAGGGTTCCAGAAATTATAAAAATAAGCAATTAATAGAAAAATACTTATTAATGAGAAATTGCTGAATTTTGGGTGAGAACATCATAAGTTAATTGTATCTTTGTCTGGGACTTCTCCACAGCTCATGCCAGCTCAGTTCACTCAGAAATATTGCAGGAGGCACTGACTATAAAAAGTAGTTATTTTGATATGAAGGACTATGTAATTTTATTTAAAGCAGAGATTTGATAAACTTCTATCTATTATCATTATCAATAATAGAAATCCTGACAGGAAATATTTGAGAGTGCCTACCCTTGTAGAATTCATACAAAGGAATTATGTTCTTATATTCTTTACTGACTGGAAAGTCATATAGTCAGAATGAGAGATTTGGGTGGGGATGGAGTATGGTGGTGGGAGGACTCAATACATGATGGTTCTTTGGGAAACTGTAATCAATTCAAGAAAATTCTGGAAGAGCCTGATGGAAAGTAACACTGGAACAGACTTAAAACTTTCCCGGAATTGAATGCATTGAATTGCATTCCCAACCCACAAATAGACCTATCAAATCAAAGTGGAAAGATCACTGGCTCAAATTGTTTGACCATAATCACTGACTGAACATTGACTGAGCACTAACTCAAGCAGAAATGGGCTGAGTTTTAAGAAACCAGGATAAAGATAAATGATAAACAGAAATATCAGTTACTAAAAAGCAAATAATAAAATGTCTCTCCTAAAATAAATACAAAGCAGAGAACAACATAACAACAATGAAAACAAAGAAACTTTGAAGCATCAATAGCACTCAAGAAATAAAAATTGAAATCAAGCATGACTACAATCAGAGTCTGATAAGATCGTGGCAGAATAAGAACAATAGTCTCATCTCCTCCATATAATCACAACTAAATTATATCAGAGCAAAGCCAGTATCCCCTGAAAGATAAAATAATTATAGTACACAAGAGGAACAATGGTCTGGTAGATAACATTAGGAAAAACTTTAGTTGAACAATGTTTACAGTGATACCAGGGTGTATAAAATATAAAGCTGAGGGGCAGGTGCTGTCCAGAAGACCCACAGAGCTATTGACTATATATACCTACAATGGGAAGTTTGCAGACCAAACATTATGTTGGGTAAGGGGGTGCACAGAGTTGGCTTCAAGGATAAAGGATGTTTATAGGATACTTATAAGAAAAAAGTTTTCTGATTGATTAATAATGCCTTGAATCTGAAATTCGCAATATAGATCAGCTGGAACACAAACCAGCAGAGGGGGTTAGGTCTGATCACCTGTCTTCCCCTAAGAAAGATTATAACTTACAGTCTTAGGAAGGAATGTTCAAATCACCAGCCACACCACAAATCAAGGCTAAAACCAAGACAACTAAACACATTTATTAAGCAGAGTTTAACTACCCATTAACATTAAGAGCAAACATCCAAGGATAAGAGTCAGTACTAGAAAAGGAAAGAGAAAATTTCTATCTCCTGACCATGTCTCAACTATATTCTATACCCAGTACATTTCAAATTCTCAAATATAGCCTAGAGGTAGAAGATGACCCCAAACTATATGAACTATTTAGACAGAGGAGCTGGTTTTAAAGATGAGATCCCCACCACACAGTTCTGGTACCCACAGCACAGAAGGAAACTTGAATTACTCAAGTTCACTGGAGGCACTATTTCCTTTCTATCTTTCTATCTATTACCTCTTACCTATTATGACTTTCTTTCTACTTATGACTCCTTAACAAGTATGAGTTTCCCACTGAGTCAGCCCTGGACACTGAGCTCATTCAAATCAATGATTGAAAAAACAAAAAGAAAAAAGGTATAAATGCATGGAAATCAAACAAAATTGATGTTTAATGACTACATTGAATTAAAAAGGAAATTAAGGTGAAATAAAATAACTCTAGACAAATGAAAATAAGGTTACAAGCTACCAGAATCCATTCAATGCAGCAGATACAGCCTTAAGAGAAAAGATAATTGCAATACAGGTTTGCACAAAGAAGCAGAAAAATTCCAATAAACAACATAATTCTTCACCTGAAGAAACTTGAAAAAGAAGAATACAAACAGTAAAGGTTTATAGAAGTAGGAAAATAATAAAAGAAGAGCAGAGGTAAACTTTTTAAGAAAATCAAAGAAAATGCAAAATATCAATGAAATTAAGAATTGGTTCTTCAAGCAGATAAACACAATATTAAAATTTCTAACTAGACTAATAAAAAAGAAGAGCAAATAGTTAATAAACAGAATCACAAATAAAGAGGAATTACTAGATGACACATAAATGCAAATGATCATAACAGGTCATTATAAACAGATGCATGTCAATAAATTTGATAACCTTGAAGATAGACAAATCTATAGATCAATATAGTTTAACAAGCTTAAACAAGGAATAAAAAACAAGAACTGAACGGATTGGTCACAAGCATGAAAAATGAAAAGTAATACAAATTCTTCTCCAAAATAATAGATGGCTTTACAAATACACTTCATTAAAACCTCAGCAAGAATTAATGCCCATTTTGCACAAATTGTTTATGAAAATATAAGAAAAGACAAAATTCCCTTATATATTTTTAAGATGACAAAATTACCCTAATATCAAAATCAGATAGAGACAGCATAAGAAAACAATATTACACACCAATACCTCTGATGAACATTGATGCAAATGCCTTCAATAAAATACTAGCAAATCAAATTCAACTGTAAATAGTTCTCTGCCTGAGGGAACAAAGGAGGATGTTGTCAGAGGAGGTCATCCTTATAAGGAAATTAAATAAAAATTTTGAAAATTATATGGGACCACAAAACTCTTCAAATAACTAAAATAATCTTGAAGGAAAATGAATTAGAATGTAGGTATCACATTATCTGAATTCTAACTTTACTAAAAGTAACATTATTAAAATAAATATGATAGTGGCACAAAATAGGTAGATAGATCATTAGAACAGTATCAAAAGTTCAGAAATAATTTCATACATAAATCAATACCTAATTTATGATAAAGCAGCCATGACCATATGATGGTGAATGAAGATTCTCTTTAATAAACATTGGTAGAAAATTTTGAAGGCTACACATAAAATAATGAAGTTGTATCACTTTCCAACTACATACACAAACATAAATCCCAAATGGGTTTAATATTTAAGACCTGTGAAAAATAAATATATGAAAAAAAACCTTGGTGATAATTTTCATGACATCAGTGATAAAGATATTTTTGGAAATTCACTTCTTCTAGCAAGAGAAATAAAACCAAAATTAAAATTTGGATTACTTCATGTTAAGAAGTTTTTACATAGAGCTAGAAAATAAAGATGATTAATAAAAGAGATAAAGGTTAAACAACAAAGATATAGCATCTCACACCCATGAGAATGACACATAATCAAAAGATCCCCCAAAGTAAGAACTGGAACATCTGGAGAAAGAAGATACATAATACACCATTGATAGGAATAAAAACTGGCACAGCCATTAAGTTAACCCAGCAAGATGATTTCTGGGCATCGATCTAAATAAAGATCGCGAAACCATCATTTCAAAATATGTATGTTCTACAATGTTAATTGCAGCCATACTTACAATAGCTATTATATAGAAACATCCTAAATTTAAACTAATAGATAACTGGATGAAAAAGATGTCATATATACATTATGGACTATTATTCAACTATAAGGAAATGTGAAAGCATTTGCTATTTATAACAAAATGGAGGCTTTGGAAGAATCATGTGTCGTAAAGCAAGTCAGGATGACAAAAGTATATATTAGACATTTAAATAACAGACATTTGACAAGTAAAATTCTTACTAAAACTAGGGGCTATTAATAAAAATAGCAGCACATTGAGGGCTTAGTTAATAGGGAGAGGAAAGGAAGTTCTAGTGATTATATTTACCAAAAATTCATGACTAATAAACCTCTGTAATAAATGTGTTCAAAGAATTTTTAAGCATAATTATTTTAAAACAGGTGTAGTAATATGACATGAGAAAATGGAAGAGTAAGGACCTTCTAACAACTTCTATTCCATAAAAATAATGATAAAACTGTCAGTTTTAAAATAAACATGTGTAGAAATCTGGAAATGAACCAAATGTTGCAAAGCACAAGAAAGATTATTTTATTTTAAAGTGTTGAATATCAATAGGAGCAGCAAGCTGTGCATTTTAAGTCTTAGTTCATTCATTCTCCACACTCCAACTCTGCAGCAGCCTTGAAAATAGCTGGGTATTACATTAACCAACAAGAGACTTAAAGGACACATTCAACAAAGGCTAAAGGTTTAACACAATTATTTTAAAAAAAGTA
Source organism: Galemys pyrenaicus (assembly GCA_019455555.1). Classification (NCBI taxonomy): domain Eukaryota; kingdom Metazoa; phylum Chordata; class Mammalia; order Eulipotyphla; family Talpidae; genus Galemys; species Galemys pyrenaicus. The sequence continues at coordinate 1,405,578 of JAGFMF010011502.1, forward strand.
ATTAAGTAAGCACATGGCTACTAAATAAAAATAAAACAACAAATACTCTGAAGAAAATAAGTGGTATGTGATTTCTGACTTCCAGAATGTATTCTGATACAAATTTTCTGACACTAATTGTATGTGTATAGTTCAATTCAGTTTAAAGCAACCTACCCAGAATTATGGAAAACATCACAAGGTATGAATAAAGTCCTTTCCAAGACTGTGATTGCTTGAGATGTTAGTCACTATTTCCAGGAAATACCTACACTTTTGACCAAATGACTCTGAATTCAGAGTCTCCATAGTCTCAGGTGTGGTATTTTGGTAAAATGATTCAAATTATAAGTAAAAGAGTTACACTTACAAAGAAGTTGTGCTCTAAATAATGTACTATATGAACAACCAAAGAAAAGAAACACATAGGGTGAGGTCTGGAAAGAGTCCAGATGCAGCGTAATCACGCCATTTCTACGTGAATCAAATGTGTCACCCTCCCTATAAATCAGTATGTATGACAACCAGAAACCTCCACAGAATCCTGATGGTAACTAGATTTTAATGGAAGTTTCAAAGTGTGGGCATGGATGGCTATCATCCATATCTATATCAGTCTTCCTTTCCATCCACGAAGTTGAGCTGGTTCAGTTCCAATTCTTTAATCATGGGCCTGGTATCTGTGATGACTAAACCAAATCCTAATGATTCCTAACATGAGTCACTTCACTAGCATAAGAAAAAACATTTCTATTACTCAGGAAATTCTTAGAATTTTAAGCTATATGGTAGAAATTGGATATAAATATTACATATAATCACAGAGTTTCTATAATATAGCAAATACACTTCACAATGAGAGATGTGAAGAAAAATAAATTATGGTCAATACATAAGAGAAAGTAATAGAAACTATCCCTAGGGAAAGCAATATCTTAGATTTACTAGACAAAATACTTTAAATCAAAATTTCAAAATTACCAAAAAACAAAAGGAAAGAATTACAGAAAAGAAGCACAAAGATGTTTAATTATATAAAAACATAAAGAAACAGATAATAATGACAAACCAAATACAAATTATGGAATTGAAAGTACAATGAAATTAAAAATTCACTACAATATAGAGATCAACATAGCATTTGAGTTTGAGCCTAAATAATTAACTTAAAGATAGATCAGTTGGATCTCCCTGGTGGTGCAGGGGGATGAGCACCACACTTAGGGCTTTGCAGCCACTGCAGTGTGCAAGTTCCATCCCCCTGCCAGGGAGGGGACCCACATGGCACAGCAGACATCCCTGCCTCTCCTGCTGCTCCCCTCAGCAGTGTATTTCAGTTATCTGCCTGTTCTGTTCCCCATTCTGTCTCTTATGAATCCTCTCAATCCCCTCCTACATCTTTGGCCTGTACCCCAGCTCTTGTATGCATAAATAAATAAAATCTTTTTTTAAAAAATCAATTGGCATTAATTCTGAAAGACAAAAAGAAACAAAATAAACTAAACAGAGTCTCATAAGGCAGTGTGACACCATGAAACATAAAAACCAACATACAAAAGCTATCCCAAACTAAAAGAGAGAAAGAGATATGGGATGAAGTAGTATTTAAAAGATATCAGACAAATACATCCTGCAATTTGAGTAGAAAAATTGCACATCCAAGGTATTCAACCAAATTTCATAAGTAAAATGCAAAGAGATTAACCTAAACACATCATTCTAGAAGAATTGAAATTCAAAGGCAAAGATAATTTGGAAGTTGTTAAAGCAAAGTCAACACATCATGTACAAGAATTCCTCAGTAAAATCAACAGATGATTTCTGGTCAGAAATAGTAAAATTTAGGAGGCAAGGAGATGATATATTCAAAATTTTGAGAGTAAAACTATCATCTCAGTTATATATCCAACAAATTTACATATCCAATAAAATTATCTATCCTTCAAAAGTGAACACTATTTTTTGACATTCTTACATGAATAAAAACTGGAAATGTGTCAATAGAATATGTTCCTATAATAAATACAGAGTGGATATTCAGTATTAAATTTAGTTCTTTAGGATGAGAGACAATAACTCAAATCTAAAAATAGAAAAATGATTCTAGTAATTACAAAGGTAAATAGAAAAGACCAGATAACCATAGTTCCCATTTGTAACTACTTTAGCTTATATAATTTAAAGTATACTACAAATAATAATTGTAAATTAATTTCTTTGGACATATATGTATAATGATGCAATTTATATGAAAATTGTAGCACACAGTAGAGGACAAGGAATAAGTGATAAAGTTTTTTTCTTATATACTGAAATTAAATTTGTAATAATATGTGATAGTTTATAATATAAAATAATTATAATCCTCAGGAAAAGCAACCTCAAATTACATAGTGAAAAATCTCTATTAATTTTTCTCTACCTTTTGATTTTCTTCTTTCAACTTCTTTCAAATTGAGATACAATTTACATACCATATTTCCCATTTTAAAGTGTATAATTCAGTTGATTTTAGAATTCCATAAGGCTGTATAACAATGACACTATATAATTTTGAAGAACAGTTTTATCACCCCCAAAAGAAACCCCATACAATTAAATCACTTTCTGTTTCTTCCCACACACCAGTACAAAGTTAGCCACTAATTTATCTATGTCTCTATGAATTTGCCAATTCTAGATACTTCATGTAAATAGAATCAGAATATATGACATTTTGTGATTGTCTTTTTTTCCTCAGCATATTCTTTAAGCTATTCCTATTATATAATTATTAATTTGTGGATATGAATACTATTCTATTTTATGTATGTTAAACTATGCATTCAGTAATCTGTTGATGGGCATTTGAATTGCTATCATTTTGGGACCTTTATCAATAATGCTACTGTGAACACTTCTGTTACAATTGTGTACTGATATTTTCATCATTCTTAGTCACTCTCTCCATTCCTCATCCAATTTTATTCTTTGTACATGAAGCATAATACTATTTTAAAATTATAAAACAGACACCCATATTATCCTGCTTAAAACTCTCATTGCTATCCATTGCATTTACAATAAAATAAAATAAGTAACTTGGAAGTAGAACTCTTTAAGACCATATCCATAGCTCAGTCTCCAACTTCGTCTCCTACTACTGAATCCACAATTATCAACTTCCATTTCCACTAATCTTACTGACCCTTGAATACACCAAGATAGTCTCAAATATTGCCATCTACTTACTTTTTATCTTTGCTTTCTGTTTCCCATTGTGGTAAATATATGCAAAACATAGTTTGTCTTTTTAATAAATTTAGGTGTCCAATTTTGTGTAACTAATTATAGTCATAAGAGTGTATAGCACCAGCACAATCAAGTTCCAAAACTTTTCATTATTCCCAGCAAAATCTCTATACTCATTGAATTCTGAGTCCTCACTTCTCCTCTCCATCCCTTGCATACCTCTAATTTTACTTTCTGTCCATGTAAATTTGTCTATTACCAGTACTGCTTATACATGGGATTATACAATGTTATCTTTTGTGTTTGACATAACATTTTAAGATTTGTCCATTGAATTATATTTGTATTGAGGTAACACTGGCTTGCAACACTGTATATGATTCAGAGTTAACAGGTTCACACTGGTTCAGAGGAATATAAGAGGACCAAATCCTTCACCATAATCCTTGTGCCTGCCCTTCCCCTGTTAGATCGCACTCTCACTCTCCCATTCTGGCAGCCTCAAATTTCAATCATATTTCTAGGATTTGTTTGGTTTAGTTTTGTTTGTTCCTTTGTGTCATTTTTCTTTTTCCACATATGAGCGAAACCATCTGGTATCCTTCTGGCTTATTTTTCTTAGCATAATCCCCTCTGGTACATTCACGTTGTTATAAATGGTAAAATTTCATTTTCAACAGTTTGTGTTCCATTTCTTTGAAGAATGCACTTGAAACTTTGATAGGAAATACACTGAATTTGTATGTTGTTGTGGGTTAGATGGCCATTTAAAAAATGTTAATTCATCCTAAGACATTTCTAAGATCATTCCTCTTAAGATTCATTTTAAGGTCATCTTAAGATTCATTCTAAGATATTTCATTCTTTTTGATACAATTAGAGTTTGAATTGTCTTCTTGATTTCCTGCTACATTAGTTCATTGTTTATATATAGGTATATTGATTTTATATCCTGTCACTTCATTTTACTAATCTATTTTATGTAAAGTGCTTATAATGAAGTCTTTATATTATCATGTTACCTGCAAATATTGGCAGAAATATAAATATTAAATAACCACCTTGTTGTACAAGCATCCTAGACTGGGCAGGTTCACTGCTGAACTGGACTGAATCACCACATCATTGAACATGCAAGTCACTCTCAAAGTTACAAGTCATCTTTTTCTTAGAAGTTGGGAAGGAGAAACCATCACTGATACACTTCTCATTTATGGGATGTGTTGTTTGGAAGGCGAAAGGATCCTTAGTTAACCAATCTTCCTCACATACCTCTAAAATTGAAGGGACATCCTAACACATATAGAGGAAAATAGAAAAAAAAAGTCAGCTATTTCCATGTATTGGATGGACAACTCCAGCCACATGTGTACTCCAATGGGATATGACAGAAGATTGCTACCATTTTGAGGACCCAGAGACTGGTGCGGTTCCCAAGGTTTTGGGTACAAACTACAGTCAGAAGGGCAAGTAACAGGACCAAATACTTCTACAGCTTTCTCAGCAACAGGATGGGAACCTATAAGGTCTGCCTCACCTTACTTAAGTGCACTTAACTGCAGTTGCACTGTCACCTCAGCAGCCCCGTATCCCACACTTCTTCCCCTTTGATTCCAAAATTATGGTCTCAGATCCCCCAGGTAGCAAAAGGAATAGAGTTTGAGGAGAATGAAAATAGGTTTACTGATTTGTCAACAAATGAAGAGGAGAACAGACTAGCACGAACAGAACACTGCCCTGCTCACAGGTAGGATGCAGGGGTCAGCACGTCCATCCTGTGACACGGTTGTCATGATTTGTTCGATGCTAGTGGGTTTTATCATCATCTGGCAGTCAGCAAGTTTGATATTATCTTTGCAAGTTTTCATTCCTGGCTTTGATTAGAAGTTTCTTTGTAGCAAGGCCATTTGCCCTTGGAACATAAAAGAGCAGAGTTTGTTAAACTCAGAGGGAAAAACAGGGCAGTGCTTATCTAGTGAGACAAAGAATGACATATGCTTTGTTGCTACAACACCTTTGGTTTCTGCACTGCACTTTTTTTGTGTGTGGAGAAGGAGCACAGTGAGCTGGCACCTCTGGTTTATTCTCCTTTTTGTTGTCTAAATCTAGAAGTGTTTCCTTATATTTTTAGTAGTCCAGTGCTTCAGGTTTCAGCCTTGATCTTGAGAACTGAAAAAGTTTTCAGTATGAATAACTTACACAACCTACAGCTTAGAGAAATGACCAACCCTAGCCCTACCTAGGCTACCAGTGTTACAGGCAGTCCCATGGAAACAAGGTCACCTGAGTGTGAATCTTCACCCATGCGCTTAAGAACTTGGGATAAGACTCAAAAGCAAGCATGCAGAGAAAAAGAAATAAAAGTTTACAAGGGGAATGAGAAGACAGGGGAAGGAAGGGGGGAGAGAGAGAGAGAAAGAAAGAGAAAGAGAGAGACTGAAAGAGAGAGATTGAAAGAGAGAGATTGAAAGAGAGAAGTAATGCCATCTAATAGTAATGGCTAATAATGCCATCTAAATTCGAGACCTTAGGGTACAACCCCAAAGCCATGAGCCCACATGTTTTCAGTTATATACCAAGCATAGCTGTTTAAATTAACCCTTACTTCCCAGTGAAAACCTATTCAGGAAGTCAGATTGGTAGCATACTAGGAGTTATAGCCCTTGCACTTGAGATATTTTCAATATGGAGATGGGGTGGAGTATTTAAAACATCAGGGAGTGAACTTCACTTTGGATATGTCTTAAGAGCTTAGAGTTTGTTCTTTATCTTTCCTTCAAGAGTAGCAACCTAAGGTTCTACCCCTGGAATTACCATGTCCCCTTTAAGTTCCTGTCTGGGGAAGTTCAAAGCTTCCAAATAATTTACTATCTGTTCTGTCCTTTTGAGATGTTCATGTACCTCCTACAATTCAAGGAGAGCCTTTCATGCAGGACCAGGAAGACATGTCTTTGAGATATAATCATCAGGAAGGAAAAGTCCTTCCCACCCCCACCTTACTATGGATGGTTAAGTCTTACTTTGATGAGCATCAATTAGCAGACAGGGATGGTCTAATCATAGCCCAAAAGGCCTTTAATACTTCTAATTTAGCACACTCTAGCATTTAAAAAGCCTCCCAACTTTTGTTTCCAGTAAGTATAGCTCAGGTCACACGGGTCTCCCTATTGTAGTATTAAATAAAAGGTCACAGCTATTAAGTACTCTAGGGTTTTTTCCCTCTTGTCTTGTTGTGTGAACTACACACTCTCAAACTCTGACAGACGTGCAGCCTCCCATCTGGGAAATGACTACTGGTCCGGAGAAAGAAGTAGCAAGAGACTTGTAATGTATGATTTAATATATTGTCTAAGTAGCTAATGTTCTGTGAGTGACAGAGGAATATCTAGGCTCTGAGGAATATCAAACTCCAACCTACAGCCACATTTGTAATCCACTTGAGCACTGTGTTTTGCTGATGTTCTGGTCCTAGTCACTACCTCCCTGTCATGAGGCAGGTTGTGACGAGACTCTCCAGAATCTCTTCCCATAGTTACAGAGATATGTGTTGCTTTTGCTTTAGGTAGTAAGAAGCACAGAGCTTAGGTTTATTCTCAGAGGTGTATACTATCCTTGATGTCTGCTTCTTATAAGAAGTTGTGGGGAGGGTATGAATCATGAGCTGGATCCAGACCGTTGGAGGGTATTTACATCAGCTTCCATGCACAAGAAGCTGCCACAAGGAGTCAGCCTTGATATACAAATGTACTGTTGGTACCATCCAGATGGTAAGTGTGACTGAATCCAGTTAAGGTCTCTATTAACTTTTAAGATTCTGATGGGGAGGTGCAAAGATTTATTTGCCTTGTGACTGGCCAAGACAAACTTCCTATGTAAGTACCCTTCTTATTACAGACACCGCTTACAACCTGGGTTTGCTTCTTTCTCCTGCCTCCCTTTGCCTTCTGTGTAATAGAGTTAGCTTGTGATTTAACAATGTTCCATGTAGTTCATCTGTCTGACCCCACTTTCTATATTTATAAGGATTATATACTTTTTTGTCTAGGTTACATATATCTAATTTAACCCTTCTACAGTACCAGAAAACTCAAGTAAAGTAAGGACAGGAAACATAAGGAAAAGGAATGGACAGATAGGAATATCTTGATCTTTTATGGAGGAGAAACTTAGAGATTTAATGCAAACTAAAATTTTAATGATCTTTTAGGCTGTCATAAGTTCCCTCTGCATCAAATTATAATTTCTAAAATATGTCAGTTGACAATATATCTAATAATACAATAATTATGTAAATGATACTTAAACATCATAATTTTAGAAGAGTTAAAGGTGAGTTTCACTGCAACTGAATTTAATATGCTAAACAATAGCTGTTCATACTGCCTTTTAATAATTATATAATATTCACATATATCAAAATTTTCAGAAACAACACAATTTGTTGTGTTCACCTGGTGTGAAATTTGAATTGAAATAATAAAGTTAAAATTATTGCTTGAATGTTGTTCTTCTAATGTTCTAAAGTGGAAAATTCATATTTCAAAAAAGACTGTTTTGTTAAAGTTTCTTTACCATTCCTGTCAATGTGAGACTGGATTATTGTCACTACTTTACCTTAAAGTCTTTTATTAGCAGGATGGAGAAATTACAAGCTAAAACTTCACAAAGTGCCAAATCAATGACGTAAAAACTTCTTTCAAAATAGGTCAAACTTTAAAATTAATAAAAGTAAAACCAATGAATCACTGTAGTATCAATTAGTAAATTTATTGTATGCATACTAAAATGACAGTTTGTGAACCAAGAGCAACTATTCAAACTAAAAATTGAATTGAGGGCCTGTGGATTTTTGCTACGAAGCAGCTTAAATAGAGAGGGAAATGATTGTTCTTCACAGTGATTGGGTATAACATTATATTTTACTCAAATAATAGAAGTATTGCTTAGTGGTAACCTCATTTCAATTTTAGCAAACATTTTAAGTGTTTTTTTTTTAATGATTTCCTGAGGTATAAGCAAGATCAATTTAGTCTTGATTAGTTTTAAACTAAATTAAACTATGTGAATATAGCTAAATTGGTTTTGTCAGTTCAAGTAATTTTCAAGGCTAGTTGTCATTTGTTTTTTAATTTATTTTATATACACACACATTATGTCACTCATCAGATTGATGACATTTGTGTTTTGTAGTAATTATTTAAAAGAGAGAGGGATGCATGTTAGGGATTACTGGGACATAGGACAAAGAGAAGGAAGATGAAGCTCATATTGACATTTTTCTGACATTTTTCAGAAAACTAGAAACATAATTGGTAGGAGAGTGTAGTATATTTTCTATTGTATTTATATTAGACATGTCTTTCATCTATGCTTAGATAAGAATTTAAGACAAAAACAATAAATTGATGCAAGAGTAACTTCCAAAAGTCATAAAGAAACATTTATATCAATATAAATTGCTCAAAACAACAAAGCAGTGGTGTGAGAGCATATTATCACAATATTATTTTCCTTCAAAATAATTTGTTTTGGAAAAAAGATCAGCAGTCTGTACAATGGGTAAATAAAACATCTCACTTTGTTTTAGCTACCACATCCTGGGGATTATTACTTAAAATTGTATAACCCATATATAATACACTGTTAACATGGTGTTCGAATGAATTGCTTTAAAGAAAATACATAAACTCATGTCTAAGGCTTTCCAGCTTGGACATCTATAAACAGATGGCTGGTAGCTTTGAGAGTAACTTGCATGCCCAACAATATGTCAGCTATATGATTATGGGCACCAGGAGTGTAAATAGGGTTAGGAGGCTCGGTTGCTCTTCAGTCTTCAGTCTTTCTGTCTCTGCCTGTCCGTGTATCTGATCCTCTGTCTTAGCATTAAAGGCATGTGAAATATATCAAAGTCTCCAAGGTTTTTTTTTTTTCTATTTGCCTGAATCAATAGTGAACCTGCCCAACCTGGGGTGGGTGCACAACAATTGTATTTTGTATTTTGTATTTGCTAGGATTCTTAAAATCGTATAAAATAATTTTGTATCTATTTTGTATCAAATAATTGACAGACTGTAGAAATCCCTCTCAGTCAGAGTTGGTGTGGAGTGACGGGGAACATGCTGTTTTGACCATGTCTATAAATAGAGACCTGTAATGACAGTATGGTATGACAGTCATAGCATTTTGGATCACAAGTTTTAAAATAGCAGCCAAATATTTATTTAAGATCTATCTACATGCAGTAGTTGTAAATACTATTGAAATAACACAACTGAGAACCAGTTTTAGAGGAGAATGTCATCTCTCCCTGGAAGCCTAGTGACTTGACTGTTAATGCTCAGAAAGTGAAGCTGTACAGTGATCATCAAAGTTGAAAATCAATTAAGGAAAGCAATATAGGATGGGCACTATGGCAAATCCCTGACATAGATTTTGCTGGGTCTAATGAAATACAAGCATTACCTTTGAACTCAGAGAACAAAAGCAGGTGTCACTGTTGTTTTCTGTCTTTTGAAATGTACACGCAGTGACGTTATGTATAACAGTATAAAAGCAGTCTACTGCAAACGTTGAAATGTTTAAATAACCTCAATTTCTAAGAAATTATTACATGTGCTTTCAAGGGATCTTTAACTTAATATTTCAAAATATTACTAAAGATATGTCATAATAATAACCTATGTTTGAGTTGTCTTACATAATGTTGGTATTCAAAAAATATTAAAACAGAAAATATGAGTAAGAAAATAAAACAGAGAAAAAGATGAAAGGGAAATAGAAATTTTCAATTTACCACGCTCTTTCCCAAGTTTTCTAATGTTTCTCCTTAATAGAGAAATAAAAAATGTTAGTCTATTTTTCAACTAATAACTAATTTAGTCCATTTAGTTTAAGCAATATAAAGACCTACGTCCAGCATTTTGGATAATCAAAACTGATCAGACTAGCAAGATGATTCTTAAATCACTTTGTACATGTAGGGAAGTCTTCTATTTTCTTTTTGTCTTTACTGTTCCTACTTTTATCTCTACTATTTCCCTTTCATCTTTTTCTCTGTTTTATTTTCTTACTCACATTTTCTGTTTTAATATTTTTTTTGAATACCAACATTATGTAAGGCAACTCTGAGAACTTTATGTGGTATTTGAGAAATTTGATAATGACTGTATACATAAAGAACATTGTATTAGTGATATTATAATTTCAGGTTTTCACATCCAGTGTCCCAGCCAGCAATGTATCCCAGGCTGTGGGGGCACACTGACTACCAGCCACTAGACCGCACATGGGTTGGTGTTTCATGAAGCCACAGCAGGAAACTTGCTGATGCTTAGGAAAGCAATCAAGAAGAGGCAAATTGTTCAGAGGAGAAAAGGGACATAAATAAAGTGGGACTCCCATGCCAGTGGAACCAGGTCAATGATGGGCAAGAGAGACAAAGTGGAGTCATGCCTCAGGCAATATAGACCATGTTTCCCTAATTATTCTAAAGCTCCACCAGTCTCTGTGATTGGTTAATTCTTGGTGGTCTCCCTCACTATCCTAAGGTCCTTGTGCCCAGAACTAAGTCTCTGTTTCACAGTCCTTATTTTCATGTGTTTATTTGCCTTCTGTTTATCCTCTTTGGTAAACTGGCATAATGTATTTGGCCCACTTTCAATTTTTTTTTTTTTATTTTCAGTCAAATATTTAGATTCCTTAATATACAAGAAATTGGGTCCTAAGTTGGATATGTAGTTTTCAGGTTTTCTTTTTTTTATTGTAAGACTTAATTTTACTTATCTAATTTTACACTTCATCCTTGTTAAATTTTTCATGACATAAGATTTTTCCCCTCAAATATGGTCACTATAGTTCTCCCACAACTAAAGCACCCATCATCCTCTACCAAAGACCTTTGTGTTTTCACCCTGCCCTGTTTTCTCCTCTCATCCTTTCCCTCCCACTCCATTTTTGTAAGCTTCAGACCTATGGTGCACTTTCAAAGATTGGTTTTTAAACTTGTCTTTGTCTGATCCTTTGTTTGAGGTCTCTCTAACATATATATTATATCCCACATGTAAGTGAAATGATGTGGTATTTATCTATATCCTTATGGCTTGTTTCACTTAGGATTATCACTTCCATTTTCATCCATTGTTGTTGGAAATGGTCTGACTTAATCTTTTTGATCACTAGGTAATATTCCACTGCGTAGAGAACATCTCCTTCATCCATTCATCGTTTTGGAGCATTTAAGGTGTTTCCCTATCTTAGCTATTATGAATAGTGCTGCTATAAAGATGGGAGTGCAAGTTGATTATTTTTGTGTTCTTTGGGTACATACCTAAGGTGTAATTGCTGGGTCATATGGCAGATCCATTTTAGGCATTTGAAGGATGACCACCCAATTTTCTATAGGTGTTCTGCCAGCCTACATTCCCACCAGTAGTGTTAGAGAGTCCCTTTTCTCCATATCCTCACCCATCTTTGTTTTTGGCTTTTTGATAGGAACCATTCTAACATGTGTAAGTTGGTAGCTCATTGTTGTTTTGATTTGCATTTCCTTGATAATAAACCATGATGAACATTTATTCATTTCTGTTGGTCATCTGCATGTCTTCTTTAAAGAAGTCTTAATTTAGTTCTTCAGCCCATTTTTTGATTAGGCTGTTTGTTTTCTTCCTGTTGAGTTGTATGAGCAGGATAAGTATCAGTTTGTCTTTGAAAGTTTTGTAGAACTTATATTTGAAGCCATTTTGCCTTGGGCTTTTGTTTATTGGGAGAATTTTGATTACTGTTTGAATTTTCTTGCTTGTAATTGGTTTGTTCAGGTTTTATATTTCTTTCTTATTCATTCTTGGATGATTGTGTAATTCTAAGACACTAGCTCATCTAGTTTTTCGGATTTGTTTGCATATCAATGTCCTTAGTAATCTCTTGTTATACTCTGAAATCTGCATTGTATGTTTTATTCTCTTTTATTTGTGATCCTCTTTTTTTGTGTCTTCTCCTTGTTTTTCTTTGTGACCCTAATTAGAGATTTGCCTATTTAATTTTTTAAAAGAACTAAATATTGCTTTCATTGATTTTTTGATAATTATTTCATTTATTTGTACTCTAATCTATTATTTCCTGCCTTCTACTGATTTTTTTCTTTATTATTCCTTTTCCATTTCCTTGAGATGAAAAGGAAGCTTTTTATTTGCACTACTTCTAGTTTACTGTTATTGCTGTGTCCCAAACATTCTGAAAGTTTGGGTGCCCACTATCATTTTTTTCAAAATAATTATTTACACACCCCTGCTAGTAACTTCTTACTAGTTCAGAATTAGCTGTTATAATAATTGCTTAGTTTCTCTGTTTGTAATGATAAAAATTATTATCCTTATGAGGATTTGCAGTGAACAAGGTATTCTAAGAGATGTTTATTTTACTAAGTGATTATTTATTTAAATAAGCACCAATTTTATTACCACTTTCTAGATGAGAAAATGAGACCTTGTAAGTTTTACTAATCTGTCAAAGGTCATAGACCTTAACTACTGATGATGTGAACTGAAAAATTCTTTTGCAAGAACCCATCTTAAGTATTTGATATTATCCCGACCTTTAAGATAGTATGATTGAGTCACTGCACTTGGTTAAGTTCATAGAGTAAGGGCTAGGGAGACAGTTATCCTTTCTGCTCATAATAAATATTAGTCCCTTACAACAAGTATGTCAAAGGTTTACCTAAGCTACTCCATGATATTGTACTTCAGCATCTTTGTATGTGTTTGTGTACGTGACTCAAGAAATATGAAGATTCCTTAAGCTAGTACTGTCCTTTATGCAAGCATATATCATAAATAGAATCTCATAGATTCACAAGTGTATGTAAATTACTGACAATACTTTCCTGTGCTCTAGAGTTCAACAATAACCATTGTCCTAGTGCCTGTATACTTGTGATGATGGCCTTCCATATATACCATATAGGACTTAACCAAAGCCTGCTCTTTTGGTTTGAGTTGACAAATGCTTACCATCAAAAGAATTCCCCCAGGGCCTCCCTGGTAGCACAGCAGGTTGAGAACCGCACTGTGAAGCATCCACTGCATCATTCACAACGTGAGTTCTATCCCGGGCCAGGGAGGGGACCCACATGGTGCAGCAGACCTCTCCAGCCTTGCCCGCTGATCCTCTCAGCAATGTATTTCAGTCAGTCTGCCTGTTCTGCTCTACACTCTGTCTCCGGTGAATCCTCTCACCTCCCATGACTCTGGCCTGTCCCCCTCCTCTTGTATGCATAAATAAAAAAAAATGTTTGGGAGATCCCTGGTGGCGCAGTGTGTTAAACAACACACTGTGAAGCAAACCGCAGCCACTGCAGCACGAGTTCAATCCCTGCTGCCGGCCAGGGAGGGGACCCACCTGGTGCAGCAGACCTCTCCTGCCTCACCCGCTGCTGCCCTCGGCAATGTTTCAGTCAGTCTGCCTGTTCTGCTCCCCGTTCTGTCTGGTGAATCCTCACACATTCCATAACTCTGACCTGTATCCCAACTCTTGTATGCATAAATAAATAAATCTTTTAAAATAAATAAATAAATAAATATTTTTAAAAATTTCCCAAATTTATACCAAAAATATTTTCATAAAATTTTAAAAGGCATGTTAGAGACCAAGATACTTTTTTAATAACAGTTTAAGAAATGACACCAATCATAAAATAATAATAGACAAGATTATGATTCAGGGATTAAAATAATATACAAAATAGTCCATGTTTTCTGAAAATACTAAATAGTAATATATTTGTCTGGAATTATATAGCAGTCAATGTAAAGAGATAGTTATGTGTTTCATAGCTTTCATTAAGGGGGAAAACTGTTTAAATCTGAGAAATAGTATATGTCATGTTTAATAAGTTAGATTTCATTGCTATTTTGTAATTATGATAATAATTCATATTTAAATAAAAGTAATGATTTCTCATACATTCTCAGTAGAGTGCTAGAGTAAAGACTGTGAATATCAGTTTCAAATGGCAAACTAATTCAAAGTGTTCAGTCCACTGAGTTTACCTGAATCAAGACTAACAGAAGGTTATTGCTCACCAGTCTTAAGGACAAATGGATTATTTTATTTGATTCTGATATTTAAATTATCATAATCTTGAAGATGAAATCTATAGAATGTTACAGATATATTTTAAAATGGTATAATTATATATGATGTGTATACACATTAGTGTGTGTATATATATTCTTGCATATATAAATCAGGAGGAAGATAGAGTATGAATTTATAATTACTAACTTGCTTTAGTCTATTTTCTTTCATATAGTAATATTTCTGTGACAAAATATACTGTTTCTACATCTCATGTAGGGATTATTCCTCACATTTCTGGAATAGAGTGTGGTGTGTTTAGAGATATGTCCTCCTGTTTCTGACCTCTGAACTGAAAAGTTTAGTCTCCCCATGGATATGCAAAGCCCTCCACTAAATTCTACATTGGGACATATCCTTTGAAAAATAAAAGTGATGCTGTTTTTGGTGCCACAGTGTCAATCACTTTAGGAACCCAAACTAAATATTCCTAAATAGCTATACTCTCCTTCTAGATGGATGTCAATTTCTAAGAGTGAGGGCACTGATACCAATTACCTATTGTCTATGGTTCAGTCGGATGCACCTGGGGAACAAATATCAGTTTCTTAGTGCTGCTATCATTATCAGTCCCACACTAACCCTGGGGTGAGTGTCCATTCCTTATTTTAAAATGTAGAAACCATCTAAATTATATCTCTGCTAGTTTGTTTTTGCATTAATTCCTCTAGTTTATGAATCTAATTAAATACCCTGGGGTCAGAAAAACTAACAGCAAATGTCAAGGGGTTCTATTCTTTATTCTTGTATTAAGTTATGTCTGATGTTCTTTACTGGCAAGAACCCTAAGTTTGACTTACAGGCCACAAGCTATGTGCTCCAAACTTGTGATATATGGCTCCCTCTGTGCACAATGTGTTCATCATCTTTTTATCTGCCTTCTGGTGTAAATAAATCATTTTTTGTCAGATCACATCTTGAAAACTACTTCTTATTAAAATACACTTGTTTTAAGTTTTCTTAATATTCCCCACAATAC
This sequence comes from Galemys pyrenaicus, assembly GCA_019455555.1. Lineage (NCBI taxonomy): Eukaryota > Metazoa > Chordata > Mammalia > Eulipotyphla > Talpidae > Galemys > Galemys pyrenaicus. The sequence goes on from JAGFMF010011502.1 coordinate 1,420,903, forward strand.
TAACTATAAATTAACAGCTATACATTAAAACCTACTTTTCTGGACTTACCCCATTCAAGAAACATTATTATAGAAGTCCAGTGTTTATCCTCTGGTATTCTTGAAAATTTTCTCTGATGACATGGTTGTAATTAACCTAAAAGGACAAAGTAAATCAAAGATCAAGATGAAGGGAAAATGTTCCCCTTTATAGTTGTTAGCATATAAAGATTTTTATGTACATAGAGAAACAAACAGTATTTGACTTGAGGATGATTATGATGATGTTGATGTTGAGATGGTGATGATTTTTTCCTATAGATTGAGAGCTTGAAAATATTTAAGAAGGTTTACTTAGATTAGTTATCTATAGACACATTTATTTTGCAAGCATTAGTGACATGTTATAAAGCAAATCATAGGAAGATATTACTAAATGAAAATGGTCCTTAGAGTTTTTTCAAATGATGATATCTGGTAATGAAATATAGATGTGTGGATTTATTGGAGACAAGAAAGTGACATTTTTAACAAATCATGGGAGAGTTATGTCATTTGAATTGAAAATTAAAGTTCATCTAAATTACTTTATTTTCCATAAAAATGAGTAATGCCTTCATACTCACTTTTATCACTATGTTGTGAAATATGTACATTCTTATAATTTCATAAATTATGTTATGAAAATATAGTTGCAACTAAGCCGTATAAATATTTTTGTAGATATCACTATTTTTGTGATGGTTACTCTACTGTATTAAAATTCATGATTTCAAGACCCCTATTTAATGTATTAGTTTTGAATCCATAAGAAAACATTGCATATACTATGTTCGAATTATTTTCAATTTAAGGTAACTTTTAATTTATGGTGACGCCCAGAGGAATGAAAATATCTAGTTTCTGACATTTTTTAACATGACACTGAAAACTCATTGTGTGGAATTTTTCACCATGAAACTGAATATATAATAATTAGTTAAATTTAGTTTTTGCTAACTAATAAATTAGCTAAATTCATTTTAACCCATTTCCCATAAATATTGGAAAAGAAAATAATTTTGCCACATTTTGGTTATGATTTACTTTTCCCCTATGTGTATACACACACACACACACACACACACTCTTTCACTTTTAATAATGTGAGTTATAATTTATCACTAAAAAATGCACACAAAAATGTATGTACACACATTTGCAAAGAAAATATGAGCGTGAGGATGTGAGGGTGATCTGGCAGGGACATCTGTTACCCCACTGATCACAATGGGTTGATTCAGCTGATCTAGCTGGCAAGATTGGTGTCTCCTTCCTCCACTCTGCCATGTGTGTCCCTTCCAAAGCTGCATGCTGCATTCAAGAGAGCAGCCTTCCCTGAATAGAGACTGACCATTTTACAGTCAAGAGTATATGAGTAATTGTAATTGCCTGTAAGAACCCTGCAAGCAAGCTTTCAAAATAACATGAAATATTCCATTTTATCTTGTGATATATTTGAGTATAGAGAATTGAAAATGAGGTAACCTTTTTCAGACAAGATGAAGCTCAATGGTATCTAAAAACAACCTTCCAATCTTATGGTCATGATTTATTCATTCATGCTTTAATACAATATATAAGAAAGTTGAGTTTAAAAAAAAATAATTTACTTCAGGACACTAACAAATTATTGGCTAGTCAGATTTTTGATTTTTCCTTAGACGAACAGAAATAATCAGCAGAACTAGAGCTTTCATTCGTGAGGTACAGCCCAGACACCTATTAGATGACTGCATGACCAAGTTTGGGGCCCACTTATCAGGTGAAAAATCAAGGGGAGTGAAAGTATGGTCCATCATCATTGATGCCATAGGCCATTACCAATAAATACCCAAGCATTTCTGAGAATACAGCCATATCAATAAAATGTTTATTCTGATGTTTATTATCCCAGCTTAACCCACTGTGCCACCAGGGAGGTCCCAAAAGATAAGTTCTACTAGTGAAAAGTTTTACAGATATCATAGGCATCTCAGGAAAAAAGAAAAGAAAATATAATTTTAAGATAATAAATATGGACATAAGCCTTAAAAAATGAATTAGACTACATGGACTTAATAGATACCTATAGGATTCTGTACCAAAAAAAAAAAGATGAATGCATATTTTTCTAAAGTACACACAAGACATTCTCCAGCATTGACCAGATACTGAGTCACAATAACAACAAATTCATGGAGGTAGAAATCACACAATAAGTCTTTGCTTATCATTAATATATCAAACTATAAACAACAAAAGAAAGAATGTAAATACTCTAACACACATAGAATGAAAAACACTCTACTCACAAACTACTGGGTTAATGAGGAAATTAAAGAAGCAATCAAAAATTGATAAAAAAAAAAGGGGAAGTATACAGTAATACAGACCTACAATAACACACAAGGAAAAGTTCAAATAAAAACCATTATCTTTTATCTCTAGGAACTAAAAGAAGAAACAACACCAAAAGTCACCAGAAGAAGGAAGTTTAAAAAATGGAATACCAGTTAGATAGGCATTTCAATGGAACAAGAAGCCCAAAAGCTGATACCTAAAATAAGTAAACAATGCAGACAAACCTCTAGCTAGGCTAACTAAGAAATAAAGGGAGAAATCTCAAATAAACAAGATCCAAATTAAAAGGTTTCAGCCCCATATGACAATGCTATTCTTTGCCTGAGTCCTGTGCTCCTGGAAAAAGAACAATGACTAAGAATCTCCCAGAAGGTTGTGCTAATGGAATTGGCTAACCACAAAGAATCAACTTATCCATGCATATTCATAGTCAAGTCTCTCTCACCCTTCCTTTTCTCTGAGATTTTCTCATGAATGAATCTTCTCCTTATTATGATAAACTGATTTATTTGCATAAATATCTATTTAACTCTTGTTTATTGTTGACTGGGTTTTTTTGTTTTCTTTTTTTGAATTGTATGCATTCTTTGTAGATCTTGGATAATAGCTCCTTGTCAAATGTATGAGGTGCAAAATTGTCTCCTATGCTTTTAATGTATTTTGTTGTAATACTAGTTTCTTTCACCTTACAAATGATTTTAGTTTGATGTAATTTCATTCATTTATTTTTGCTTTTGTCTTTCTTGTTGATGGTGGTGGCTGAAATGCTAAGGTTATTTTTGTTTTGTTTTATTTTGTTTCTAAGTTTGAAGATATTCAGTAGTGTCTTCTTGCATCCAATGCTTCTTCTATTTCCACGTCATTATGACTCCTACATCTCGCTAATACAAAGACAAATAACTCACTTTAGCTAAAACATGGAAATAACCAAAATGTGCACCAATTAATGAATGGAAAAGTAAAATATAGTGCATCCATACATAATAATATTATTCAGGCATACAGGAGAATGGATACTGATACATGCTATAGTGTAGATGAATATTGAATTATATGTTAAGTATAAGCACACAGGTACAACAGACCATAGTTTATATAAACAAAGTCCATTTATATGAAAGTCTCAAGAATCAACACAGTCAATTTTTCAACTTGGAAATCCTGTTGTTATTGTTGTACCTTAGAGATATTTTCAATCTTCCTTAAACATTTTCTACCATTTCCATGTTTATAAATTATGAAAAAAGTGTTTAAATATCAAATTTGTTAATTTATTCCTTGTATTCCAATACTGGCATTCTGTTTTTTTCTATTTTCTACATATATATCTGTATATAGATATGTATACATGTATGGATTCTAAAGTTTAATTATATTTTTCATATGCATATTTCCATGTTTTTATTTTTTATGCGTTATTCTCCATGATCATTTCTTCCTTCAAGGGGTAGATATTATACATTCTGGTATTAGTGCTGAGGACCAACCAAGGTGCATAAGTTTCCCTGGGTCCCTAGAACTCCAGCCTTTCACCACGGGCAGCAAGGGAGTGCTTAACACAGCTTCTTTCTCACCTACTCCTCGGCTACTGTTTCCTCATCTAAATGAAATTTGCTTCTCCAACACAATATTTCCTGTTTCCATTTTGAAAGTAATTCTCACACTATCTGTTCATCTAATGTTTACTTTCTTTTAAACACAGTACTGTAAACTATTTGTATATCAATTCTTGCCTATATTTTTTACTGGGATTATTGATAATAAGAAACATGTTCAGATTCTCATGCTAAAAATAGCTTAGCTACCTGTCATGCAACCATCCTAGGCCACATATGTTTGTATTCAGTTCTCACAGATGAAAAGATAATTTGGAGCCTTCAGTGGATTTTGCAGGCCTTTATTGCTGAGACAGGGAACTGTGTGCTTGGGCAGGCAGAGCAAGAGACTGCAACTCAGAGAGAGGCAGAACAGCAACACCTCTGCCTAGCCCCCTTTATACTGTTGAGAGCCTATAGCCACACAACAATTACATGATTGCAAACACAAGGTCTACCTGTTGTTTGCTAGATGTCTCAGTGGTGGAAGGTATAGCATTTCATGGTGTGGGCTGTCTGTTGAGTAGAAGGCGAAAATTAGCCTGGTTTTAATTCACATTCTTTATGCTACCTTGAAGAAAGAATAAAGATAGCAAAGTGCCATGATTTTAAAAGGTATTATGAAATATAAGTCTAATGCATGATGAAAAAGAGCTAGAAATTATAGGAGCTTTGATTTGTAATCAGATATTCAGAGGCTTCTTGAGCATTATATTCAATCATTTGGAACTATAAAAGAAAGTAGTCGGGAATCTAGTTCTATTTTTCAATATTAGAAAACATATTTTATCAGTAATGGTCTACATGTCAGAAGTTCTAGGAATAAAAGGAAAGAAAAGTGTTGATTTCACACTATATAATCAGCATTTTGCTAACGGATAGACTGTTGAAGTTTGCCTGTGATCAATTAAGTTAGTGTATGAATTATATATTTAAGTTTTCAATTCAATAAGTTTGCAGATCATTTAAAGTACACAAGTTTTTATTTTTAAAACATTTATTTTTATTTATTTATGCATAGAAGAACTGAGATATAGACCAGAGGTACAGGGTAGGGAGAGGTGTGGTGAGAGGATTCACCAGAGACAGAGTGGGGGGCAGAAGAGGTGGATCTTCTGAAATACACTGCTGAGGGGAACAGCGGGCAAGAGAGGTCTCCCTGGCCTGGGATAGACTCATGATGCAATGGTAGCTTAATAGCACTGACACTTTAACCTCTGCACAACCAGGATGGCCCTAGACTATATAAGTTTTTACTGACGTTTTCAGAGCCATGTTGTTTCACAAGAATGTTTTTAAATTATTTTAAACAAAGAGAAAATATGTAAATTTGCTAATTTTTTCTGTGGTAACAAATGCATACCTTAATGATCATTAAACATGACATTAAATCAGTCTCTTTGAGGTTAGGGGGACATTTTAGTACTGAGGAAACTGATGTTATTAGGGGAAAATCATGGCATGAATAAACATTTTAATTATAGTGGTTTATAAGTGCTACCATTGTGTATGATTTTGTTGCTGTTAACAATAATTTTAAATAAAGTAACCTTTTAGATCTCCAAAATAACAAAACTTATAACTGAAATTGTTAAAATACTTAGTTTCTTCAAAATGAAATGTTTCCTGCAGTTTGAATACATTCTTTAAATATAATATGTAACATTTTAATAGATTTTAAAACAATGAATTGATACCAGTTATGAAAATTCACAAGCTCAATATCAATTATAATTTTTGCATAATTAATAGGATTTAACCACAAGCATCATGACATAGTGATCAAATTAACGATGCATTCTATCCCTTCACATGCTTTTGTAATGTGAGGAATCATTTTTTCAAGTCTAAGGACTAAAAATATGTGTGCAAAAAGCAACGTAGTAAAATTCGCTACTTTTCAAAACAGTGGTTGCTAGGGGTTGGGAGAAAGAAGGAATAGAGAAGGGTTTTTCTGTTTGTTTGTTTAAATAATTACATTTTTACTATATAACTGTCTGTTATGAATTCAATCTATACTTTCTTGTTGGATTTAAAAGTAAAAAAAAATAAAATAGCTAAGTTCTTTGAGACTTTGATAATGTCTTTTTCTTTATAATTTTTTTTTGTGTTCATAAAATATCTATGACAAATGTCACCACATAATATATATTGTGACCACATTTTGTATGGTATAACCAAAAATTCACTTTGGTTAAAAATGAGCATCAGATAGTTTAGGTAGAAAATAAAGAGTCATTAAAGGGAAGAAAATAGAATAAAAAATAAAATAAATAAATAAACAAAATTTAAAAAAAGAAAATAAAGAGCCATTAATTTTCCTACTAATCTATCTGATATTCATATTTAACCAAACTGAGTTAAAATAATAACTTAAAATTATTCAAATAATCTAGACGTTAATATTTATGATTAAGAGAATAAATTAGAATTCAATATTGTGGTTTTCTTAAAGTTTAGTGTTAACTGAAAAAGACCATAAAAACCTATAATGTTGTTCTGCACTAATCACTATTCCAATAGAGTATTGACTTATTCTCAAGTGTGAAGTAAAATCACTTTTACATATTGAAAGACACAGTCATTTTAGTCATCTTAAAAGCACAACTGAGCTGAGATGTATTTCATTTATATTCTATTTGCAAAACAAACAAAAAAAATCCAAATTTTTATGGAGTTAATAAATAGGTAGAGTAATACTTTCAAAATCTTAGAAAACTGTGGCCAATTAAAGGTAAATGTAAACCATTTTCTCCAGGTATGAGGAAACAAGGGCTCATTTGCTATCCCCCATATCAATTATTTCCAAACACAAAGAGTGAATTTGAGACTTTAACATTTGGAATAAACATAAATCTCTCAGAATTAAAACCCATCCCTGTTTTTTATAATTTAGAGATATCACCAAAATCATAGACCAAATAGCCTCTACATATGTGAAACTGTAATTCAAGAATTGGTTTGGAAGTCCATTTAGAGATTTGCAAGAGAGATGCATGAGACAACAAAAGATGCTGCTATTTTTCCTGCTTTCCAATATCAAATGTGTGAGATTTTGTACTAAGTTCAAGTTTATTTCTTGCTACTTTATATACATGTACATCTGTTAATAATTGCTCAGGAATAAATTTTGTCTTCACTCTCTGTTGGAATGGAGGGATGATACTTTTGCTAGCAAGATTACTTATTTCTCTGGTTAAATAAACAAATAATTTAACCAAATATATGACAAATTATTAGTCTACATAAATCTTTTCTAAAAGTAAAGAGAGTCTAAATTAACATGTCAATTTGCTTAAAATGTAAGACTAATTTAGCACATATATAGTGGTTACAAAGTTCCAAAATTTTAAATTTTTTATTGAAGTAACATTACATTATAACACTAGATGAATTTCAAGTGTACATTGCTATATATCAATATCAGTAAAAAACTATTTTTAAGAAATAATTTACGATAATTATATCATTGGGCAATAATAATAATTATTGTTATTAATATCAGTAGTATACTATTATTATATTAGAGCCAAAGGGAACCATAATCCAATTCAACACCTTCATGTCAAAGAATAGGTACATGAGTCTCTAGATTTAACAACTTACTTGTAGTCATGAGACCGAGACATGGTCAGTCAGGATTGGGCGCTGGTGGGACTTGCAGCACATGTAGTGCATTGAGTGGTCTTTCTGTGTCTCTTAGAATCAGTTCAGCACCTTAAGAGTTAACATAAAGTTTGCATGCCAAGCAATGTTTCCAAAATGATATTTTCAGATTCCAAGAGTATCTTTAATCAACTCACAAAGTTTATTAAAATACAAGTCTAAAGCACAAGCCTGGAACTATGGGTGTGGCAATGGAATAAATAAATATCACAAGTTTCCTACTTATTATTAGTTTAGAGCTATTAAACTAAATATGTTACATTTCTACTGGGCCTTTAATAATCAGGGACACTATATCTGTTTCGAAGGTATTTAATTTTAGTCTGTTTCCTATTAGAAAGATAAAGCCAGAAGCAAAATAAATATTTTTCCTGACTTTCAATGACAGTTTATTTAATAGAATGGCATGATATTCAGTATTGCCAGTCCTCTTAAAGAAACATAAAGCAATCTTGTTAAATTCTATCATACTTGTGTTAGGCAATTGATCGATACCCTTTGAGACTGAAGTTTGAGCTAAAGCCAATTGTTACATAAGAAACCTGCCCACAGTACATTTGTCATCCATGTTTTCTGTTGTTCAAGAAAAAGTAGAGTGATATTGGTAATTTGACTAGATTTGTCAACTGGTAGTATTTGAGTCTGACTTAAAATTATGGTCTGTGACTAGGTGTGAGAATAGATAGTAAGAGAATGTGGCATGTGCCTATTCCCAGTGAACAACTCCGGTAGGCTCACAATAACTTATGGGTTAGATAAGATTGCACACAGGCACCCCCAGGGCCAAGAGAGACTGAGATGATGGATGATCGCAGAGGGAACAGGTGGCAGCAATGGAGGCCAGAGCAACTGAATTCTCATTCTGTCATCCCAACTAGTGACAATTATGAGTGAATTCTGCTGTAAATGGTGGGAAAGGGTTAAGACATTTGTGCATGTAGGAATTGGCCAATTTCTTGTAGTTCAAAAAAATCTGAATACATGGTAAAATAAAAATTAAACTTAGAACTCAGAACAATGATATTTAAAAAGGAAATCTTCAACTGGAATATTTTTAGCAAGACTTATTTTAGGTGAAAAAATGAAGGTGCTAGATTTTGATTTATATAAAGACTATTAAAATTTTATCAATTTCTGAGTCAGTACAAATTAAACTTCTGTATTCCTTCAGCAGATAACAATCTAAATTAACATTATTGGAAAGTGTCATAGGAAAAGATTAGCTAAATTAAGAAGTAAGTATGAGCTAAATTAAGAAGTAAGCATCCTTACTTATAATTCAATTAAATAGCATGCTTATTTCTCTTACTATAATTGCATTTACTGACATTTAGCAAAGCACTTCTTAAGTTTATAATAAAATTGCAGGACTACTAGATAAAATTATCTTAAAAGTAAACAAAACTAGTTTACTGTATCTCTACATGCTACCAGTATCCTCAGTGTCTAATGTGTTAACAATCTTTCTGTACGTTTGCTTTGTAGACATGTGAATTATGAACTCATCAGAGTCCACAGCATGATGTGATCCACAAAGCTAACACCTACTTGGCAGGGTTGTTGTGAAAATGAATTAATGCTTATAAAATGCTTTGAAGATTTAAAAAATTTTATGTGTAATGCACACTATTGTCATTCCCCAAGCAAAGTAATCTGTTTATTGGATAAATGTGATATTATTTAACAATCATAGATAATTTACAGGCCACTTCTTTGAGTAAAGACTCTCCCATGAAAATTAAGTACTTAATTTTTATTCTGTCCTTTGAAAAATGTTCTATAATCTCTGTTACTTGAAAACAAATACAGAGGTATTATCAGGTGTTACATTTTATGCTCCACTCTGCTCCCTGTGCTAGAGTATGTGTGCTGGACTGTATGAAACCCAGTGTGTAACAAGAGATGATACTAGATAAACTATTCAGAGACTCTGACTTTCAGCAGTCTGCAATTTAGTGTAAAAGATTAGACAGGTAATTATTTATAAGAATTACAATCACTTAGTAGCCACATAAATATAACCTATTAGTTGTCATTGGGAAGCAAGAGAAAGAGTGCAGTCATTTGCAGAGACTGTCCTACACATAAAATTGGAAAGTCTAGACACATAGAAATGCTGTTGGGAAAACAGAGAAAGACAAAGTATTTTCAGTAAAGAGGCACTAGAAGCCCAAAGAGCCCCTATCTATATAAATGCCAAGAATAACAAATAGCTCAGATTGTTGAAATTTAGAGGAAAAGAAGATTAGTTTTAATTCTGGGGAGATTTCTCTTTACTCCAAATGTTAAGGACTCATAGTCACTATTTCTCTATCATAATGATTAGTAACAGAATTTAGAAAATTAACTAAAAGAGGTATCTAAAATGAGTAGATAAGAGAAAGTTACAGATGGGGGAAATAGTTAAAAAGATATTAAGTCAAATTCAGTCATTAATTTATTTTACTTCTTACTATGTATATTAATATTTATTACATATCCACTATGTTCCAGCCCACAAGGAAAGACCTGTAGTTACTAAAATAATATGTGTGTATAAATATACATATATACATGATAACTAATCTTGAACAGTTCTGGAATATTATAAATTATGTTGTACATTTGGTATAAAAACACAAAATGCTATAGAATCTAAAGAATATATATTCTACAAATATATATTTAGACTGAAGTCAAGGAAAGTAATCAGGAGGCTATTTAGGGAAGGAAACGTAAAGGATCAAACCATCTGTGTTTTACATCCAGAAAGCCAAATTGTGAACCATGAAAAATACCTTTTCACAGGGGAGTTTTATGTGATAGGGCCAAGAAGAGAGTCGGTGGATAGGCACCCTCCAAAAAAAAACTGGCTCCCTGAATGGTGGGAGTGCTGGGTTATACAATGGAGGAATGGATTATCAGGGAAGTACAGGACTTCATATTTTCAGGTCTGAAGAGGTACTGGAGATCTAGAAAATGTGAGTCAAGGTATTTTATTTTTCCCAGAAGACTGTTTTCTCAGAAATCAACAGATACTTGTTTCTGATGCTACTATTAACTCCAGACAGGTACAGAAAATTTTATTAGGGATGCATCACAATCAGTGTTCCAAGTTCTTGGAGCCAGTAATAGTTAATGATGAGAAAAAGGGTAAGAAAAAGAGAGAAAAAAGTGTACTTAGATTTAATTCAACTTTATTCTTACTTTTTTAGTCTAAGGGAGGTTTTGCTGTTATTGTAAAATCCCTGGGATCTGGTTATGGCAATACCTGAGCTGAACCTGAACATAAATAGTACTTAACCCTGTGATAATAGAAATTTAGAATATACTAGACAAGTGCAGCTTATACAAAGGCAAAGAAGAATTCAGAAGGCAGTCCTGTGTAACTGCCTTAGTAGAGGAGGAAGGCAAATTTCAAAGGGGAACGAGGAGGAATACTGTATTTACATATATACATAAGCAGAAGCCAATTAAATAAATTTAATTTAAAAATATGGAGATACAATTCAATCAAAAAATAAGAAAAGAAGAAGAAAGAAATCATTCTACCTTAAGCAATGGAGAGAATCAAAGGAAAATGACCATGGAGAACCAGCATGATAAGATTTTCATTTTAGCATATTTCTGTGGGGACAGAAAAGGAACAGGCAGTCAGGGAGGATGATTTAAATATATATATGTATTATATAAATATAATGCTTTACTTAGAAATATACATACAACTGAGTGCATAAATCTTAATGTACAACTGGTAGTTTTTTATATAAGTGTACACAGTGTTTCCACCAACTAAGTAGAGTGCAGAATGTTTTCAGGATTTAGAGTTGTGTAAAATGCTTTCCCCCTAAAGGACATAAACTTTCCTAACTTCTAGTCTTTGCACTTGGTCTTGAAAGTCATATAAATATAGTAATATATTTGCTATATTATAATTATTACATTCTCCTTATATTATTTTAGGTCTCATTTCTTCTGTTCCATATTATATCTTGGAAACTCATCATGTTTTTGCATGTAACAGAAGTTCACTTTAAACAAATTGATGATAGATATTTTGGTTATATCCATTTTAACTAATTATCAATATATTGCAACATTTTGTATATATTTTTATGTAGTGTAATCCTTATTCATCTTGAATATTTAAAGATAAAATATCCAGCTATGAATAGACAAATATTTAGCTTTAATAAACATTACAAAAGAGTTGTCTAACAGTTCAATTCATACACTACCAACCATAAATGAAAATTCTGTATCCTTGTCAACACTTGACATTGGCAATCTTGTGAGTTTTAATTTTGATGTATAGTTGTAGCTCATCTCACTTTGGTGATTGTTTTATTATACTGCACAACTTATTCTTTTTAATCATTAGCATGTCATTTTTTATATTACCTATTCAAGTATTAAAAAATTGGGTTATCTTTTTTTAATAATTTTGAAATATATAGGCTGGACACAACTGCTTATATAGGTAATATAAATATGTCTCTTAGCTGGTGGTTTGCCTTTTTTAAATTCTCTTAATGGTATCTTTAGGACAGGTTTTCTTATTCTAAAGGAAAGTATACAATGTCCATTTTTGTTTGTTAAAAATGGTAATGAACCATTTTTGTTTTTGTTTAAGACTAGGAAAGATTTGACAATACTCTTTTATGCGTTCTTCTAGAGATATTATTGATTTGCCTTGCACACTTAAGTCTATAGTTTATTAATTGGAAAAAAGAATCAATGAACAGCTGAGTATAATGTGAAATATGGGCTGTTTCATGTTCTTCATATGGAAAACCATTTCTTCCAGTGCCATTCATAGAAAAGAGCATAATTTCCCATTTGTGGGCATTTGACAAAGGAAAACTATAAACCAAAGAAGTGGTAGTAAAAATGGAAATAACTGAGCACATTTAATCAGCTAAGGAGATACAATTTATTGCACTTCATTAGTGATTCAGAGTCAGCTTTGCCAGAGAGGAATCAAAATGACTCAGGGTTTTGCCTTGGGCAGCCATTTAGATAGTCACATGGCCTACAAAGAGGGAAAGTGCTAGAGGATTAGGCTGGACAAGAGAGAATATGCAGAGCAGACATCATTTGCAGCAAATTAATTTGAAACCCTGAACAGGAATGCATTTTGGATGGCTGCCTGCCAGGCAAGTTTAACAATGCAGAGGAGAGCTACTCAAAATAGGAACTACAGTCACAGAATTGGAAAGAGGATTGATTTAGGAAGCCATGGCTCTTTTACCCAATAAGCTTTCTGACAATATAGGTATTCAAGACCAGCTCATGAGGAACAGAATAAAATCTTACAAAGAGTAAATAGAGACTTTCCAAGGTTGTGCATACTGGACTCAAAAATTAATCTTCACGTAAGCAGCTACAAAAAAAGGGGGCATTTACCAACATTGAATTTGATGTGAAAAAATGTGCTAAGTGCCATAACACAGAAGTATGTACATTGTGTGAATGCAAATTGCGACATAAAATTGCCATGTGAACCTCATTCCCACAGTGAACAGCCTTCCCTGTGATTTCTATTAGGTCATGAAGGCCATCCTAGCTCCTTATCCCTGCAGTACAGACCGTTGAGTTCTCAGCCTCCCTCCCTGAACACCATTACATTCATGTCTACTATGAACTGGGATCATCTTCTCATCAGGAAGCATCTGCTGGTAGAGATACTAAAGGAACACGGAATATGGGGTTTTAGAACACTGAGAATTAGCCTATAAAGACCTGGAAAAGATTAAAAATAATGGCACTTACAATTATAAAAAATAACAGTGTTAAAATACTGTGTATTTGTGATTTTTTCAAAAAGAATTCAATCGCATTTTCACTACACCTATAAGTACTTTTTAAATATAAAAAAAGAATGCTTCATTTATTTTTCAATATTTACCTACATAGTAATTCCATTATATCAAACACTATAATTAGAGCTGATTTATAATGTTTTGCTTATTGTTTCAATGAATAATTACATAAATGTGACATAAAGAATATATATGGTAAATAATGTATCCTTAGTTTTCCTTTTAAAGATAGCATAAGATTCTATTCAAATGTTAAATATTTAGTTGACTTCCATATATTGTGCTTTACAAATGTTTTTATATTTGTAACTACTTCTATTAATAAATATATATACATATGCAATTTTATATTATTGACTGAAAAATAAATTCTTGGTGAAAAAAACATATAGACGGAGAGACAATGGTTCAAGATTAACAGTTACCTGCTAATCCAGGATCTCACCTGCTGACTCAGGATCCCTATCTGTTCACTCAAGGTTCTCACCTCAAGTCACTCAGGGTACCATCTTGTTAACATAGTATTCTTATTCATCATCCAAACCTCTTCACTTGGGATCCTTACTCATTCAGAATCTCACCTGATGACTCAGGGTCCCTACCTATCATTCAGGGTCATCACCTGCTAACTCAAGGTCTTCATCTGCTTACATGAACCAATATACACTTGGTTTATGGAAAGCCACCAAAGTTTAATCAATTTTTTTCTAGTTATTTTTTCTTCTGAATCAATGTTTTCCATAGAGCAAGTAAAGCCATGATTTGTTTTAAAGATTTTGACATTGGTAAATCCTTTAAAATTTATTATGTCAATTTTCAAAATTTGTCTTATACTAACAGAAGCAACAAAAAACGAAGGCTGATTGAAATGTGTCAAAATAATGATTAATGTTAGTGATAGATCATTAACATCTATCAGGAGCTAAGTTGGCTTGACTGTTTAGCAAGACCAAACCAATCTGGCTTGTTGGTGAACAGATGTGCCAATTAAAAAATAAATAGGATATATGAGAACTTCGGTCCTAAGTCTAATACTTCTCTAAAACCATAAGAAAAGTTACAATATAGGTGAAATTATCATTTCTTTTCACTGTTAATAAGCATGTGCACTTTACAGACACATTAAAAATTTGTATGTACAAACTATGCTAAAAGCTATAATGACCATTATATATTCATCTCATTTGATTTGTAGGTTATTGTAAATTTCAGTACAATTTTCTCCTTCAGAAACATGTGTGAATCTATACTCTAAGATTATATACAGTGTTATAAACCAAAGTTGCCTCAATAAAATTTATACAATTAAAATGAAAATTAAAAATGCAATGAGGGGCCTCCCTGGTGGCATAAGGGTTAAAGTCTCAGTGCTATCAAGTTATTGACAGCCACTGTGGCATTAGTTTGATTCCCCAGCCATGGAGGTGACCCATATGGTGAGGCAGACCTCTCCTGTCTTGCCTGTTGCTCCCCTCAGCAGTGTATTTCAGTAGATCCACCTGTTCTGTTCCTCACTCTATCTCTGGTGAATCCTCTCACCCCCCTCTCCCACACCTCTGAGCTAGACCCACATTTTTTATGAATAAATAAACAAAATATATCTTAAAAATTAATACATTGAGGTAATAGATACATAATAAATTCTTAAAAAGTTTTTAAAAAGACAATTTTTCTTAGAATTTATTTCAGACATTAACTTTAAATAAGTTATATTTTCTTTAGCCTTTGGCAGTTTTGTAGTAAATTATACATAACAAAAATTTGCCATTTTAATAATTTTAAGTGTACTGTTTATTGTCATTAAGTACATGTACATTATTATGTAATTATTAAACACTAACTCCCCATTACTTGCAGCCTCTGGAAACCATCATTTTTTTTGTCTGTCTCTGTAATACTGAATACTGTAGGTACAACATAACTCACTGATAATAATGGTAAAAGCTAAGACAACTTGAAAAGCCTCAGCTATATGCTAAGTTTGAATGCCCAGTAGAAATTCTATGATACTGGAGATATTCTACATGTGTACTATCTTATATATTACAATTGCCAGCCAAATATGATTGTTGGATGTTTGAAATGCAGCAAGTACAGCCCAGGAACTAAATTATAAATTTTGGTTAATTTCAGTTAATTTAAATTTAAAATTAAATAGCCACATGTAGCTAGCTAGCATTTTCTGTATCAGATAATAGAGTAAAAAAATGATCTTTTGGATTCATTGAAATGTAAAAAACTATTTCTATAACCACTGAAACTTTATTGATGGGATTATTCATACCGCTACACTAGTCTACTCACACCACAACCATGAGATAAAACAGTTGCATCATACTGTGTTCCCTTTGAAATCAACCTTTTCTCCTTGCCTCTGTGCTACAAAAATGCTAGACTACTTTCTGTCACAATGGATTATTTTGCTTCTCTAGAACTTCATCTAAATTAAAAAATAGTAGGTAGTCTTGTGGATCTGACTTCATTCAATGAACATTATGTTTTCAGATTCATCCATGTGTATGTATATCAGTACTAATTCCTATTACTTGATGAATAATATTCCATTTTAGGACTCTACACAGTCTTATTTATCTGTGCATCTATTGAATATGCTGCTTCCATTTATAAGTTATTATGAATACTCACAAGTAGTGTATGTGTTTTCAATATTCTTGAGTTTATACCTCAAAGTTGGTATTTCTGGGTTGCATTGTAAAATATATTTCATGCTGAAAACTGTACCAGTAAGTTAGGAAATATTCTATTTATTTATTTGACTATTTAATGTTATACCCAATATATTTTTTTAAAAATTCAGTATATTTCATTTATCAGTAAAAGTGTAAGCTAGTTAATTAAACATACAAGTTAAAACAATGTTGATAATTATTTGAAGGTACATCCAAGAACACATCATATATTGAATAACTCTTAATGCTTTAATTTTAGGAATATTTATTTATCCTTCTTATAGAAGTATTTCTAATGTTTTCTTCTTATGGTCTTCTACTGTAATCATTATTTTACCTATGTCCTGATGTTTATTATAATTTATTATGGGTATACATAGAATTAAAAAAAATTAAGCCAAAATGCCAAGAACTAAGCTACTTACAGTTTTTGAACCTTCCTATAAGTATGAAAAATGCTTTTATTCTTGTGATACATATTTAGGATCTTTCAAGGGATAAATTAAAGTTGTGGGAGTATTCACAGATATCAAATAATTTTGGCAACTTTTGTGCTACTTTGTTCATTTTAACATATGGTAGTTTCCCACTACCTGTGATTTTCATTTCTATTGTTTCAGTTACCCATGATCAAATGAGTTCCAAAAGTATATTCAACAAGAGAGAGAAAAAAAATTAGATAATTCACATATCTTTTATTGCAATATTTTTTTAGTTGTTAATCTCATGTGACTAATTTATAAATCCAATTTTACCATTGGTAAATGTATACAAGAAAACATAATACATGTATGCTTTGGTATCCCATTATTTTTGGCTCCCATTGGAGTTTTGGGAGCATATCACCCATGGATAAGGGATAACTACCATATTGACTTATAAAATGGGTTAATTTCTAATAAAAGTATATAATAGCTATATTTAATGCTATTTATTTAAATATATAATTTAACAGAAACCATAATATCTTCAACAAAAAAGAACAATGTTAGATAATGGAAAAACCAAATTGGATTTCTCTTTTTTTCTACAAAGAGATCATAGATGGTCAGAGAGGATAGAAAGAACTAACTTAGGAGTTACAGGAAACATAATTAAATGACTTGCTGAGAAGTCTTCAGTCTTCACAAGTCATAGCAATCATAGTTGTTCATTGTAAATCCCCTACTTCCTGGCAGCTGGCTAATTTTTATCCCAAAGATGCCTGTTTTAATTGGCTCTCATCTTTAAATGGCATCAGATTCAAATGCTTGCGATTAGAAACAAGAAAAAGATGCCAACAATTTGAAAAAACTTCAAAAGCAAACACATTCTGTACAAGCGATCAAATGTACAAAATTACTTGTCCTGCTAGATATTTATCAACTACTACCTTAATTCAATTTTTTATATGCATGTAAAGTTGTTATCACTTTGCTACACAATTTTACTAGTGCTTTGTATCACTATTCAGTTCACTATATCAAGTAATAAAACAAATATTCCCCAATATATTTATCACTAATATTAATTGCTGTATATTTAATATGATTCAAAAGAAACAGAACACTTTTAACACAAAAACCCTGAACAATGTCAGACATTGACACTATAAATTGACATTCTTTCTTTTCTATGGAGAAGTCAATGAAGGTAGCACTGAATAGTGGGAACGATCATAAAATATAGTAATCCCTCATTTAGGTATATTTCCAAAGGAAATGAAATAACTTTATGTGCCATGTATATTGCAACATTAGTCACAATAGTCAAGGCATGTAAAAAACATAAATGTTCAGTAGCAGATAATGGATAATGCTTACATGGTAAAAATATACAATAGAACATTAGTTAGTTATATAAAGAAATCTTTCATTTGGAAATACATGTGTGAACCTTGAAGGCACTACACTAAATGAGATAAATTACAGTGAGAAAGATAGTGACTTCACTCTTTTATATAATGAAAAAAAAATAACTTAAAGTCATAAAAACAAAGAATCACAGTTGCTAAGGACTGAACGATGGGGATTTGAGGAGATGTTAATCAAAAGTACAAACTTAAAGTTATAAAATGAATATGTTTTGAGGATACGTGATACAACAAGATGAATATAGTTAACAAAATTTTGTTCTTTAAAGTTATTGTAAAGCTGGAGCTTTAATATTCTCACCATAAAAAAAATAGCAACAGTAAAATGGTAAGTAGGTAAGGGATGTGTTAACTAGCATTGCAGAATATGACGATTTGAAAATTCTGCTCCCTTAAATAGAATTAAAAGAAAAAAATAAGAATCTGAATTCTGCTCAGAAATTTTTGAAAATCTATTGCTAAAGATGGGATTTTTTGCACAAAGAGCCCATGTCAAGGTTGATGAAATGCTGTGGAGGTAGTGTGGTGAGAGGCAAGGAAAGTTGTGTCTAGGATGGAGGTCATTCTAGCAAGATCAGTCTGAGGACATGAAACTGGCAGGGTAGTATAAGACTATGAATATTTCCATTGGTACTGTTTAGTATGGACTTAATGCAGATGGGTAGGTTAACATCTGGGATGTCTTGGTTCTATAGCACCGAGTCTGGTGGCCTGCAGTGTGGATGGTGCACCCCTGCAACCCCTCCCAGTTAGAAAAGTCATAAGAACAACTTCCATTTTGATCCAGTCAGTGATGATGTTGCAGTAGTTAACTCAACTATCCTTATAACTGAAGAAAAATAATCTGCGCAAAAAGAAAAATAACCTGCCCAAGGAAACAGGAATGACACTTCTGTGCCTCTCCTAGCCAGAGAAGCTGTCAGAGTGACACCACATTCCCAGCCAGGGAAGGACCCTTTGTGTAGTACCAGCTGTAAAAATGGAAACTACAGAAACCCTGCAGCCTTTCTAGCTGGAGGAGCCTGGACTGTGACCTGGCCGAGGCATAGGCCAGCAGTAGCATGGGTGGTCGGTCTACACCCTCCTCACAGTCAGTAAAGCTCAGAGAAATGCATGCTATGCAGTCCAGGATCTGCATCCAATACCTGGAAAGAATGCTTGGAAGCACAATCTCTGCTTCCAAGGAAAGCAGCAAAGAGACAGACCAGAGAAGCCAGATTCTGTGCAATGTGAACACAGCTTAATCTGCATAGAGAGAAAAGGAGACAGAGTTGAAACTTCTGCCTGAGGACAGACATCACTGTTCAACAATATTGAGATCACCTCTTTGGACTATAGTTTCACCTCACTCCCTCACCAACTACCAATTTAAACAAATATAAGCAAACAAAAGTAAACCTATAACACCAAAACCAGAAAAAAAACAAGCAAAGCAACACACATGCCTAGGCAGCAAGGATCATTTGAACACTAACCAGAAAACCTGAAGAAGATAATAGAAAGTCACAGAATTAGAGGATATGACAAACACTTTTTGCATAACACTCAAAAAAAAAAAAAAAAACACCAGACTAAAACCTAAATAAATTTTCAGACAGTAAGTCAAACACTGAAATACAGGTACAGGATCTTGAAGAAATTCAGGAACACTTGAGAACGCTTTAATAAGGAGAGTGAAGATAACAAAAGAACACAAAAAAGGGACATTAACGGAAATGAGAACAAATATGGAAAGCATATCAAATAGACTGAAGCAGAAGTGAGAATTTTGTAAATTGTAAACACAAGTGTTCAAATGACCCAAACAGAAAGAGAGAAAAAAATGAGACTTAGAATGCAGAGAAAAAATGCTATGAGAAATACAACACTTTATGGTATGGGAAATAAGAAGTTGAAGAGATAGAAAGAAGTACAGACCCTTTTCAAAGAAATAATAGCTGAGAACTTCCCTAGTTTAAGGAAAGAAATAAACATTGTTGTCCAGGAAACAGAAAGAACACTCAAATTCCTAAATGCAAAATGACCCTTATGAAGTCACATAATTGTTAAACTTTAAAAAAGTGTAAGTAAGGAAAACTTTATTAGGATTTCTAGAGAAATAAAGAGCGTAAAAATACAAAGTTACTTGGTCAGACTTGCATCAGGTTTATGTTTTTGTTTTTTTTTTTTATCAGACACCATCAATATTAGAAGAAAGTGGAATGAAGTGTTTATAATTCTAAAAGACAAAACTTTCCAGTAAATAAGGGTCTATCCTGTAGAATTATCATTCAAATATGATGAAGAAACCAAAGATTACCCCGAAAAATAATGTGTTTTACTGATACTAGAGTTGTTTTGCAAGAAACATTGAATGGAATTCTTAAATGGGAATATAAAGGAACATAAGACCTTGAACAAAGTGAAAACAGTTATACAGAATCAAAAATGTAAAGAAACAGAACTACATCATACTAAAAGTTTTAGCACAATATAAGAAACTATCTTCAAAATAAAAAGACGCCCTAATGACTGGGAGAAATATTTGCACATCATTTATCTGACCAGGGACTGACATGAAATTCTACAAAGAACTCAGACAACTCAACAAAAATAAAACAACTAACCCACCCAATCACGAAATGATCAAAAGTTAAGTAGACACATCTCCAAAGAAGACATGCAAATGACTAAAAAGTTCAATGTCTTTAGAATCAGACTAATGTAAATAAAAACCACAATGAAGTAACACTTCACTCTGATAATAATCTTCAACAACAAAAAGCAAAACAAAATCAGAAACAACAAATGTCATCTGGTATGTCTAGAAAATGAAAGTCTAATGCACAGTTCCAAGAGTGTAATCTGTTCCAACCCCTCTAAATAAAACAGGAAATAATGAAATAGTAAATAAAGCAATATAAAAGACCACACATATTAATAGTAGTATAATACTAAAGAACATTAAGGAATGACCTGAAAGAGTCTTTTGTTTGAATGTGCACCAGTATCAATTCCCTTGAATTGCTAGAACACTGTCACACAAATGGGAGTGATGGAAGTATTGTTTATTGAACATATACACACATATTGTTGTCTATAGGTATTTTTATATAAAATTCAGAAATATTAAGCAGTTTAAAAATTATTACACTTTTTACTTTGACTCTTAACTATTTTCATTGCATCTATTTATTTTCCGTGGCACTTTTTCACTAATAAGAAATCTTATAAGAAGACTCTTATACTTTAATGACTTTGCCATTGACAACCTAGCAGATGTTTTATAAGATGTTCAAGTTTTTTTGTAAATTTGAATGTTGTAAAATAACAAATTCATTGTTAGTCATTTCCTGTTTTCAACAAAATTACATATGGTTAAAGTCTAAAGACAAACCTTTTTAAATAGAAAATGATTGGAATCCAGTGTATATTGTTCTAAATAATAATTTTACTTTTATAAGGGAATGAAGAAATTTTAGAATTACACTGGGTAAAAGTTTTAGATATAAAAGACTGAATAACATTAGGGTCTGTATAAAAGCCTAAGAATCAGACTGGACAAATTCAGATACTGGATCTTCTGTCTGATCTCTCTGATTTTGTGCAAGTTCCCCATTTGAGACTCAGCTTTTTCAATGAGTTTTTAAGAGGAAACTTTTAGCTATATTCCATTATATTAGTGTTGGTTAAATACAATAAACAAAATGTCACATATACCTACCATCATTCATTTTCTTTTTACCAATACTGAATAGTTTTTATGAATAAAATTATGATGATTATAGTGGATCATATAATCTGAATACACTAAGTGAAAAAAGGAAAATCCCTAGATAGACTAAAAAACCTGCATATCTTGGGTTGCAGTCAGATGTTGTAGGAGAACAAATTAAGATTGTAAGAAAAGTAACTGTAAATAATTTATTGATTTTAGTACTTAAGAAGAAGTATTTTATATGATGTGAGTTCTTCTATACAGTTAGAAATCTTGCACTGCAGATATAACTAAAATTATAAACCAAGAACAAATAAAATATTGCTGAGCTGAAAGAGGGGAATGCTCAGACATTATCATCATGAAGACAATTAGAAGAACAATGTGTGGTGTAGCTGATACTAGGAAAACATTTTTTAAAAAAATTCCTGTCTTGGAAAAGGACATACAAGGAATCCAAATAGGAAAAGAGGAAGTAAAACTATCATTATTTGCAGATGATATAATAATATACTTGGAAAACCTTAAAAGCTCTACAGAAAATCTAATTAAAACAATTAATCAGTTTAGTAAAGTAGCGGGATACAAAATAAATGAACAAAAGTCAGTAGCCTTCCTATATAC
>JAGFMF010011502.1:1445130-1473420 GCA_019455555.1 Galemys pyrenaicus
GACAAAGACAAACTTTAAAGCCAGCCCTTGAAAGCTGACTGTAGATCTGAAGTATCCAGGAGGGTAGGATGAAGAGTAAGGGCATGGGGTAGATGGAAATAGGGAAAGAGAGAGCACAATGGACTACGGTGCTTTGGTGTGGTGGGAGAGCAATGGTGACCACGCTTGAAAGGAGAAATCCCATACTGTCAAAAAATTCAACAAAGATATAAAATATTTGTATTTCATTTAAAAAAATAAAAGAATTTAAAAAAATAAAAAAATTCCTCTCTTAATTAAGATGACAGAGACAAAAGACAAGGAATAACATACTCATAATACTACATGAAAAAAAAAAGTCACCCAAGAGTACTCTATCATGCAAGGATTTCTTTGCTGTATGATAAAAAAAAAATAAGAACCTTCTCAGACATAGAAGATATAAGGGTTTTTGCATCCATTGAACACACAACCAATATTAAAGAAGCTTTAAGATCTAAACGAGAGAGGGATGAACAGAAATTACGGAATAAGGAACTAAGTAGAACCACAAAGCTAGGAATAAAATGTCAGTGATGGACATTTATATGTCAAATATCATTCTAATGTATAATGGTCTCTGAACTCACTGTAAAAAGACACAGAGTATAGAGTTTGATTAGGAAACAGAATCCAAACTCCTGTTGTCTCCACAAAAAAATACCTAAGTACCAAGGATAAAAGTAGATTGAAAGGCAAGAATAGAAAACAACCCTGCATGCTAATGGTATCCAAAAGCAGGAATAGTCGTTCTTATGTCAGACAAACTAGACTTTCAACTTAAAAAAGTAAGAAGATTCAAGGATGGACACTATACAAAGGTCAAGGGAACAATAAAAAGGAAGACATAACACTCATCAATACATACTAATCAAAAGAGCATCAAAATGCATCACACAGCTACTATAAAATTTGAAAACAGACATTGGAGGTAATATATATTGTGTTTGGAGAGTTCAGCATCCCTTGTGGACAGATGAACAAGACAGAAAATAAATGACATAGTCACTCTAAACAGAGAACTGGACTACATGGGCGTAATAGACGTTTAAACAGGGCACTACACTAGAAAGAAGAAAATAAGCCAAATACACATTTCTCTCAAATGCACATGGGTCATTCTCTAGGACTGACATATACTGAGACTCAAGACCAGCTTCAACATATTCATGAATAGAAAACAGCAAATATCTTCTCTGAGCATAAAGGTGCAGAACTACAAATCAGTTGCAAAATGAAAGCAAAAAAAATTTTCAATATCCCAAGACTGAATAATATACTACTAAATGAACAATGGGTAAATGAGAATCAAAGAAGAAATAAAAGATACCTCAAGGCAAATAATAATGAGGATAGAACTTCTCAGAATGTATGGTAAACAGCAAAAGCAGTTTTAACATTGAAGTATATAGCATAGTAGCCCACATTAAGAAACTAGACAGATCCTAAACAAACTTGTCTTTGATCTCAAGGAGCTATAAAAGAAGATTTAAAAAATCCAATGGCCATTAGAAAGAAGAATAAAAATCATTAGAGACAAATAGAAATCAAAAAGAGAGTCCAAAGATCAATGAAATCTAAAGCTAGCCCCTCGGGCAGCCCCTCTGGGGGCGCAGTGGGTTAAACAATGCACTATGAAGCAAACTGCAGCCACTGCAGCAAGAGTTCAATCCCTGCCGCTGGCCAGGGCGGTGACCCATATGGCACAGCAGACCTCTCCTGCCTCACCCGCTGCTCCCCTCAGCAGTGTATTTCAGCCAATTTGCCTATTCTGCTCCCCACTCTGTCTCTGGTGGATCCTCTTATCCCCCATGCTTCTGGCCTGTACCCCAGTCCTTGTATGCATAAATAAATAAATCTTTAAAAATAAAAAAGCTAGCTCTTTGGGCAAAAAATAGCAAAACAGACAACCATTTAGCTAGGCTCACTAACAAAAAGAGGGGGACAACTGACATGAAAAGGATCTAAAATAAACCAAAGTTACAACAGGCAATGCAGAAATTCAGAGGTTAATAAAAGATTAATATAAACAATTTTATGCAAACAAATTCAACAACCTAGATGAAATGGACAGATTCTTAGAATTATACAATCACCCAAGACCAAGTAGGAAAGAAAGAGAAAACTTGAATAAACCAATCATAAGCAAAAACATTGAAAAAATAATCAAAATATCATAAATACAAAAGACCAGGACCAGATGGCTTCACAAGTGAGTTGTACCAAACCTTCAATACCAATCTTGCTCAGACATTTTTAAAATCAGAGAAAGAAGCAACTCTTTCAAACACATTATATGAGGTCAAGATTATACTATATCAAAAAAAAAAAAAAACACAACAAAAAGAATGAAAACTACATACCAATCTCCCTAATGAACACAGACACATAAATCTTCAAGAAAAGATTAGCAAATAGAATCCAACAATGCACTAAAAAAATTATACATCATGACCAAAGGGAATTTATACCAGGAACAGAGGAGTGGCTTGACATATAAAAATTGATCAATATAAAACAACACATCAACAAAAAGAAAAGGAAAAACCACTTGATAATACTAGTTGATCTGAGAAAGAATTTGATAATATTCAATATGTGTCCTTCAAGAGGTTGAGGTCCCAACACCCCTGGGGTGCCTGGGGTCTAGAGTAAATCTAAGGTGGGAGGGTGCTATTAATGGTAGCCAGGAAGCCATCTCATAGTCAGATCCTTTTCTTTTGTTTCTCCATCTCTTCTCACTCAGTGTGGTTGGTCTTCTTTCTGTTATTTTATACATGGAATGTCATGTACAAAAATGTTTAGAAAGGGGTCTGAGGCTCTTGATCCAGTCTCTGAAGATTGCACCTAATGTCAGGATAAGACTAGCTAACGTAGACTGCTAAGAAGGCTTGTCCTTCTATAGTCTCTGGGTTCAGACTAATACTTTTTTTTTTTTCTCTCATGGCCTCAAGTCTAGCCTGAAGTAATGCAATATATTCACTGGGCTTCTAAGTAACATTTCTTAGTTTGTCACAATTGAGTAATTTAACAATGGCCTTCTGCATTCTCTGGAGGAGACAAGTTATTATATAGTACCTGCTCTTACAACTGAGTCATAGAGTTCGTATATCCATTAGGGATTGACTACCAAAATATATTACGTTTAAGAAGTCTTACACATTTTAGAACACTCCTATTAATTTACCTATGCTGAAAAGACATGATAATTTCTTCCCTTTTAGTTTCAGTATACCCAGATTTATCCAGTTTTGTTTTGTTTTTGTTTTTGTTTTTTTATAAGGAAAACTATTTTGTCAGGTGTTTTAGGAGTCCTTCTAAGACAAACACATCACTATTGTAGAATTTTGAATTCAGTGAAGTGTCATAGCATTAATGAACTTACAGACTTTTACAAAATACTTAATTACTCAGAGTGACAAAGATTTTTAAGAGCAGATCTGTTTCTTTGACAAAGCTCAGTAATGCTGACAGGATTAGATATCTCTCAGTTAACCAAACCTAAGGGTAAAAGATCATGAAGATATTCAGATTACCGAAACAGTCTTCATTATTAAAAGTTAGTAAGGGAAGTTTTAAAATGTTTTAGTCCTCTTTGCAGATGAAAAAATAAATCAATGTCATTTATTATAGCAACATAATGGAAGACTAAAGTCACATGTTCATCTCAATAGATGCTAAAAAAACACTTGACACAATCCAACACTTATTTAAATTAAAACCCTTAAAGAATGAGCAATTGTACTTATCTAAATATTATAAAAGGCATATATAGCAAACACACAGCCAATACCATACCTAACGTTAAAAAACTGAAAAGTTTGCCAACAAGTTCAGGAACAAGTTAGGGATTATCGACTATCACCACTGTTATTCAACATAGTCTTGAAACTCCTAGCTGATGCAGTTAGAAAATAAAATGATATAAAAGCTATCATATGGGAAAAGAAGACATGACATTGTCATCATTCACAGATGACATGCTAACTTTCTTAAGAAATAAAAAGATATTACAAAAAAAATTTAGAAATAGTAATGGAGTACAATAAGGTAGAAGGATACAAAGTCAACACATAAGAATCAGTGACATTTCTACATGCAAAAATATATTATTAAAAAAAAGGGAAATGAAGAATACATTTCCATTTACAAGCAGCCCACAAAGAATGAAATACTTGGGAATTAAATTAATGAAGAAGGTGAAGGACCTGTACAATAAGTAATATAAACCCCTGTTAAAGAAAATAATAAGAGACAAAGAAATGTAAACTACCCTGTGCTCATGGGTAAGATGAATGAACATAATCAAAATGGTTTTATTAATCAAATCAGTTTATAGATTTAATACAATACCTATTAAAACAATGCCTTTTCTAAAGGAAATAGAACAAAAAGCTATAAAAGTTATATGGAACCACAAAAGGTCCTAAATAGATAAAACAATGGATTAAAGATTTGGACATAGAACTGAAACTATAAATTACCTGAAAGAAAATACAGGGACACACTACAGGACATTAACCACAAAGATGCATTTAAGAATACAGCCCCAACAGCAAGGGAAACCACAAGTAAAAATAAACAAGTGTATTACCTAAAATTTGAAAGATTTTGAACTTCAAAAGAAACCATCACAAAAACAAAAAGGCAATTTACAGAATAGGATTAAAATATTTGCATAGTATATATCTGACAAGCAGTATATCTCCAACATTTCCAAGTATCAGTAGTTACATAATCCAATCTTTGTTAAGAAATATGCCAACTAAAAATAGACAAAGAACCTCAATAGATACTTTTCTAAAGAAAAACCAGCTGTCTTGTTTATATATGACAAAAATGTTCAACATCACATTATATTATAAATGCACAATAAAACTACATCGAGATACCACTTCACAGCAGTGAAACTGACTACATTAAAAAGAACAGAATTAACTAAAGTTGGTGAGGTTGTGGTGATAAAGGAATTCTGATCCATTCTTGTTGAGAATGCAGTCCGGTATAGCCCCTCTGAATTTGTTATGGAGATTTATCAAGAAAAATGAAAATAGAAATTCTGTTTGAACCAACAATATTTTTCCTAAGCATTGATCCAAATAACATAAAAAATTCTATCTGAAAAGAGCTCTACCTATGTACATGGCAGGACCCTTCAATAGATTAATGGATAGAAACTGAGGAATGTATATTTAATGTAGTATTACACAGCTATGAAGAAAGATGAAACAGTGGCATTTGTGACAAAATGAACAAATGTTGAGGTGATTGTGCTGAGATCAATCAAAAAGTGAAAGATTTTGGGTGGTCTGACTCATCTGCAGAATATCAATTTACCCCAAAATCAATTGCAGTCAAACAATAGGAGAAAAAAACAAAAAAAATCAACTCTGGTCTCCCTGGTGGCTCCATAGTTAAAGTCTCAGCACTATACACTATCCCTAGCCACTGTGGCCCAAGTTTAAAGCCAGGTCAGGAAGTTAACCCACATGGCACAGCAGACCTCACCTGTCTCACCCACTTTTCTCCTTAGCAGTATATTTCAGTAAACTGCTCGGTCTGCTCTCCACTCTGTCTCTGGTGAATCCTCTTAACCCAGCACCTCTGCCCTGTACTCCAGTTCTTATATGCATAAATAAATGAAAAAAAAATTAAAAATTCAACTTGGCACAAAGGTGATGATTACCAGACAAAATAGAAGGGTGGAGGGGCTAATGGAGGTAGAAGATGGGGTATCAGCCTTGGTGATTCGGTGGTGAGTATAAAAATAAAATAATAATAATAAATAGAAAAAGAAAATAAACATTAAAAATTGTTTAACAACTTTTTAAAATCCCAGTTTTTAATTTCTATTGTAAAATATTTAATAGTTATTATACTACCATTCATTTTAGTCTGGATGACTTAAATGTAACCTGTCATATTTTCAAAACACATGCTTTGAAAAAAATTTTTGGGATGATATGACATTAAAATTGTAATTTCTTACAATAAGAAGTAAAAAATAAACCTGAAATCATAGTAATTTTAGATTAAAAGATTCTAGTCAACAAATTCCCGTTATTAAACTTAGTAAACCTCAGTTTCTTTAGTTTCTTACAAGAGATTGCAGCACTTTATGATAAAAGAACAGATTCAATAGGGAGTTAGCAGTTGCAGCTTTAGGAATTCCAAATTTTAAGTGCAGGGCACTAAGGGAATTTTTCCATTCCTTCTTATCAGTCTTTTACTGAGAAATATCTAAACAAGAACTAATCTGATAATAAAAACAAAAAAAACATAGACATACTTAGTATTTTATACACTTTTTTTAATACATTTTTCATGTGCATAGGGGACCCTGTAGGACTGAGTAACTAGTCCACTTGGCTTTAGATGCCACTTGATTTCCTTATCTAGGACAAAGGGGAAGAGAGAAGTCAGTTAAAAGGTTTACTGGGGAAACAAATGCCTTTCTCCCAGGAAAAAACATAAGTGGGATTAGTCTTCTTGAAAAAGACTTTTGCAGAGAAATCAAAAGCATATTTATCTTTGTTGACATAGACCAGATCAGTTAATCTTCCTTACTGAATATCACAAGCTCCCTTTTTGAATTAAACTCATTTAAACAAGAATAAGTATATTAGCATCAGACATTACACTTTAAGATATGCATGCTTCAAATTAAGCCATTAAAATTTGAATTAGTTCTAGTTTATCAAAATTCTAGATCACAATCTCAAAGTCTGGTATTTTCTACTGGTATTGATATAAGCAACACATAATTAGTTCTAATATAGTAGCCCTCCAGACACAAAATTCACAAAGATAAACACAGGCACAGAAATCAAGCTCACAGACAAAGAATTTAGCTCGCAGAAAGCCGAATTTTCTCTCCATAGTTTTCTTTTACCAAATTAATTTTAATAAACTAAAATTTTTACTTGCCCAATAAGCAATTTAGAAGTTTTTCTTTCTTTTTTAGACAGTGTGGAAGTGACCTTTTTAAAAGAAGAAAACTATTGGAGAAATAGAATTTTGCCTAGAAAGTAGACCAGAACAGTATTTCATGTTGAACCACAGGAAGGTTCAGTGTCCACAACAGCTGGAAGGTGGCAGAGACAGGCTGATGATCTTAGTATGGGAGCAAAGGTCCAGACAGATGCTTAATAAGAACAAAGGCAACCCCCTCACAACATTCAGCTACAGTTCAGTCCCTCAAGTTGGTCCCCAACATTTCTACCTCCTGCCTGGGCCACAGAAAATTCGGTCTAGTTGGAGAGTGGTGTTATAGTTAAGGATTCTGTTTATAGATCAGGTTTTTGGTCCTCTACTTTTTACTAGGCCAGGTAGTATTGCAAAGAAAGGCGAGCTACTTCTACTTTTGAGTCTGAGGAGCAAATGTGCTCCCATTTGTGAGAATGCAGCCCAAGGACAAGTCCTGTGGAGTTGAAGCATCAAAGGCAAAGTGTCTGTAATGAACCGATCACAAAGAAAAAGCAGTGGTTCCCCTGCTGTTAGGGCAGAGGCATCCAGTGGCAGAAGCACCAAGTAGTCAACTCTATGGTCCAGGGCAGTCCTTCCTGGGAATGAGGGGTCCGAGTAAGCCATCACTGACCTTGGATGGCTGTCTGACTGGACCATTCCCTCTTAGCCTCTTGATTGGCTATTTGGAGAGCTGGTCTCACGTGGCTCACTGATTATTAAGCAGAGGTTCAGGATCTGGAGGGGCAATTACCATGAAGAACAAGCAGACTGGAGCACTGGCCACAGAGGAAGAAAGAGAAAGTTGTCCATGAGCCAAGCAGCCCACTGGGGGCTTGGATGACAAAAAGGCTGCCCTCTACCAGATTGGGCCACAGCAATCTCTGAGGGCACATGGATCTGAATTTTCAGCACTGTTGGGGTGTACCTCAAGCAGATACCTTCAGTGGCTCCAAGGTTTCCTTGTAAGCCACCAGGCAACGAGAAGGTGTAGAGGTCTCCAGATGGGGTGAAGCCAGAGGGATGGGAGTGAAAAAATTCACTGGATACAGTGGAGAACAGGAAAGGCAGACTTATTGAAACACCCAGTAAGAAAGCAAGGGGCGATATGGGACATAATGCCTTTACTTCTGCCCACTTTTTCATTGGGTTTCTTTACTTTGTTTTAGGTGTATGTGTTCTGTAGATCTCAGATGTTAGCCCCTGTCAAATGTGTGATATGTAGATAGTCCTCCCATCTGTTAGGCTACATTTTCATTTTAGTGATATTTCACTGTGTAATAGCTTTATAGTTTTATGTATTATTATTTGATTACTGTTGCTTTTATTTCCTTTGCCATTGGAGTTGAGTCCCCAAAGAAATCCCTGAGACCAATGGTGTAAAATGTTTTAGGGCCTTCCTAGTGGTGCAGTGGGTTAAGCAATGCACTATGAAGCAAACCACAGCCACTGCAGCACAAATTCGATCCCTGCTGCCAGCCAGGGAGGGGACCCACATGGTGTAGCAGACCTCTCCTGTCTTGCCCACTGCTGCCCTCGGCAGTGTGTTTCAGTCAGTCTGCCTATTCTGCTCCCTGCTCTGTCTGGTGAATCTTCTCACCTCCTATGACTCTGGCCTGTACCCCAGCTCTTGTATGCATAACTAAATAAATAAATCTTTAAAAATAAATAAAATGTTTTATCTGTTTTCTTCTATGTATTTCATGCTTTCAGTTCTAACATTCAAATCTTCAATACATTTTTGTGTAAAATTTTGCATATGGTGTAAGAGATTTGTATAGTTTCATTTGTCTGCGAGTGACTGTCCAGTTTTCCAAACACCATTTGCTGAAAAGACTTTCCTTTCTCCATTGTGTACATTTGGCTTATTGTTGTAGATTAATTGCTTAAATATGTGTGATTTTATGTCCAAGCTTTTATTTTTTTTTCCATTGGTCTTTGTATCTATTTTTATTTTAATATCATAGCATTTTTTAAACTATAATCTTTTAGTATAACTTGAAGCTGAGAATTAATGCTTTCATTCCTCATTTTTTTTTTTTTGTTAGTATTGCTTTGGTTAGTTTGGATCTTCTGTGATTCCATATAAATTTCAGTAATGTTTGTTCTGTTTATTTGAAGAATTACATTAAAAGTTTTTTTGGGACTGCATTGAATCTATGTATTACATTGGGTAATATAACCACTTGAACTGTGCTAAATCTTCCAGTTGATGAGTACATAATTTCCTTGAATCTTCTATTTCTTTGACAATATGTTTTAGTTTTCATCGATTATACCTTTGTCTTCCATTGCTAGATTTATTACTAGGTATTTAATGTGTTTTCTGTACTGCACTTGATCTTAGCCAAAAGGCCGAGAAGCGATTGTTTTCTGTACTGCAATTGGAATTTTCTGCTCACGTGTTGATGGAAATTTACTTTGCTTCTTTCTGCCTCTTAGTGATTTTGAATAGTGTTGTAATAAACATGGGTGTATATGTACTTCTTCAAAATTCTGTTTTCAGTTCTTTTGGTTATATACCCAGAAATGGTATTGCTTGGCCATGTGGTAATTATATTTTTAGCTGTTTGAAGAAACCATACTTTTTCTATAGAAGCTGCTATTAATCCATCAAAAATGCACAGGGCTCCCATTTTTCCTAATCCTCCAAAGGCTTTTTATTTCATTTTTTGTGTGGTATTAATCATACCAATGGATATGAAGGGATAGCTTATTTTTATTTTGTTTGTATTTCTGTGATGATTAGTGAGGTGGTCGCTATACAGAATCTCTTTGCAGGTGTTGACAGAAGAGTCACCCTCATATCAGGGCTTGAAAACACAGTGTTTGTGTTTAGCATTGAGATTTCTAAAGGGGGAAGGTGCTGGTGAGGACCATATGGGTTTGGTGTTCAATGGACTATAATGGACTATGGGTACATTGGTGGTGGGTGTGGTATGATAACAGACATCTAAATATTTATGAAAATGTGTCTCTGAATTTTATTATGTTTTATTTTATTTTATTTTTAAAGATTTATTTATGCATACAAGAACGGCTTACAGGCCAGAGTAGTAGGAGGTGAGAAGATTCACCAGAGAAAGAGTAGGGAGCAGAACAGGCAGAGGACCGAAATACACTGCTGAGGGGAGCAGCAGGCGAGGCAGGAGAGGTCTGCTGCGCCATGTGAGTCACTCCCTAGCCGGGGTTTCAACTCGCTGTGCAGAGGATGCTTCATAGTGCGGCCCTCAACGCGCTGCACCACCAGGTAGGCCCTGAATTTTATAGTGTTTTAAACCAATGCTAATTCAATTACAGAAAATAATTTGTTTCTAGATACACTCATGTGAACATCTACAGAAATTTAAAGGGCAACTTTTATGATAGAAATGTAATATATATAAATGTGTGTATAATGTAAAAAAAAAATCCCCAAATATAATGCCCCAACATTTAAGATACCAATTTTACATTTAATTCTAAAATTATATTATCACATTTCTGAGACATCTTTATTGATTACATAATCTTTTCCATTGTGTGTCCTTTGAATGCTTTATTTATTATTGCTAACTTTGTTTTCAAATACGTTTTTGGTTAGCTTTTAGTCAGCGGATCCTTTATATGATTCTGTTGTATGATGGAGCTGTGGATGTTGTGATTTTGATATTATAAGTCTTTTTTTTTGTGATGTAAGTTTTAGATTCTATGTATATAGTTTAGATTCTATGTATATACTCCCATGGTAGTCATAGTTTGACATGAAATATTTCTATTTCTTTCATTTTATTTTTTCTATTTTTCCTCAAGAATCATCCTTCATGACTCTTCATTTTTCTTTCAGACACTCTTAACCTCAGAAACCACACTTCCTTTATTGTATAATATTTTATTATTATTTTTTCAATTCATATGCTAAATAAATAATATTTATGTTTTTCATTCTGATTTTCTTTGCTACACATAATTCCCTCCAACTTCCAGGACTTTGTCTTTAATTTTGATTGGATTAATATGATATGCCATAGTTTGGATAGCCACATAATATTGATCCAATTGTGTATCACTGAATTGTTAGGTTACTGCCTCTTCCTGGCCATTGTAAATCATGCTTCAGTAAACATTGCAAAAACTATAGGTTTTTGAAATTATGGTATCATGCCCTTTGGGTAGATGCTCACAAGTTAGGTTGTTGGTTCATAAGGCATTTCCACTTTTTGTTTTTAAGTTTAGTTCAGTTTGTTTTCCCAAATAGCTATGCCAGTGTAACAGGATTCCTGTTTCTCTGCATCCTTTTTGTCACTTGCTTTTAGGGGTCTTTTTAATGTCTACCATTAGCACAGGTGTGAAAGGGCATATCATTATAGTTTTAAACTTCATCTCTCTCACTGGGATAGATGATTCACATTTTTCCATGTGACTATTGACTTTCTAGATATCCTCCTTGATGAACTGTGTGACCAGATTTACTGCCCATTTAATAATTGGTTTGTTTTCTTTCCTGTTGTAGAAATTTATGTTTTCTATACCTTGGACATTAACCTCTTTTCACCTATGTAATGTGTAAATATTTTCTCCCATTCAGTAGAATATCTTTTAAATCTACTCATATTTCCTTTTAACATGTAAAATGTTTTTAATTTGAGGTACTATCAATTGATCATTATTATTATTATTTTTTTACTTCCTTCTCATAGAGGTCAAGTTTCCAAAGATAATTTCATCATTGATTTTTTTTAGAATATATTGGAAAATATTTTCTTCTATATGTTTTACTTTTGCAGTTCTTATCTCTAGATCTTTAGTCCATTGGGAATTTAGTTTTGTGCATGGAGTGAGAGAATGATCCAACATTATTTTCTACATGTGGCTTCTAGTTTTCCCTGCATTTGGTATTGATAAATTCTTTCAGATTTTGTTTGTCAGTATATCTCTTTATCTTCTATCTTCAGTATCAATCTTATAGGATAATGATTCTATACTGTAAATATTATTTTTGTCTTTCTTGCTATTTCCTTCTTCCTTGTAGACAATTTGGTGTTTATTTCTAGGTTACACCTTTTTCTCTCACTGTTTTAAGTAGTCTATCCTTGCCATTTATTTTCAACAGTTTTATTATAATGTGTCTTGGAATGCACCTGTTTGGAATTTGTTTAGAACTCCTTGAGTCTCTTGCATCAGGATATCTGGTTCATATCCCAGGTTGAGAAGGTTCTCAGAAATTTGTATTTAAATATTTCTGTCTATATTTCTTTTTCTTTCTCTTCTGGGATTCCAGTGACATGGATGTTATTTCTCTTTAGGTTATATCACAGTGTTCTTACACTATTTTCATTTTAAATTATTTTTCTGTTTGTTGTTCTATTTTTGTGTTCCCCAACATTGTACTTTTGAACTCACTAATTCCATTTCTTGTGACTGTGTGCTCAGGCTCTGTTGTATTTTTTCACTTGGGTATAGCTTTTTTTTTTCTGATTTCTTTAGTTGTAGATAACAGTTTCCTATTTCCTCTGTCTTTATTTTTTTTTTTAAGTTCAGTAATATTGTTATAACTGTTACCTGAACTCCTGTCCAGGTACATTGCAGTTCTGTTGGAACATGACTTTTCACATTGTTTTAAGCTTTACTACAGCTGTCTCTGTCTTTTCATTTTTAGTTTTTGTAGTCTGTAGTAGGAATAAACTTCAGAGTGCTGCTTTTGAACCTGTTCAGATGACCAGAGAACTGGCACCAACAACATGTAACACATTGAAGGAAACTGTGGCAGTTGGGACCAAGAGTTTTCCTACGTTTGAGTATAAGGGATT
This sequence comes from Galemys pyrenaicus, assembly GCA_019455555.1. Lineage (NCBI taxonomy): Eukaryota > Metazoa > Chordata > Mammalia > Eulipotyphla > Talpidae > Galemys > Galemys pyrenaicus. The sequence continues at coordinate 1,457,901 of JAGFMF010011502.1, forward strand.
CAAGCTTCATTCTGTGCTGTGGGTATTGAGTGTGGTACCATGTGTGGTGGGGATTCACAGTGACCCCCTTGGATACATCATCCTCTCACACGAAGTATTGTATACAGCCTTATTCCAGTCTTAAACTTCAGTTTACTTTTGAGCACTAGATGCACTAGCTACAATTCTTGGGTATAGATTACGGTTGAGGAAGTGTTACAAACTAGGCATTATTTTCTTTGTTTTCCCTGTGAAGAAACTTATCCTGTGATGCTTGTTCTTGTTGTTAAGATCTAGGTGTTCAAGTCACTGTAAGCAATCGGTTGTCTCAGTTTCCACCCTTGATTTTGGGGGTGGGTGGCAAATATTACAGTCTTAGTGGGTTAAAATAGGGGAAGGAAGAGCATAAGGGACTGTGGTGATGGCTCACAGGTGATGTACTGATAGGAGATTTATGGAACCAAAATAAACAACTTTGTAGTAAAATAAGTGTGTGTATATATATATATAAGTATATATATGCATATACATGTATATGTGCATATACATGTATACATATATAAGTATATACATATATACCTATATATATAATATACCTATATATAAGTATATACATATATACCTATATATATAATACCTATATATATAAATAATATATAATATAGGTATATATATAATAATATACCTATATACCTATATTATATATATTATATATATATAATAAACATATATACCTATATATAATACCTATATAATAATAACCTTTATATACCTATATATAAGAAAATTACAGCTTCAGGCAACATATAATAGTCTCTTCTATGATGAAACTTAACCTGACTCTTCATGCTGGTTGTCATTCTACCTCTTCTGTATTGGGAACTTTAGGTTCAAGTCAATAGTCATCACTGTACGTCCCTTCTATAGTTCTCCTATAGCAAACACTCTATCCTGGATGCCAACTCGGTACCATCCCTTAGCTAGTGACGTCTCAGTTTTCTAATATTCCTGATGTTGGTAAGTGACCCTGACACAACTGCAGGGTAGGTTCCTTATAGTAGCAACATTTTATTGTTCTCTTAAAGAAATTCCTAACTCTTTCCAGATCAATGATAACATTGTATGCTATAGCAGTCTGTTTATCTTTTATGGATTATTAACTTTATTCTGCTGCAATTTAGTTGTGACAATGTAGAAGGAGTGAATTTGCTGTCTTCACTCTGCTGCCATTTACCAGAATCTCTGTTTATTTATTTTTAACAGATACCAGGAAAGAAATGTTATATAGGACTTGAACAAAGGATTTAGAGTCATACTATTTGACTCAGTTCCCAGACCTGCCTCTTTGGAGCTGTGTAATCTCAAGATTACTTAATTCCATTCCCCCTCATCCTCCTCATTATTAAAATTGGCATAAAAATAAATCCTCTTACTAGTGGATATAATAATTCAATACTATCATATTTAGAATATCGAATATAGATCATGGCATATTATTAACACTGATTATCATAATTAATATCAATATGGTTTATTCTACCTTTCATTTCTCATAGGATAATGCATATAATGTAAGATATGAAGTAATGATTAATTTACCACTATTCATTTGAATAAGCAAGTTATTAAGAACTTCATGCTTAAGCCGACCCTTATCCAGGATCAAGAAAACAGGTTTTGCTTTGCTTTGGACACCTGTGACTTTGGAAGAATTCTTATATGCTCAGGGTAGTCTATATAACTATAGGGACAAGACTAAAAAAATCATTTATTAAGGTCCTTGTCAGATATAAACATTTAAATTTTCAAGAATTAATATGCTATTGAGAAATCCAGTAAAACTGAGTTCTCAAGTCCATTTGTCCTTTTCACAATTTTTTATTAAGAACCATGATTTAGTCTATGCTTTTCTACCCTTTCATTTATCATTTATTGACTGAGGTTATTCTGTATTTAGCTTGATGCAAATTAACCAACTGTCTAACACTATAATACATGTATTTAAAATATTGCCAACAACTGTGAATAAAATGTGCTATCTTAAAGGAGAAAAAAAGCACAAGTTGTGCTCAACAACTTCACAGAAGTAACTAGAATGTCCAGAGTCTCTTTTTTCAAAAAGTATTTTAGATAGATTTTGATAAAATATTTATAGCTTCATTGCTAATATGCATGTACTAACTACATGAAAACATAATGTAGATTCAATGACTATTATTCAATTTGGCAAAACACTGATATTGTGAGACCATTATCTTATAAAATATCACATTCACCTTAACAACATAAACTGGACTTACACAGATATAGGTGTTCCTAATATCTGATTCAGGTTTCCTTGCTCCTGCTTTATTTCAGTGTTTTGGAATTCAAATTCTCTCAGACTAGTCAGACTAATCATCATAATTATTGGTGATCCTGACAAGAAATATCCATCCAGCACTTCATGGGAACCCACCTCTTCAGAGCACTCTGGCTAAACAGTCCGTCAAAGTACAATTCCTGGTATTCATGGCATTTAATGCTCAGTGGATATTTAAAAAGCAAATTAGGGCCTCTCTGGTGGCCCAAGGATTAAACTCTCAGCACTATCAATCTATCACCAACCACTGCAGCATGAGTTCAATCCATAGCTAGGGAGCTGACCCACATGGCACAGCAGACCTCTCCTGTCTTGCCTGCTGCTCCCCTCAGCTGTATATTTCAGTAGATCTGTCTGTTCTGCTCCTAACTCTGTCTCTGATGAATACTCTCACCCCCCACACTCCAGTTCTTGTATGTATAAATTAATTTAAAATAAAAATATTAAAAAAACAAAAATAAAAAAAACAAATTAAAGGATGTGCTAAGTGCAGTGTTTTTTAGTTAGCTTTTACCCCCCCAATGAATAATAATCTTATGATAAAAAGTGGAGTTTTCCAGACTCACCTTTTGACATCCCTCTTTCTCTGTCTCTCTCTTACTCTCTCTTGTCTACTTCTTATTGACTCTGGTCTCTGCTCAAATGATGCCATCGGTAGGTAGGATCAACAGTATATAATCACATCACAGCCAATATATTTTCATCTATTTCTCTCCCTTTTCATAATCCCTATGTAAACAAGTATTTTTAATCATTTTCTTTTTTTTTTTTTTTCATTTTGGGTCTTGTTTGGGTCTCATCCTGTATCCTTCAGTGCATGGGTAAGACTCACAAATCAGGTAATCCCCATTTCCTAGCCCCAGGGCTGGTCCCCTAACACCTTAAGAGAATTTTTTTTTTCTCTCCCAGCATTTGTCGCCAAACTGATTTATTGGTTATGAAACATAAGATATTTCAGTCTGACTGTTCCTTTGACCATAAAATGACTTGGAGAAGAAGAAATAAGCTAACTATTGTAAGGATATAATACAAAATTCCTCCATTCCATACGGGTTTTTCCAGGATGGACAAACAAATTATCATCAGACAGATTAGTAGGAGAAAAGAAACAAATGTAGTAATATATGTATGGAGAATTTACATGATTTGTACTCTAATGAATAATGAAGGAAACCAGGACATTCACCCTGCATTGACATAGCTGGAGCATTAAGGAGGGATGGGGGACTTCACATGAAATAGAATGAGGCTACTCTGAGAATAAAAGTGAGATTCTTGGCTAGTGGTGACCCTTTCAGTAATAAACCTGAATGAAATACCCCAAACTATATTCTTCTAAGTCATAAAAGAGGAGATAGTAATTCTCCAATTAAGTTATTCAATTAAGTAAAGGACAAATGACACAGACAAGAAGCAAACTTCTGGACCTCTACGGCTCCCACTGCTCTCAATTCAAACTACATTCTTATGCCTCCCACAGCTCACAGGGCTTCAACTAACCTCTAGTTCCCATATCAACTTAACATTTTTTGGAAGGGGCTTATTCTGATCATATTGTAAGAGGCTCTCTTTGTGGAGGAGAAACCCTTTGTGGGAGACTGACACCACACAGCTCCTGAGCCTCAGGCAGTGTAACCTCAGTCTGTTAGGTTGCACTTGCATCAAATGATTTTTGATTCTGATAGTTTAACTTTTTGTTACTGTATGGATAAAAGGATTTTGACATAGGAGGAAAGATTTTACCAACACTCTTCCGCACAAAAAATAGTTTCCTAAATCCAACCCCCATTTAAAACTAATCACTGAAATATGGACACTTGGAATAGAAAAAATTTATTCAAGCAAGTACCAATCAAGAAAATAGGACAAAAATAGTCTCAAATCTGTGTTCCTACCGTTAGCAGAGTTAGACAAAAGGTAGGAGAACAGGTGTGAGGAACTTGCAAGGGGAACTTGTGGTTTCCCAAGTTTCATTCTAATGGAATGGACTCAGTAGACTCAGAAGCCCCAGCCTCATCTTCTGACTTGTCCCATGGCCACACCCAATGCTTTCTGCTAACAATGGTTTGGAAATCTCCCATGAGAGTTAGTTCTTTTTACAAAGACAGAGTTGTTAGTGAACTAGTAAACTAAAATTTGGAGAACATTATTCAAGTTTATGAATGTGTGGACAGGTTAGTCCTCCTTTCTCTAAAAAAACAGTGTGTGTTGTTAGTCCCTTGTGTGTGGGGACCCATTTTTCTCATTTTTAATACAGATTGGAGTGAAGCTTGGTTCCAAGATTAGCTAAGGTTAAAATATATAATTAAAAGCATTGCCACCCCCCATTTAAAGTTATCTACTTGTCCTCCATGATTTATAAGAATAAGTAATGCAGGATAAAGTGTCATGGAGCATGTTTGTGTGATTCTCTACTTAGTCTACTTACAGCAGCAGATTTAAAAAAGAAAAGATATTCAGGACCTTGAGAAACAGGCAAATAGTACCTCAATATGACTTTTATTAGACACTTCAATATTGTACCTTATTAGAAAGTGCCTTATTAGAAAAATATGATGGTTAAACATAATTTAAGACCTGAAAAATAACATTAATCAGTTTAATTTTCTCTAATATTTGGTTTGAATGGCTTTTTAACTGACTGTAAAGAAGATGTAAAAGCTACTTCTTGTCACTGTAAAATCTATTATTGAAGCAGCAAAAACATTTGAGTAAATGTGTAAGAGTCTTTTGAAACCATTAGGCTAATCACAGTTGCCTGTGGCTTTATTAACCCATAATCTAATCTTATTAACATATAAATTAAAGTCTGCTCTAAATTGCTTTAGCACAGAAGCAATTGCTGAGGAGAAGAGAAAGAAGTTATCTCTTACATTTGAGGTTACCATCTATTCCTCTGAACATTGATTAAACTTGGTGTAGGACATGGCACAACCATTATTATAATTAGTTCTCAGTAAAAGGAAAATAAAACAGGCAACAAAAATAGTTTTAGATATAATTTTTCTAACTGATCGATCCCATGGAACTCCTTAGAAAAATTATATCTAAAACTATTTTTGTAGTAAAAGTAGTGAATATAGTAAGTGGTGAAAAGACCAGATGGACAAGCTCAGGTATGGATCACCACTTTATTACCTTCTATAGAGTTACTTTATTTTTGTATAATTTGGGGGGAAATCTACCTCTATTTTTATAAGTTTACAAACCATTGTAAAAATCACTGTTTTATGCAAGTAAGAGCTTATCAAACAGAAATAATCTTGTTTCCTTTTCCAAGAAAGTAAAACTAGATCTCTCCTATTGACATCCAAAAGTGAGAGAATCCTATGAATAACTTCATGGTAAGAAAGTAAGACTCACATTTGAGTTTGAGTTTCCTAAGCACAATTATTACAATGAACCTTATTACTGTTTGCAAAATAACAGGAATTAGTTATACTTTCTCTGCTGAGGGATTCATAAAAGAGAGTAATACAATGATGGGGAAATTTTACAAATTGCATTTTCCCTTTCAATGTAGCCAATTTATGAAAATGTTGGTAAGCAATGCTAAAATAAAATAAATTCCATGTTAGGAATTTTTGTTTCTAGGTAAGATGTAATAAGGTCAGTGCTCCCATAGACAATGAAGAAAGTCAGATATATTAAAAAATCTTTCATTTGAAGATTTTTTTAAAAAAATCTGTAAAATTTATGAGACCAGATAGACTAAATGATAGAAACAGTAGAACTTTTCAGGATAAACACATATACTAGGTTATTAAAGTTGTTTTGTTGTAATTTGGTTGTGAATATGTGGAGGAACTAAGCCTCATGTCTTCACTCTGCCACCATCTAGCTAGCAAAGTATTTTTTGCTGAGATATAGTGATGAACATTTAATATATTTTAGTGTTAACTGAATCGTGAGGGAAGGAAATAAGTATAGTTACCTATGTGAATGAATGGGTTGGATAATCCCTGGGAATGAATTGTGTTAAACATTGTGTAAAAGCTATGGCATTGGTGTTTCTTATAATCTCCCCATATATTTATAGAAACAACAGCAATTTGATATTTTACATGAGCTATTACTATTATTGGAGGGTTCAATATTTTTTATAGTAATAAAAGTTATGTGCTACACATATAATGTATTGAGTAACTTTAAAATATTAGGTAAATGTGTAAGTATATGTGTTTTACCTTAGTTTGCCAGTTCTGGAATCCATTGCATTTTACAAATGACGCAGTGTAAGGCCTTCCTGATGGTGTGAGGGGTTAAGTCTCAGCATTATGAAGTTATCGGCAGTTACTATAGCACGAGTTGGATCCCAACCAGGGAGCTGACCCGCATGGCACAGCAGACCTCTACTATCTTGCCCACTGCTCCCCTCAGCAGTGTATTTCAGTCAATCTACCTGTTATGCTCCCCACTCTTTCTGGGGAATCCTCTCAACCCCCTGCACTTTGGCCTCCACCCAGCTTTTGCATGTATAAGCAAATAAAATAAATCTTTAAAAACAAATGATGCAGTGTAGTTTGTTATAATGCAAGCACACACAGGGCAGGTTCACTATCGATCTGGGCAGAAAGATAAAGAGAGCACAGGAGCCCTTGGTGGATTTTACATGCCTTTAACACTCTCTCAGGGAACCAGGTATACAGGCACACACACAAGCAGGCAAGCGGGCGCAAGCCAGGCCTAGGGCACCAGAGGGGCTGGAGGCAAGCCTCCCAGCCCACTGCAAATCTAAGTGTTCTTTCTCTGGTCTCTGGAGTTCACAGTCTCACTTCTTGTGATCTCAACTCAAAGTGGTCCCCTTGAAACAGGGGCAGAGAAAGGCTCTGAGGCCAGAGAGCCCCCAAAAGCCCCAAAAGGCCGGAAAGACACAAACCAGAATCAAGGGCTATAACAATAGGGGCTATCACTTAACTGAGGACAGTGCCTGATACAGGTCACTGTCTATGGGTTCTCACCAATGCAAACAATTGCAAGAGACCTCAGGCTACAGGAACAACAACTATGGGGTTTATTTACAAACGGGGAAACAAAAACACTTACGTTTCCACAAGAGGCTGGCTTCTTCATCCAGACAGCATCCGTGATGGTAGTCACTGGTCACCAGGAGTGCTGGGCAGCACTGTCCAGTAGCAATGACCACTATTTGTCCTGCAGAGGCAGTGTCAGAGACATACAGTGTTAACAGCTTTTAACAAACAGCTCTTTGAGACACCAGGCCCAGGGCCTTTGGTGCTCCTTTCAGTCAGTGTCAGAGACAGGACTGAGGCCCAGTCTCTGCAGAGCCCTTCAGCCTTTCTCCCCTCCTCAGAGGGCACAGCTGTATGCTTTTCTCCTTTCTTTGGAAGTTGGAACCGTCTTCTCCTCTGTAGGGCTCTCCTCTTCCTCTGCAGGGATTCTTTCTTGGGCTGCCGCTTTTCCAGACCTCTTTTTCCTCCAGGCTACTGCTTCTCCGTGCTTTTTTCCTTATGCTCCTCCGGTTCTCTCTCTGTGCGCCTGTCTCCATGCTTCCGCTCATGTGATGAACCCAGGTTCCCTCTGAACCTGGTTTATATTTACTTTTAGGGTGCCTCCCCACAGTCTGATTGGGCCATTTTTTTAATCCTGCACCTGATTGGTATGTTCCATAATTCAGGAAGTACACTTTACATAAACGTGCTCTGCCACTACTGACTTGTGGTGAGAGGTGGAATCCTGGCAACAAAGCATCAATCAGCTCACAGATCATCCTAATTGTTTTATTCCTCAAGGCAGGCAGTACACTGCTACAGAAAATGTCTCTGAGGAGCTACTGCCACAACTAACTTGTAGTGCAGCCACTAGCCACTGCTCCTGCCTGCTGCAGTCCGGTTACAACCTCATAGCCATAGCACAGTCCCATCTATGACACTCTTTGATCCCTGACATCTCAGCAAAGGTGTGTGCATGTGTGAATTTTTGGTCCCAGGTGTCCATAATTACAGATGCATGTTCCTTGAACTCATGCGCCCAAGAACCTTCTGCATTAACACCATCAAGGCTGCAGCTGATAGCACAGAGACTAATGGTGTAAAAATACTGATTAATTTATTTACCCTACATTTGTTAAAATAAAAGAAACTAGAGACTGAAGTTTAAAGAATTAGCTATCTGAATTCTAAGAAAAATGCAGATGTTAGAAGTTAGAAAAACTACTAAATGGAGAAATAGACAAATATTCAGTCATTATTAATTTTTTTAACAAATTTATTTTAGTAAGTGTTGAGACACATGAAATGTAAAAAGCTACAACAGACTTGGATAAAATTATCAATCAATCATCTTGTCCTAATTTATGTCTAAATGTACTATACCAAACATTGTCAGATATATACTAGTTTTAAATGCCTATGAAATAGTCATGAAGGGAATTAAATTCTGTCAATAACTCTTTGTAACCTTCAAATATCTGAGATACATATTCTGATATTTTTAAAACACTAGTTGCCAGCATGCACAGGGCAGGTTCATTATCAATTCAGACAGAATGTCCCTGGGCTGTCATGGATTTTTCAGGGTTCAATGCTCTCAGGGAACCAGGTACACATGCACACCAGGCAGGGAGGCTGGCACACAAAGAGAAAGGAAGTGGCCAGCCAGGCAGCAGGGCTGGGAGGCTCAGTTACCTGCCTGCCTCCCAGTCCCCCATAAATCTGTGCTATTTTATTGGACTTTCTCTGGATTTCTCTCTCTTTGTAATCATGCCCATGTCCTCATACTGCTGCTGGTGCTACTGCTTTTACTCCAGCCTACAGGCTCAGTTGTGCACACCCATCCTCCAGGCGTCCACAGACATGCATGCCCCGCGGCCATACTCCTTCTGCATTAACATGATCAGGGAGCAAGTGATAGTCATAAGTGCTAGTGACATAAAAAACCTGATTAATTTGTGTACACTACAACTAGAATTGTTGCATAATTGACACACATTGGGTGCCCATTTTAAAAGTACAGAGTTTGATATTTGAACATATGTATACCTCCATAAAATCATTACAATAATAAAGACGATGTGCATAGCCAGGCTGGCTATAAAACCAGAGAGGTGAGCCTTGGGATCTCTCTTCCTTTGGGAGCCCGCTCTCTTCCTTTGGAACCATCTCACTTGACTCGGAGCCAGCTCTCAACGCGCCATTGCTTAAAAGATCTGGTAGGATATTACGGATTTATATCCCTCTTTTTCCCTTGATATTATTACTATTTTATTCCCCTTCTTTCATAAAATAAAACCTGTTAATAACTTTTGTCACGTGTACCTGAAGTTGGGACTTATTATAAAAGTCTTCTGAGCACACGGGTGAGGACCCAGTGAGGGAAACCCATTTTATATTTCCATTACTTGGCTCCTGTAAATTATTAAACTTGATACAGGGTTGTATATATCTATTTTAATCAGTATTTTCATATTTTTTGAGTAGACATATGTTATACCTATTTTTTCATATTTTAAGAAACTTCCACACCATTTCTCATAAGAACTATACTAATTAATATGCATTACCATCAACACTGTATGAGGGCTTGTTTCTTACCACATTCACACCAACATTTAGATTTCTGGTCTTTTTAATAGGGGCCATTCACACAGGTGTGAGGTGTTATCTTATTGTGATTTTTATTTGCATTTCCCTGCTCATGAAGGATAATGAACATTTTTTGTTTGTTTTTTATATCCTTGTTAGCCATCTGTGTGTATTTAGAGATTGTCTATTTAGTTCTCTCTATTTTTAATTGTGTATTCATTTTCTTTTTGTTGAATTGTTTGAGTTCTTTGTGGATTTCATGTATTAGTCTTTTCTCACATATATGTTTGCAAATATTTTCTTCCACTCAATAGGCTGTCTTTTTGTTTTAACAAATGTTTCTTTGCTGTGTAGAAACATTTTTGTTTAATTTACACCAATTTGTTTACTTTTGCTTTCTTTTCCTTGCTGATGGAGAAGAGATCCCAAAGACATCACTGAAATTAATGTTTTACATATGTAAAATTAGGGGCTTGTTATACATTTAATTGTAAATGATTTGAAAGGTCTAGATAGAAAATGAAATCGGAGAACAGTGCTGAAATTTTTGGAGATAAATGAGATTACCTAAGGAGATCTTGTAACACTAGAATAAGGGACTAGAACTAAAGGGAAACTGCTCTCTCACTTCCTCAAGTATGATAAATGGAATGAAACAGAGGGACTTTTTTACAGAGAATGATCCTTGTTTATGTTATTGGATTAACCCTTCTCCTTGTTTCTTGATGAAAACCTAATCAACTGAGATGTTCTTTCCCTTGTATGGGGGGCGGGGGGAAATGTGAAACTAGGGAAATGTGAAATCACTGGAAGGTTCTTAAATGACCTGATACCCTACTTACAAACCTCCAACCAGTCAATAACCTGTTTATAAAACCTCATGCTGGTGATCAACCCTATAAAACCAGAACATCGACAGCTCAACTTGAGAGTGTGACTCAGGGAACTTGCTGCCTTTCCCCTATTATATGATCATTAATAAAATGTAGGGTAAATTAAGTTACCAGGCTTTTATGCCCCACACCCTCTACTGTGGATGCCTCTAGTGAGAGCCATGAGTGTGGGGCATATGCACCTATTACTATGGACACCTGGGCTCAGAGAGCATGGGCATGAACATATGTAAATTTGGGCACCTGCACTGAGAGGCCCACTCTGCAACTTGGCAGTGTATCTACAGAAGGAGATGAGAACACCAGAGAGAGGACAGAGAAAGATTCATGGGGCAGGGTGCTGGAAGGCTCTTAGCTGCCTGGCTCCCAACCCCCTGGCCCTGCTCAGCCAGTGCCTAACTCCTCGCATGCCAGCCTCCCTGTATGGTGTGCCTCTGCACCTGGTTCCCTGAGATTACATTAAAAATCTATAAAATCTGTTGAGGGCTCCTGGACTCTCTTTATCCATCTGCCCAAACTGACAGTTAATCATCTGCCCTGTGCATGCTTGCACGAGAACTGTCCTCACTTGAAGCCTACACTGCTATTCTTTTTTTTGGGGGGTCAGTATTACTTTGGCTTCTTGGGGTTTTTGCAGGTCCATACAATTCAGTTATATTTCTTCTATTTCTCTGAAGAATTGCCGCTGAAATTTTGCTAGGGCAAAATTGCACTGAGTTTGTCTGTTGCTTTGAGTAAGCTTTCCATTTTAACAATGTTAATTATTCTATCCAAAGGCAAGGGATATCTTTTTCTTTTTGTCCTCTATTTTTAAAACAATGCCTAATATTTTCATTGTCCATGCCCTTCACTTCCTTTATTAAGTTTACTCTTAGTTATGGAATTCTTTTTGATGATGTTGTAAATTATGTTGGTTTTTTAAATTTCTTTTTCTTGTTGTGTGCATATAAGAATGCAATGATTTTAGAACCAACTGTTTTACTGTAACGATTGTAATAGTTTTCTACAGAATCTTTAGGTTCTCTGTTTATTATCATGTCATCTTCAAATTCTGACAGCTTTACTTCTTTCCAAACTTAGATTCTATTTATATCTTTCTCTTGCCAAATTTCTCTAACCAGGGTTTCCAATACTCTGTTGAATAGAGGTAGTGAAAATGATCATCCTTGTTTTATATCTAAACTTAAAAGAAAATCAGATTTTATTTTTATTTTATTTTTTACCATCAAGTATGAAATAAGTTGTAGATTTGTCACATATGGCTTTTAAATGTTGAGATATGATTTTCTATCTTTTTTACTGAGTCTTTTTTAAAAATAAATTGGTGATGACTCTTCTTTTAGCAGTATATTTCAAACAGCAAGTGTCTCATTATGACGTGTAGCCTGAAATGATAAAAGATTACTCAGAGTCCATGTGGGTTGGAGCACTGAGAAGCCTGGAGAGACTACACGAAGAAACTGCAGCCCAGCTCCAAGGGCAGTCTCATTTTTATTTAGAATCAAGCAGAAAATTAAAAAAAAAAATCAAAGAAGCAAGTGGGCAAATGGGGAATGTATAAGTGTGTGGGGGACATATAACCATCTGGCCCCAGTCAAAGCTGGGAAATCAGGGACAGAGTCAAGGGAAGCCTCAGTGTTCTTGTTCCTCTAAGCATAACATCTATTGCTGTTTTCAGCACATGCAGTTTTAGGATGTATAGATTCTCAGACCAAGACTTTGCCCTGTGACCTTCCTTATCCCAATCTTTCCCTTTCATACTCTGTGTGAAAGTCACAGAACAGTCAAGAAACAGATTGATCAAGGCAAGGATACCAAATACTTGAGACACAGAATAATCCAAACTCCCACAAGCAAGTATCAAATTCTAAAAGGTTCTATTCATTAATCATTTTATTTTATGGATTATGCTTTCGTTATTACATAAATAAACTATTTATTTATTTAAATAAAGGTCACAAGAATTTTTTACTATGTTTTCTTCAAGAAGTCTTTATGCTTTGATTTTAGGCCTATAGACCATTTTACTTAAATTTTGCATTTGGTATGAAGAGTGTATCTTGGTTTTATATATGACTATCGAATTATTCTAATATTTTTGTTGAAGAATTACAATTTCTACAATTAAAAGTTTCTACAAATGTAATAATGTAGCCCAGTAATAATATATAATTCTTTATACCTTTGCTGTAAAATAAATTAACCATATACATGTAAACCTTTTACTTATTCTATAGTGTTTCAAATGTCACATGATAATGCCCCAGTAAGTTAATGTAGATTAGTAAAATTAACTTCAAGAAAAGGATTTATAACATTTAAGTTGCAAATAGTTGCTTACTTGAAAGTATTGATGAGGTTAAGAGAAAGCAAGAATAATTAAAATGCAAAGAGAAAAACACACAAGTATCCAAGAATGAAGTATCAGTAACTCAAAAGTATTCCTACAGATACCAGAAGGATAATAAGAAAATATTAGAATAATTATTTATCAATACATTTGATAGTATAGATAAAATTCAAAAATGATTTGAAATAGTCTTTATAGCTAATTAATAAATAAAGTGAATTCAGAATTTGACTTCATCATACTAAAGTCTTTATGTAGATAAACTGAATTCAATGAAACATTTTCAGAAAAAAAATTTATTTTACAAATTATGCCACAAGAGATAAATTCATGAGATTATGATTTTCCAATTTTGGGTTACCAGTAGAGGCCCCTGGCTCCTACACTGGGACATATATTGATACATTTGCACAAAATTATTTCACATTGTTTCATTTAAACCAGTGATTTAACATGGAAGTTTGCTAAGAGATATGAGCAAATTTGCTATGTCTTTTCTTAAAAGATCACTAGTGCCATTTAAGAGGGTTATGCATTCATGGCCTAATTACCTCCTAAGGCTTTCGCTCACCTTCTTCTGCCATCATAATGGGGAGTCCCAGTATTATGAATATATGGGGGGACAGAACTTTAAGACTCTAATCCCATTAGGGAGATCCAAACTAAACCAACAATAAACTACTAATTCATAGCTATTAGAAAGAGCAAAACCGGGCAATATCAAAAACTGTCAATGATGTAGAGCAGCAGAAACTCTCATTCACTGCTAATAGTAATGTAAAACTGTGCCATCATTTTGGAATAGTTTGATAGTCTCTTCCAAAAGTATGCATACTCTTACAATATAATACAGCTTTTGTGCGTCTTGATATACAACTCAAATATGCTGAAACTTATATCTACACAACCCTGCATGAGGATATTTGTAGAAGCTTTATTCACAATTGCCATACATTAGAAGCAACTGAATTAGGGTGTTGGGGAGCAGATCTGGATACTAAGGACATTGAATGGGCTCTTTCTTGATTCTTGTCTTCCACGAGTAAATAAATCAATGTCCATGTCTAAATCACAAAAAAGCAGGGTATTTGTTAATAGATAGGAAGGAGAACAGGAAAGTTCTCTGAGCAGAGAGGGGTCTAGGATGGGTAGCTGACTGATAGACAAGAGGAAGGACAGGAAATCTCTCTGAGGAGAGAGGGGTCCTGAGTGTGAAGCCACTGAGGTGGTAAGAAGTAGGCATTTATATATGTATATTGGATAAGAGTGGGGTTTGGTTGTTGGGTGTCTCTTGCTGAATGGCTGATACCATATCTCCAAGGCTACCTAGCTAGATCCACTGAATTTGCAAGGTTCTTCTAGGCTATTGAGGTCCACTGAGTTTGCCCACTTTACCTGCCCACCTTCCTGAAACTAGCTTTGATCTGTTGCTTTAGCATTGTGTTATTGTCTTGGTCTTCTGAACACTCCATTTTTCACTGTGTTATTGGGCATACCCTTCTGGTCCACCATGGTTCTCCAATCAGGTTGATAAATGGACGTAAGAGTTTGGGTCACATTGTTCCTAACTAACTGCCTATACTCATTACCAAACTTCCTCCTTCACAACCAAGATGTCCATCAGTAGCTGAATAAAGATTGATTTGTTCACAGAGTGAGATATTACTCAGCAATAAAAAGAAACAAGCAACAAAGTCATTAAAAATATAGAGAGACACATGAAATAAATATTATTAGTGAAAAAAGTTGATCTTAAAAAATTGAATGCTGTATGATTCCAACTCTATAATTTTTTGCAGCATAAAACTTTGAAGACAGTAAAAGTATTATTTGTCTCCAGAAATAAAGAGGTAACCAGAATTAATACATGGAGTGCAGATTCTCCTCAGGAGAGTGAAATTATTCTGTCTATTGTATCTGATACTGTAATATAGCATAATTCATTTCATTACACATTTGCCAAAAATGGTAGATTATACACACTAATAGTGAAGTCTAATGTGAATTATGGAATTTTCTAATTAATATTTTATCAATATTTCCTTATCAATTATAGCTAATATTCCTTATTAATTCAAATATCTCATTTTATAAGGAAATACATAAGAATGAAACCCTAAATGATATTCTTGAATATAGAATAAAATTGGAAAACTTGATCTTACTGATTTCAATAACTTAACTAAGAGAGTACTGGTATAAAGAGAGGCAGATTTTCAATGGAGGAAAAACATACAGAGGTAGACCTGAATATATATTGTCTATTGATTTTTATCAAAAGATACAAAGTGATTCGGGCCTCCCTGGTGGCGCAGTGGGTTAAGCAACGCACTATGAAGCAGACCACAACCACTGCAGCACGAGTTCGATCCCTGCTGCCGGCCAGGGGGGG
>JAGFMF010011502.1:1473470-1530300 GCA_019455555.1 Galemys pyrenaicus
GTTGATCTGCCTGTTCTGCTCCCCGCTCTCTGTGGTGAGTCCTCTCACCCCCCCACACCTCTGGCCTGTGCCCCAGTGCTTGTATGCATAAATAAATAAGATCTTTTAAAAAAAGAAAAGATACAAAGTGATTCAATAGAGAAAACAGTTTTAGCAAAATATGTTTAATAATTTCTTATAAAATTCAATCCACAGTTATGAGAATTCCCCTTTGAGACATTTACTTAAGATAAAAACATGTCTACAATGAGACTTACATTTGGATGTACACAAGTTCATTCAACAAACCAAAAGTTGGAGTGACTTTTCAGTTAAATAGATAAATATAAAATGTTTATTATGAACAGCTAAACACCACAAACTGTTGCTGAACAATGATAAATAACATGATATTGATGTTAAACAACGCTGATGACTCTATATTATGCTATGTATTGTCCTGCACCTCACTAATTGAGTGATAGATGTACATATATGTATGTGCGTATATATGATGACAAAGCATCCTAATCCACAATATCTATACCATTTGTTTTCATAACCCCACATTAGAAATTACTTGAATGCAGATTAACAATAGAATATATAAACAATTTATATTACTTTGAGTCAATCTAATATTATTACACAATGGAAAGAGTGAATTGCCATTAGGTGTGATAGCATTCAAGAATCTCACAAAAAATGTTGATAAAGAATTCAGATACAATAGCATATTTATTGTTTTATTATAGTTTATAAAGCACAAAAATCAACAAATCCAACAAAAGTGAGGCTAGTGACTACCTTGTGTAATGGATAGTAGAAGCAATAAGGGGGTCTTCTAGGATGAAGATGACATTTTGATATTTCAGGATACACTTTGTCTTTCATATACTGTGTTTTTATATTGTTTATAATGTTTTCTTTGTAGTATGATGACGTCTCCGCACTTCTTTTTTCTAATCTTATGCAAAATTTAAAACCTGTGTAACAAATTTATTTAGCAAAAGATTCCGTTTTATTTTGTGATTTTTTTCTTTTGCATTTTTGTTTTTCTCTCTTCAACAAATCAACTTTCACATACATTATTTCCAGAGAACTGAACATAGTATGAAGTACATAGCAAGAATTCAAATATGTTACTAACTTTTATGTATGTAATTATATCATGCTTGTTTTAATTTCCATGGTTCTCAAATAGTGCCTGGCACATAAGGATATAAACACATACCCTGTCTGAAATTCTGTTGCTTGGTTACTCAATTTTCCAATAGGCTCCCCTGAAGCAACTATATGCATTAGATGTGACATTTAAATATTGTCAATCATTAAAAATCTTAAGAATTTTTTTCAAACAAATAAAATAAATTATGCAAAAATCAAATTATGTATCAAAGAAGTAATAATACTTTATGTTTAACATCAAGTGAACATTATTAAATAAGTAATTTCAACATTCCTATAATCTGTCTCTGGTATCTTCACAATTTTATCGTAGTTATGTAGCTAATTATATTTAATGTCTATCACCAGTCCTTACCATGGTAACCTGACGCTGTCTTGTACAGACAGTTGAAAGCTGAAAGTTAGCATCTCTTCAAAGCTCCATATTTAGTTTTTAGCTTGAACTCAATCACAGTGGGGATATTTTCACTGTGACTAAAAGCAAATATTACAAATTGGCACTTCTCTCTGACCCCAGATCTAGTTGTCAATTTTTATTAACATATGGTTGCTTTTGAAAATCTGCTGTTTCTTAATCATCTAATGCTGAATATATGATTGATATTCTCCATGTGTTTGCATTTTCTCACTCTTTGCCTTTAGATTTTGTGTTTTGTGTAAGTTTTTCTGAATACAAAGTCCTGCCACATATTTCACCTTCTTAATTCACCTCCTTTGCTTATTTTCATAAATTATTTGGTGTTGTGATCAGGGTACCCAAAGAAAATTCTTTTTATTTTTACATGGAAATAGCTTGCTAACATTTTCTCTATGTTAACTATTCTCAGATGACTTTCCCACGGAAGTATTTGCATTTTCAAAATATAGATTTGAGTCTTCTTTTATGGGAAGAAATTTTTCATACTGTAATGTTCAAATTTGTTTTATCTTATTATTTAAGTTTCCTTATCTGTGAACTGAAAAAATGTGAAGTTGGAGATACTTTATTTTATACCTTCTACTTTCTCTTAAAATATTTAAAATTTCTTCATTTTTTTTATTTGTTCAGCTATTTTTCCTTTCATTTATTTAATTTCCTCGTATCTGTGTTCTTTGTATGGATTTATGTTGTACCTAGTTTAATTAGTTTACTTAGGTTTACTAATTTTATTTTATTACAATTATTGTTACCATCTTGGATCATCTAATGAACCCACTGTCTTGTTTTGTTTTTATTATTTTTAGTATTTATTTTCTTACATAGTTATTAATTTTTAACAATATTTGATTTCTCTCCTTAGGTGTAGTTCCAGTAGTTCTTCTATACCAGGTCCTGTGATCCATCACCACAGCCCATGTGCTCTTCCCTTCTTTGTTTTAACTCCTCTCCTTTCCCCTCCCCTGCTACATGCCTCAGCTATATGGTTAGCTTGCAAGTTTGTTTGCTTGTTTTTCCCTGACCCTATTTGGTTTCTCATATTCTGCATATAAGTTAAATCATCCAATATTTATCATTTTTCTTCTGACTTATTGCACTTAGCATAACCTTCTAGCTCCATCCATGTTGTCACAAATGGCATGAGTTTATCTCTTTGACCCCTGAGTAGTATTCCATTGTGTTTATATACCACATCTTCTTGATCCATTCATCAGTTCTGGGGCATTATTTTGTTTCTTTATCTTGGTTATTATAGATAGTGTTGTGATAAACATGGGGGTGCAGTTATCCTTTCAAATGAGCATTTTTGTGCTCTTTGGGTTTATTCCTAGGAGTGAAATCTCTGGGTTATATGTTAGATCCATTTTTAGTATTTTGAGGAATCTCTACACATATTTTTAGTTGTTGGATCAGTTTACATTCCTATCAGCATATAAGAGGGGTCATTTTCACCAAATCCTTGCTACATTTGTTATTTTCTGTTTGCTTGTTTATTTAATATGGGTCATTTTCAAAAGTGTGAGGTGGTGGTATCCCATTGTTTTGATTTGCATTTACCTTATGAGAAGTGATATTGAACATGTGTTCACATGTCTATTAGCCATTTGCATTTCTTCTATGGAGGAGTGCTTTCTTAAATCTTCTACCCATTTTTGATTGGGTCGTTTGTTTTGTTTTTGTTGAGTTGTGTGTATTCTTTGTAGATCTTTTATTTCAGTCCCTTATCAGTTGTACAGAGTGCAAATATTTTCTCCCATTCAGAAGGGTGTTTTTGTTTGGTTATTGTTTCTTTTGCTCTACAGAGGATTTTTAATTGAAATAAAACAAATACGAGGCCCATCTGTTCCCTAGATGTAGGAAGGGTGGAAAACAGCTTTTCAAGGTTTGGGCTGTCTTTTGTGTAGAAGGTGAAAAATATACTGATTTTAACTCATTTTCCTTACATGGGACCCCCTGATTCTTACTAATCTTAAAATTATTAACCGATTTCTAGCTTTTTTAAAAACTCTTTTCATTATATTAATGTATTGGTTTCTGAGGGTTATTTAACTTTGATTTGTTCATTTTTACAATTTTATAAATTTTAACGTTCTTTTGATAATTTAAAAAAAAATTAGGTAATGATGCAAGACAGCAAGGGACACTAAAACTGTTCAAGGACATTGCCCAAATAGTTTACCAGTCACTGTTGAGTTCTTTATCCCTATGTACAATTGAAGACTACTCAGGTTTAGAGAACAACAACAGTGGGATTTACTTAACAAACCAGGGGAAAACAAAGTTACTGAGGTCAGAAATGGCCTCACCCATTTACCTCATCCAAAGTGTGTCCAGTGTTTTCAAGTCCTAAACAAAAAACAGCTAAGATAGGCCTGGAGCACGTGGCAGCCAGGTTATAGGCCAGGTTCCAACTCACGAAGACAGAAGCGGAGATGTTCACCGGAGCTGCTGAGATGCCCCAGCACAGCACCAGATTAGCAACACTCAAAACAGCAGCTGCAGCAGCTGAACAACTAGACAGATGTCTATACACACAGCTTCGAGAGGCTTCAGCTCCTGGCCTTCACCTTCCCTGCCAGGCTGTATGAGAGGCAACACTGGGAACAGTTTCAGTTGTTCACTTACCTACAAAGCCTCTGAAATTTTCCTCTCTGAGTTTGGCTTCTGGAGGCCTCTCCATGTTCTTCAGAGGCCCACAACAGCCTCTGGAAGATCACATGGTACGGGTAGAAATATTCATTTTGGAAAATGCTGAATCTCAAACACTGAATTCCAAATGTTGAATCCTCAAACACTGAATCCCAAACACTGAATAATCTGGGGATGCTTCTGCAGTCCCTCACACTTCTTATCAATCGCCCCACCCCAAAATGGGAAACTTTTTAGCATTTTCCCTGGGGCTGTCAATCCTTATCATCACCACCCCCCCACAGGGGGCACCACCTATAACAGTCTTTGGCTTCAGCCATTGGTTACAGCAACACTTTTCATTTACTTTATGACTATATTTTGCTGCAGAAATCATATTATATGTCAGCATGTATTTAGTTTTTTCTTCCTTTTTTTTTTCATAAAATTCCTTTTTTTTTCCATAAAATACCTTTGATGGTTTAAATCACAGTCCTTTCTGTTGCTTCCACCAAATGAGATAGACTGACAGGAGAGTTGTTTGTTTAACGGAGAAGATTCATATTGGGGTAGAAATGAGTGTGCTGGCATAGTATTCCCATGCACTGGGCTCTCCGATGGTCTCTTGATGTAACCAGTACCAGAATTCTGACCTCTTTCTTCTACGGTTCCTTACCTGTGTCCAATGTTTTCTCTCCTTTGTTTCTCTCAGTTTCCTATGCTAAGATTCTAATCCCAGCAGTTCTAGCTTTTCTTCAGGTTACATATCCATGCTTCTGAACATTCCAATGTGCTGAAATATTTAATATACAACAGTAATCTAGGATGGCTCATGGTCTTTCCGTGGGTCCCCATACAGTATTTTGTGATAAAGTAGCATTTGCAACCTCTGTTGCTGTCCTCCAACTTCACCAGTTTTTCTAATATCCAGTAATGAAGACCCGTCTCAGACCAGTAGGCTTTCTTTTGAGATAAGACTTTTATTTTTATTTCTCATTTATGAGGCCTTTAAAATGCCCTAATCCTACGAAAGCTATCTTGGCAGCAATGAGAGTTGAGCTAATCTATTGCTGCCCTGTGGGGTCAGGAAGCATTGCATTCCCCGGCCAGCCTAGTGCTGTGGGGTTGAGTGGAGTGCTGATAGTCCATGTCCCACCTGACGATGCTTTGATTGATTCCATTGCTGAGTGTGTATCAGAAGGATCCAGAGCTAGTGGCAACATAGCTCCTATTCTCAACCAGTAGTGATGAGACTTCGCAAGATATCAGAAACCAGATCTGATAACTCCTAATATTCACCTTGCTATGCACCTGATTTTATCAGGTCCATTGAAGGGCTGACCCTCCATCCTCACCTGGAGTCCTCCAGACTATGCTTCTCCTTGTTAGTGGGATCCTACCTCTAAAGGTTATCAGTCAGGTGGAATGAGAGTGTTGAGGTGGGACTCATGGCACTTCCTTTCCTCCACAATGTTGGTATCAGAGAGGCTAGGAAGAAGATAAGATTAGGTTCTTTGACATCCATTCATAAAACAATGAGTCAACCCTCAGTTTCTTTTCTTTCTTCCTTCTTCACAGTGGGATTGATACAGAAGGAATTTGTATCATTCTTTGGAGGAAATAAGACAGAGCAATGTAGATAACTTTAAGAGGAATGGTTGGCTCAGTGGCAGTGGGGGAAATCATCACACTCCACCTATCTACAATGAGGAGTGTGATTCAGTATCCCACATTATCTGGGATGGTGTATTAAGCCTTGATGGGAAAATGAACATATATACTAAGCTGACCTTGATGCTGCATCTCAACTGGGAATCCTGCAGAAAAAAATAAAATTAAGAAGTTTAAATAATAGGATAAAATATTCGAATTGATCAAGATGCCATATAAATTACTTGTGTATCAAGAATGTATACAATTACAGTATGAAAGATCAAAGACAATGACAATCACTTGATGATAACACAGAAGCAAATGAGGTATTGAAATTTTCTGACAAAGTTGTCAAAATAATAAAAGGTGCAGAAACAATTTAAGGAGGAAAGAACATATACTAGCAAGTGTTTTGGACAAATGGTAATACAGTAATATATGGAATAATGTAGCTGATAAAGGTTTTATATTTAAACATCCTGAATAAATAAGACATCACAGCAATAATAGTTAGATAAATGGCACAATTAAAAGTGGGCAAGTGATTTGAGTATGCATTTCTCCAAAGAAGACATAAGAATAGTCATTAAGTACATGAAAAGTTATTCAACAACATTAATTAGGAAATTGCAAATCAAAACACAATGTTTAATATACAATATAATGGCTAAAATCAATAGAAAGGCAATAAAAAGTGTTGGCAAGGATATCAAGAAAATGAAACCTTTGAACATAACTGTATAATATCTCCAAATAAGTCAGGGAATATAGGTTTTAAAGAACTAGTCCAGGAAAGTTAATAAACAAACTGTAACTGCAGAACAGTAGAGAGAAACAACCTCAAAAGCAAAGGTGATCTAATTTTCACATTATATGATTTAAAATGCACAGATTTCGACAAGAAAAATAGTTTTAGTATATTCCTATTCAATGTTCAGAACAGGAGACAGAAAGCAGATTAGTAGTTTTTTAGTTAGGGGATTTAAGAGGATAAGGTAATATTAATGCCCTTAAATGGCTGTGACATTTTTTCAAGGTTATAAAAATGTTCTTAAATTGTGGTGATGATTGCAGACTAATTCTGTGTATATTAAAAGAACTTAATCATAAATTTTTAAAGGATTAATTTGATGGTATTGGAATTATTCTTCAATAAAGTATATAAAACACAAAAAATATAGAATAGAAATAAAACAACTAAAAATCTCACTTTATGTGTTTAAAAGTGTGTAGAGATTATTGATTGTGAAGACAATATACTTAATCTGATCAAGACAAAGAAAAACTTCTTTAAACTAAAGAAAAGAAATCTTGAAAATAGTCAGAAAAATATGCATCGCTTATGGAGAAATAGCAATTGAATTATAGTGAATTTTTCATCTATAACCAAGGAAAAATACAATGTTTTTCAAACAGTAAAAAAAAAAAAAAAAACAAGCATAATTTCAATCACTAATTCTATATATGTAAATATATATATGCATAAATGCATAAACATATATGTACATACACACATATATTTCCATCAGAATAAGAAGGGGATAAAGATGTTCATGAACAAAGAAAAAGTACATGTGCTCAAACAGCCTAATCTTTAAAAATTTGGTTAAAAGAAAGATTTGCAACTAAAAAGGTATTGATAATACCTTGTGAGCATTTTTTTTCTTTCCTTCTTTATTTATATATATTTGATATCAATTATAATTCCCATGGATTTCCCCATCACCATTTCACCAGTGCACCATCACCTCTGCCCTTGTGCTCTTATCTGCTCTTAACCCTCTCCCTCCCTCCTCCCCACTATGATGATGTTAAATAAACTCCTATTATTTTGGCTTAACCTACTTATCTTTTTAGAGAATCTAAATATGAATTAGTTTTCAGAATGAGGAGTTTGCCTTCCTTTACACATGCACAGGCCTGGGTGGGTTTGACAGCATCAAGGTATGTGAGAGATATTTAATTGATTACTAATTAATTAATTATTTGAAAGAGAAAGAGAGGTGAGAGTCAGAGAGAGAGAGGAAATAGAAGAGGAGAAGGGAGACTAGAGAAAGAAAAGAGAAGAAATAAAAATGCAAAGTGGCCAAGTGTGCACACTAGGGATTTAGGATTCTATTCTGAGGTTTATGGATTCAGCCAAAATCTCTTAAACTCCAAAAATCTACCAAGCACTGAAGCACTGTGTCTTCATGAAATTTGTTCAAATGTTTCTGGGCACCAAAATCTAAGATATGTGTTAACACTCTATTCTGGTGGCTCTGTGTCTATGTGGGTCTGTGTCTGATAACTAATAGTGAATATTGCAAAATGAAAATTCATTGTCATTATAGAATCCAAGTAATCAATCAAAATAATTTAACAGTATTTTTGAAACTGCATTTCACACCTCATTAGTCAGTTAAGGAATTCATTTAGTGTTTGCATTACAAAATAAAAGATTATTTTATAATATCAAGAAAGCACAAACACAAAATATAGAAAAAATTATAATATCAATGCATTTTCTTTTAATGAAGAGAAAAAGTAAAAAAAAAAGTATGATTATTTTGGCTGGCAATAAATATTAAATAAATTAATATACCAGGTTGGCAGTAAAGAAGCACCAAATTTACTATATGGTATTTTGCAGCTCCATGATGGTCGAAAATATTTGAATTTCAGTGCAAAAATATTTAAGAAGCTTTATTTACTTTTGGTATTATTTTTATAATCCTGGCCATACTGTCAGTTGAAAGGTAACATTTTTTTTTATGGGCTAATTTCATTAGTAAAGTAAAGCAATTTCATTAGCCTTTACTGCTAATACAAATATATTAAGTCCAAGGAAATATTACCAGTACTTCTAAAGGGCTATAGAGAATCTTAGATAGAATCCTAAATTTGGGATAAAATATACAAAATGTACATGAAATAACTCACTGGTATTTTTGTACATGTACCAGAAAGCACATAAACATCATAACATTGGACATCTTAATATAAATGCCAAATATACTTTCATTCAGCAGTTTTGATTGTAGCTTTAATAAAAGTACTCAACACTGATGACACCAAATATACATTAATATTGGGCATTTACCATAAGTAAGACAATACTGATTACTTACATGGATTACTCAAATGAATGCTGGTAAAAATCCTATGAGATTGTATTCATTCATATCTTCTTTTGAATATGAAATACTCATTTTTGATGTGGTTAATTGATATATACAGCAAATATATCTAATATGTGATCCACAATAGAACCACAATATCCTCTCTTGTAATAACCTCTGAGAAGTTTTCAAATTCCATGTTTAAATTTAAGAAGTGTTCCTTCAAAGGACCAGATAGTTTACAGATTGCTTTTTGGACAATATAAGAGTCTACTACATAGTTTTCTTTTTCTGTTTATTTTATTTTTATTTTTTTTCTGTTTATTTTAAAATACATTTTTTTAAAGATTTATTTATTTATGCATACAAGCACTGGGGTACAGGCCAGAGGTGTGGGGGGGGGGGGCGGTGAGAGGATTCACCACAGAGAGCGGGGAGCAGAACAGGCAGATCAACAGAAGTACACTGCTGAGGGGAGCAGCGGGCACAGCAGGAGAGGTCTGCCACGCCTTGTGGGGCCCCTCCCTGGCTGGCAGCAGGGATCGAACTCATGCTGCAGTGGCTGTGGTTTGCTTCATAGTGCGTTGCTTAACCTACTGCGCCACCAGGGAGGCCCTATTTTAAAATACATTTTTAAACTGTAAAATTATTCTTGGTTCATGGGTCATACAAAAAAAGAGCACCAGAGAAAAGGTCACGAACTGAATTAGTGCACTGGTTCTAAATTTGCAGAATCATATGAAACCTATACTACACAGGGAAAATCTGGGCATTTATCATCAAAGGGAAACTAATTATAACATATAAAATGAGAGCCAAAATTAATAAACCAAATCTTGAGAATGTTGATTTTTATTATAGTGAAGTAGCAGGCGTTAGATGTACCCTCCCACCTGAGGCAACTGACTAAAAAGACAAAATATATGAAATACCAATTTGGAGCTCTTCGACAAGATGCAGTGAAGGAGGGTGCCCCCTAGATATGAGACTCAAAGTGCATAGACCTGTGATTGCCGCTCCCTAGAGGAAGTAAATCTTTTTAAAAATTATTATTGTGGAAGTGGAAGGACAGAATGGAAGAATTGGAAAGGTAAATCTGCTGGATGTTCAAGACAAGGTTGCTGCACAAAAGGGAGCACTAGAAATGGGTACAAGGTCCTTCCTGAATCTTCAGTTGGGAATGATCTGGCGTCAAAGAAAGAAAAATCCAAAAATATCCAAAGAGGTCATGCCAGAGACTTGCACAGAACTATGCTTCTACAAACCGCAGAGGAAATCCTCTTAATTAATTCATGGTTCATCAAGTAGAGCAAGATTCACCAAACTAATTCTCTATAGGGCCAGATAGCAAATATATTTTGATGGCCATAAGCAATTTTTTAATTTGTTAGCAATATAAAATTCAGATTCATAGACTGTACAAACGTAGGTCACAAGCCAAAACTTCAAGATTATTTATAGGAACATAAAAATAGTACCACCCCCAAAACCTATATCTATAATATCTGAAACCCAAAAGAAACTACTAGATAAAGCTGTAAAATGTAATCAATAATGGGAAGAGAACTCAATTAATAGAAAACGGTCAAGAAATGCCACAGCTAATAAAAATGGAAATGTCACCCAAAATTCATCATGATTATGTTTAAGAAATTAGAGAAAATGGGGCCTCCTGGTGGCTCAGCAGGTTGAGCACCACACTGTGGAGCTTCCACATGCCAGTGCAATGGGAGTTCCATCCCAGGTCAGGGAGGGGACCTACATGGCTCAGCAGACCTCTCCTGCCTCACTGGCTGCTCCCCTTAGGATTGTATTTCTAGTGACCTGCCAGTTCTGCTCCCTGCTTTGTTTCTGGTGAATCTTTTCACCCTCCCTCTCTGGTCCGTACCTAAATCTTGTATGCATAAATAAATAAAATCTTAAAAAAAAAAGAAATTAAAGGAAATATGTCCATGTTAATTCCATACATGGATAATGCATAAAAGATGCAAGCTGAACAAACTCCTTGAGAGAAAAAAAAACACAAAAAACTAACATATCTTGGATTTAAAAAATGGTGAAATGAATTTTAAATATATTTTTGTGTAAGGAGAGTAGTGAGATTAAATAAAGTAATAAAATCTACTGAAATGACAAAAAATACTGAAAATAAAAACAAACAGATCATCAGTGTGTTATACCGAAATCAAGGAGAAGAAAATGTATATAAATGGACTTTCTAAGGGAAAAGATATTTGAAACAAAATAACAAAAATTCCTTTAGATTTGATGCAAGCTTTAAAGCTACAGACGCCTGAAGTTCAATGTAATCTAAACACAAGAAACATAAATATAAACAACACATATAAACAGATATGCTTGGGTGCTTAAAACCAGTAAAAAATTAAAATCTTAAAATAGAGAATAAAAGACACATTCTAAAGAAAAAATAACAAGGATAAAAATGATAGTAGACTATATATAATTATCTATTTCTCTATCTACATCTGTATCTATAACTCTGTATAACATGTAGGCCAGAAGACATTAAAGCATATTTAAACAATGATAGACAAAACAGTCAAGTTAGAATTTTATATTTAAAAATATACTTAAAAGAAAAATGTGAATTAAAGATTTTTTGATGTGCAAACCTGAAAGAATTGCATTGTATAAGAATTTAAGAAACCATTCTAACAGAAAAGAAATTATCCTTTATAGAAATCTGATTCTACACAAAGTAAGATGTACAACAGAAATGGTGATTACATAGTTAAATGAAATATAAAGTAAAAAGAAAAATGATACTTAAAGCAAAATATGATGACATTGTAGTGTGGGTTTATAACATAGGTAGAGTAATATCTATCACAATTGCAATGCTAAAGTCAAGACAGGAGAAATAGAAGTGTACTTCTGTCAATTCTACTGTGTGTGAAATGATATATAACTCATATGTAGATGGTATTGGGTAAATGCTAAAAATCCAGTAAAATATCATAGAGAGTTGTAGTAAATAAGTCAAAGGCAAGGAGATAATTTATAAGAATATTTAATCCGAAACAAATCAAAAACAAAAATAAATAAAAGTAAGAAACACAAAAGCCAAACAAATAGAAAACAAGAATACAAAGAGAGATTTAAATAATGGGTTGTCAATAATAACACTATATGTAAATAATGCAAATGTCTCCATTAAGAGAATAGAATGTAGATTGAAAAATAAATAAAACCCAACAATGAGCCTTCTATATGAAATTCATTCTAAATATTAAGACAAGTGTATGTTAAAGTGGAAGATAAATTATATACAATGTTACCACTAATCAAAATAAAGAAGGAAATTCTACAGTGATAGTAAATAAGTTAGATCTTAGAGCAAAAAGTTTTGCCAACGATATTAGTGGTCCTGGTCATCTCATAGTGAACTATGAAACACACTTTCTATGTTCTTAATAACAGAGCTTTAAAAATCAGAACATAAAATCTACTCGAACTTCAAATACAGACCAGTCTTTAGTTATAGTATTCAAAATACATCAATAGTGATAGAAAATCATTGATGACAGAGAATACTTAAGTGGCATTATATACAATGGTGAATTAATCAACATGTATGGAATACTTAACAGTAGTATAATGTATATTTTTTTTCACATGCATAAGAAATTTTACTAAGAAAAGCAATACTCTTAATCATAAAATAAATCTTAATTCATTTGAGCTGATTCAATTAATACAAAGTATTTTCTTTGACCATAATGGAATAAAATTAAAAATCAAAACCAGAAAGACATTTTTGGATTCTCTGAAGACAAGTGTGTTTTGACATGTGCTCCCTAGACTATTACTGATAAAGTATAGTTGTATCCCTTATATTAGCAAGATCCTAATTTAAAATCACTTCACAATAATATTGTATGTCATTATATGTGTGTAGATAAATATATGGTTATGTAATGCATACCATGTTTTAGTTAATAATAAAATAGTATTTACAATGGTATAAAAATATTAAATGTTTCAATAAATTAACAAAAGTGGATGAGTATAGACTGACAACTTTAAAACACTAAGATGAAGTAAATAAGACCCAAATAAATAGAGAAATGTCCTTCACATAGTTGAAGAAACTATGTATTGCATATGCCACCTTTCCTTAAATTAGTTTATTCAATGCTATACCATTCAAAATGTTAATAGATATGTTTTGTTAAGTTTGAGAATCTGGTTCTAAAATTCATATGGAAATGCAGAGAACTTCTAATAGTCATAACAACTTTGTATAAAAAAGAACAAAATTGGAGAAATTAGGGTAATTTGAGAAGTTCAATTATAAATCTGTAATAGTCAAGGCTATGTAGTAGGGAATAAAGATCTACTAATAATTTAATACAACAAAATAGGGTCCAAAAATAAACTCACACATGTGTGGTTCATTAATTTTCAGAAAGTATTCAAAGACAGTTGCAATTCTAGGTCAATTCTTCACAATTGTGATGGAATCATGAGATATTCCTGTGGAAAAAAAGTTAACTTTAATTCATATACATCATACAAAAAAAAACACCTCAAATGAATCATACTCAAATGTAAAACCTATGAGAAAATATAAAAAATATGCACACCTGAGCTAAGTAAAATTTCTTAGTTATTGCACTGAAACAAAATACATCTAAGAATAAAAAGATAAATTAAAATCTGCAAAGTTAAACATTTCTTGTGTTCAAATTATACTGTAAAAAAAACAAAAGCCACAATTTTGATAAAATATTTTTCAACTTATATAATCTTTAAAAATTATATCCAGAATATATAAAGACTTCTCAAAATTCAAAAACTACCCCATTTTTAAAACAGGGCAAAAGATTTTAAAAGGCACTTAATAAAGAGAAGATGTAGGAATCTCCAAGAAAGGAGGAAGTGCCATGTCCCCTCTTCCATTTACCTGCAGCCACCCTGGATTAGCTACTGGGACTCTGAGCAGAGTTGAGTGGCCAAGTGAAGCTATGTAACATGGAAGGCAGGAGGGCTTTGGAGAGACAGGTGTAGAAGATGGTCATGCTTGCTTCTTCGTTTTGGACTTGCACCAGGGACTTGGTGTACTAGGGAAACACATGGAGGAGAGACACGTGGTACATGGGTAACACAGTGGTGAGAGACATTTAGGGAGACTGACAATGGCTGTCTTTACCTTGATTTGTGCTTTGATTTTGTTCTTTCCATTTGAGACTTACCGGTCCCTTTTACCCATTTACTATGGTTCCTTCCAGAAGGTGCTTTAGACATGTGGCAAGATTTTAGGCCTCAGTGGCCCCACTTTTGGTTAGTCCTTTTCAACCTGAAATTTTCCCAAGGGGGGGAGTAACTTCAGTGATTTTTTGGGGAAACTCTGACCTTTCTTCTCTCATTTGCACACATTAATCTTACTCAAGTTTTTCACACCATGCTATGTCTGTGAATAAAGATAAACCTCATTAGAGCACATGAGTTTGAGGTTCTGGGGTGCCTCTCAGCCTGCACACCAATAGATTAGCACATGAAATGATGACCCATATCATCAGTCATTAGGGAAATGTTTATTAAAATGACAATGAGACCACATCATACACCAATTATAATGTATTACATTAAAATATCTGACTATACCAAGCCTAATGAGGGTTTGAAGCAACTCCAATTTTCATGCACTGTTATTGGGAAGTTAAAATAATACAATCATTTTGAAAAGCAGTAGTTAGTTTCTTAAAATGACAGTCACCTGTTACAGTGGATTGATTGTCACTGCCTCTCTCCCCAGAAAAATGTGTCCATTCCTAATCCCAGAAGACTATAATTATCACCTTATATGGCCAAATATGTGATTAAAGAAGTTGAGAAATGAATCCTGAATAACTCAGGCAAGTTTTATAAGTTACTGCATGTATCTTTGTAAGGGAGATATACAGACTAAGTGCTAAGAAGAGAATGTGATGTTGCCACAGGAACAGAGATTCCAGTGACCCCGGAAAGAGCAAAGAAAGTAGACAGATGCCAAAAGCCAGGAAGGAGTCTCTTCCAGAGCCTTTAGAGGGAGTGCAAGTCCACTTGTTTAAATTTAGACTCTGAATCTGAGAAATGTGAACAAATGTCTGATGTTTTAAGACACAAACTCTATGGTAATTTGTTACAACTATTAGGAAAGTGATACATCTTTATGTGACCTGGCCATTCTTATTTTTATGTCAATAAAAAGTCTTGTATATGAATATTCATTGCAACTTAATTTAAAATAACCATGAAGAGAGATTTGGGAGGTCTGTTCATCATTCTGATTATGATGATGGATTCCTGGGTCTACTATGTCAAAATGCATTAAATTGTTCAATTTATCACATACCAAAACATCTAAATAACACTTTTGAAAGGTATTTATTTTTTGAGTAAATTACAGACAAAAAAGACATAGAAAAGTAATAGGTTGTGTCCTAGATTTGATCATAATGCATAGTATCAACTTTTCTGTTTTAGCAAATTAGTATATTAAGCTCTTTAGAAATGTGTACAGGTTTCTGATTCAGGAGTTGTTTATTTCCTCCTAGAGTTATTACACTTTTACTCCTGTCTAAATTATCTTTAATCTGTATTTTAGAAAATAAAGAAGCAAAGGACCTACTCTTGGATTTTAAGATTTATTTATTTATGCACAAGAACCAGGGTACAGGTCAAAGTTGCAAGGGGTGAGAGGATTCACCAGAGACAGAGTTGGGAGCAGAATAGGCAGATCTACTGAAATATACTGCTGAGGGGAGCAGTGGGCATGACAGTATAACAGGGTGGTTCCTAGGAAAAGGGGAAGTTCCAGGATCCCTGCCCCACCCTAAGTAGGGGGTAGCTGAGCAGGGATAAGAAGTGGGAGAGGAGACTGGAGAAAGAAGGAAAGAAGGAAGCAGGATGGAGAGCAGCAAGGAGACCTGGAGGAGACACATGCATGTTGTCTAATACAACATGAGTTTATCTTTTATGGTCACTGAGTAGTATTCCACTGTGCATACAGAACACATCTTCTATAACCACTCATCTGTTATGGATGTGTATGTTGTTTTCATAGTTGGCTATTCTAAAAACATTGTAATGAACATTGGGATCGCAAGTTTCTCTTTGAATTAGTGTATTTGTGTTCTTCAGGTAGATAATGAATTAGGAATGGAATTTGTGGTTTATATGGAAAATTCATCATCAGTCCTATGGGCTGGACATATATACATCCCAACAACAATGTAGATAGATTTTTCTTCACATCCTCTTCAGCCTTTGTTCTCATGTTTTTTTTTGGTTTTTTTTTTTTTTGCTCTTTATCCATATGAGCCATTCACACAGGATTGAGGTAATATTTCATTGTGATTTTGCTTTGTAATTCCCTGAGAAGTGAAAAAAAAATATTGACCTATTGACTGTCTTATGTCTTATTTTAAGAACTCCCTAATTAGCTTTTTCTTCCCATTATTTGATTTTTAGTTTTTGTGGTGTATCTTGAGTTATTTGCAGATATTTGATATCAGCATCTTGTAAGTTGTATGGTATGCAAATCATTTCTCCCTTTCAGTAGGGTGACTTTTTGTCTCAGATTTCTTTTGCTGTGCACAACTTTTTAGTTTGATGGCTTTTCCAATACCATTTATTGAGAAGGTATTCTCTGCTCCGATGTATGTTATAGACTCCTTTGTTGAACATTAACTGCCCACAAATGTGTGGGTTTATTTCTGGGGTCTCTACTTAATGGCACAAATTGTTATATAAATGCTATTTATATACTCTCAGGTATTGAGCAATTTCAAAGCAAATCTCAATAACGATTTGTGTTTTTAAAAAGCTTCTTAGCACATAATTGCAATGTATTTTCAACATTAATTAACTCTGTAAATGTGTTTTAGAGCAGAAAATGAGAGTGTTAAGCCAGTTCTTCACATGCCCAAAGCACTGAGAGTTAACAAGGCAGTTTGGGAAAGTATTAATTCCCATAAACTGTAAGTGTATGCTGAAAGAGGGACTTATTTTAACTATAGAAAGTCAAAATTGTTATGTACCATCTAAGGTATAGTACTAGAAATATCAGGATCTTGTTTTTTTTTAATCCTATGATACTTATTTTAGTGCTGTCTTTTTACTTCTTGTAACTAGTGGTAGGTTTTCGAATAAACACAAACCAAGGTCATCAAAATGTGTTGCTTTGCCAACAAGCACAGGGCAGGTTCACTATGGATATGGTAGAAAATGAAGGAAAATCCCAGAGGCCTCAATGGCTATTTAAGGCTTTTATGCTCTCAGAGAACCAGGTGCACAGGCACAGCAGACAGGGAGGCTTGCGCGCAAGGAGGCAGGTCCCGCCAAGGTGTGTATGTGTGGGGAAGGGTGCTGGAAGTTGGCAGGCAGCTGAGTCTCCCAGTCCTCCATGAACCTTTACATTTTTTCCCTAGGCTCTCTCTGCCATTTCCCTAGGGTCTTACTGCTCCTGAATTCATGCCACTCCTCCACATGTAGCCAGCCTATGGGATGCCCCTCTTGTAGCCCTGCCCTCTTTGCTCAGGTGTGCACACTTATCCATGCCCATACCCACATTCCAGGTGTCCACCATCAGGCATGTGTTACCCACATTTCCAATCACTTCTGTATTAACATGATCAAGGCCACAGGTGATAGCCACAGAAGCTAGTAGCATAAAAAGCTTGATTAATTCACCTACCGTGTATATATTTTTTTTAAAAAGAATAACTTTCCATTGTCTAGATTCTTGATCCCAGATAGTTTATTAATAGCAGTTACCACTCATTGATTGTCTATTGTCTGTAAGCTTTACTTGTATTATTGTATTCTACTCTCAAAACACATCCTATGAATTAAAGTAAGAATATTTTAAAAAATGCTCCAAAATCACATAACTAGTAAGAATTCCCAGGTAATTTCATACAAACACACACATACACATAAAAAAAAAACAAAAAACAAACCTTTATTCTTAAGCTCTAGGCTATTGCCTTCTACATTGCTAGAGTGTGAAAATAAAATCTGATTAGTTTCAAAGGGAAGTTTTATGAAGCTTTAATAGGGCTTTTAAAAAATGTTAAAATATGTAATAATATAAGTATTCCATTTTGAATAAAGATTTGTATTATAAATTGCATATATCATGTCTGAAAAAATAGCATGTTTGCTAAGTTATGCTTTTTTCTTTTGATAATTTTGTGGCATAAACTTAGAAGGACAATGTGGATATTTGATACTCAAATTATTGTAATGAAAATTATTAATCATATAGTTCCTAGATCTATTAACAGAATGTTTTCAGACAAATTTTAAAAATAATCATGACTCAAAAATAATATTTCTTTCAACTCCAATTAATTATTTAGGTCTCAACATTCAAAAATAGAGCCCAATTCCAACATCTTCATGTTGAGATAGCTTATTAATTGAGATTACAAACACCAGTGACAAGACTTCCAGAAAGTCTGATGAGTCCCCGTTTTTGAGTTGCCATGTATATTTGACAATAAGTCCCATAAAAATTGTCTTAAATTGGGGTAGTGTTTGGGTAGTTGTAGTGCCAGTAAGCACAGGGCAGGTTATCTATTGATTTGGTCAGATAGGCAAAGGAGAGTTAGTGCCTTTAATGCTTTTTCTATGCCAATTGTGTTGTGGGCAAGCCTGCAGGCTGGTATGGCAAGGAGGCCAGGGGGCCAGGAGCCTGGCAGTACTTTCAGCCCCTAGCAAATCTCTACTCTTTCTCTTTAGGCTCTCTCTAGCATTGTCTCATGGTCCTGTCTCTCTGAGGTCACTCTTCTTCTCAAAGCCCTTCCTCTGTCACGGTGTCTGCAAGTGCTTGGTGATGGTTACTTGGAGTTCAGCTGAGGGTCAGTCACTCCTGTGCTTGCTCAGCTTACCTGGCTGCATATGGCTGCTTCAGAAGCCTCAAGAAAGCATGTTCTCTAGTTTTGTTCTTTATATATCATGATATAAAATAGGGGAGACTACTGTTTTTTACATTTTTTGCTGTTTAATTGAAATATTTAATTAAACCTATGACCCTACAAATGGCCACACTCAGCTCAGCATGGCACCCAGCTCCGGGTCCTCACTTTCTTTGCAAGGCTGTGACAGCAGCAGAACCCGGAAGAGTTTAAGTTGCTCAGCTACCTGCAAAGCCCCAGAATATTTCCTTTCAGGTTGGCTGCTGGCATCTTCTCCACATCCACCAGTGGTCCACAACAGCCTTCTGGAAGATTATCATGGTGGTGGCAGAAATTGCTTACCCCAGAAACACTGAATCCTGAACACTGAATAATCCACAGCTGCTTCTGCAGTCCCTTATATTTCTTATCAGTCGCCCCACCCCAAAATGGGGTACTTCTTAGCATTTTCCCTGGGGCTCTCCATCCTCACCAGCAACCCCTTCCAGGGGGCACCACATGTAATAGTCTTTGGCTTCAACCACCAGTTACAATTATACATATATTCTTGTAACCACATGATTATTTGATTTCATAAGTACAGTAAATATTATATATTTTCTTTACAAAATTTGTAGAGAAAATGATATTAAATCAGGTTTTTTCCCACATTCCCACTGCTTTCCACTATGGCCCACACCTGTGACCTACATTCCTCATAGGTTGCAAATGAAGATAGGCCCGGGACATGCACATCTATGACTATGGACACCTGGGCACAGATAGTGTGGGCTTGCTCATATATAAATGTGGACACCAGTGCTGAGGATAGGGTGAGGGTGTGAATGGTAAAAGGAACTCCTTAAGCTCTGGGGCTTATGAGGGCAGTGGGGACGGTGGCATCACAGTGAGACTAGGAGGCTCAATTGCTGTCTCTCTGCAATTGCTGTCTCTCAGCTGGTTTGTCCTGATTCAGCATTAAAGTCTGTGTAGGGTAAACAGAATTAATCAGGCTTTTTTACGCCACTGGCCTTTGTGGCCATCAGCAGCAGCCTTGATCACGTTATTTCAGGGGACACTGGAAGTATGGGTGTGAGGCATACGTGCCTAATTGTGGACACCTGGAACATACCTGCACCTAGAGGCCAGGGCTATAAAGGGTGTCATTACTCAGATGGAAGATGGCTATGAGAGGACCAGCAGTGTGAAGTCAGAATAAGTGAGACTATGAGAGAATGTCAGAAAGCCCAGAGAAAGCTTAAAAGTTTCGGGGGGAGGTGGGGAGGAAGGACAGGAGGTTCTGTTGCCTGCCTGCTTCCCAGGCCCTCAGGTCTGTGTCTGCCTCCTTGCCTGCCAACCTCCTGGCCCCCAACTCCACTGCCTTCCCTGTGCCTGGTTGCCCCATTATCACTTGTAAAATGATACTGAGGGCTCCAACATTCTCTTTTTGTCTGCAATAATTGACAATTAAAATACCAGGTCTGGGATGGTTACATAACACAGGTTATTGTCTCTAGTTTATTGTAAGAATGCAGTGTATAATACATATAACACAGAATATGTGTTGATAGACTGTTTATGTTACCAACACAGAATATGTGTTGATAGACTGTTTATGTTACCAATAAAGCATCTGTTCAGCAACAGGATATTAGGTTTTTTGGTAATCAAAAGACATATGCAGATCTTCTACTGCATGACAGCATGAGCGTCCTTAGTTCCTGCATTGTTCAGGGTCAACTGTACTTTAATACAATCAAGCTCTGAGTTTATAGAAGCTACTCACAGTTTGGTTCATTTGTTCCCTTGGCAACCTTGTGTGGAAGGTCAAGAGGGTAAGATGGCTTTTTCATATGATGATTCAGTCTACAAATAAAACTCTGTACCTGAGTGTAGGGAAAACGGAAATAATCAGACGCTTTTTCACCTCCCACCACTAGCCTCTATGGCCACCACCTGCAGCTTTGCTTTCTGCCCAGGTGTCATTGCCCACATGTGATACTGCTTTAGTGCAAAAAGCACTTGGAAATGTGAGCATGGGGCAAATGCACCTGATTTCAGAAACCCAGGCCAAGAAACCAGAGCATACGGGATACAGGCACCCATAAGTACAGACACATGGCTAGGACATCAGAGGGTCATCACTACAAGAGAGGAATACTAAATAGTTGGTTAAAAACTGAACACTGAACAGGAGTGATTCCATATACTCTACATTTGGTAAAACTCTTCTCCAAATTTCAAGAATTTCCTCGCCCAGTTTTGGCATATATGTGCTGGGTTCTTCTGGTAAGTAATAAAAGAAGCATCAGAGAGGTTAATAAGAGAAAAAAGGTTAAAAATAACTTTAATTATGCAAAATCCTCCTATATATATGGGGAAGATTTAATTTGACAGAAATAACCCACAGAAATTCAGATGCCATCTTAAATAGTTTACATAATGGTCGGGTACAATTCAATAAGTTTAAAACTAAGCCTCCACTCTTGCCTTGAAGTCAGGTTTGGGAAGCTTGAATAAATAAATAAAGCTGCCTTGAGGACAAGGTTGTAAGACTGACCACCTTCAAGAAACAAACAAACAGAACCAGCCCAGCTCCAGGAATGCAGAAGCTGAGGCAAGTATATGTTTCCTTGTCAAAGGCTAGTGCCCAAGACCAGACATCCCAGCAGATAACTGGTGCTAATTGGTGCCCAAGTTAGAAAGTCCTCAAAACACTATAAAATAGAACCTCAACTCCTCCTTCATGAGTAAACTTCTGTCTCGCCTGCTGCTTCTCTTACCAGTGTATTTCAATAAATCTACCTTTCTTATTCTTCAACCTGTCTCTGGTGAATTCTTTCATCCCTGCACTTCCAGCCTCACCCTGATATTTCTCCTCACTACACTCAAGATAGGATAATTTTGGGGTGTTAGCAAGTGTGTGACCCCCACACTTGTATACTGTAAATGGGTTCTACCATCTGCCACATAAAGACAAGGCATATTTTTAGTGTGTAAAAGCTTTAGGGGAAAGGGAAAAGCACTTTAATAGAGTTAGTGTGCATAACAGAAAAGTGAAGAAAGGATATTATTTTTTCAATGAAACACCCAAAGTTACACATCACATTGTGTGTAAATGTTAAGCCAAACAGGTTGGTCCAAAACATGTCCATTGGGGCCTGAAAGGTTGCTACATGTCTAAAGTCTGGAAAGAAAGGGGCAAAATTAAAGTACAAGTCCAGATAAATGCTGCTAGTGTCAGCTTATTTACCACAGATCTCAAACCCCTGTCTCTTGCAAGTGTCTTCTACCATGTCCTCCAAGTCCCTGGTTCAAATCCAAGTCTGAGAAGCGAGATGGCTTCTTTACATGTCTCTCTGCTCTGTATACCAACTTCAAATCTTTTCTTCAAGTCTTTTCTCTTAAGTGCTTTTTAGCTTCCCCTCAGCTACTCAGCAACACCCTTCATTAGGTGAGGCAGGAAACATGGAACCTCCCTCTTTTGGATTAAGCTGTTGTAGGAGAAAGGGAAAGTCAGTTATGAAGGAAGTGGAAGGCAAAGTAGATAAGGATATACAGATTTCAGGTCTGTCCTTCTTATTGAAAAAAATATAAGGCGATTCAATTTTCCTTGGAGAGTCCTTTACAGACTGAAGTTTACATCAAAAACTACCTCTACCAATCCTTCAGGGTCTCACCCATGAAATATACCTCTTTCTAAAAAAGATGTTTGACTGTTTTTTGTTACCCTAGTGGGAATAAAAAAAAGAGCAACATATTCTATTTTCATGATTCATTTTTTTAAAAGATATTTTATTTATTTATGCATATAACAACTGGGGTATAGGCCAGAGGTGCAGGGGGGTGAGAGGATTCACCAGAGACACAGTGGGGAGCAGAATAGGTGGGTCTACTGAAATCCACTGCTGAGGGGAGCAGCAGAAGAGACAGAAGAGGTCTACTTCACCATGTGGGTCATCTCCCTGGCCGGGGATCAAACTAGTGCTGCAGTGGCTGGCAATAGCTTCACAGCACTGAGACTTAATGCCTGTGCCACCAGGAAGGCCAATTTTATAATCTGAGAGGTTTATGTCAGGCCTGAACCTAATAGTGGGTCCTTTGTCTTCCAGTGAAATAATTCACCAGACTGTACAAAAATGAACAATGATGTAAGAAAATAATTTAATTATTACAGAAAATAATTCACTAGAGAGCACTAGAGGTAGTTGAACCAAGCAAGATGTTAAGAAACTAACGCATGAGGAAAACTGTGCGCTAAAGGAGAACTAGCGTGGCTTATCAAAGGGAGTTAGGAGGAACTATCTAAAGGGTAGCTGCTTGAGGAGTGGATGAGTAGAGAGTGTTTCATCTTGTTCTAGGTTACGTTATAAACCACAATGTGTGTTCCACTCCCAACTGGGTTATACTCCAAAGATGGGTTATACTACAACCCATCTTTGGGTTGTGGTCTCTCGGTCCCCTCCCTCCAGGAAGTTGTGAGATAATAATATATCAGAATATAACACATTGTTGTCTAGCATGATGCATCATGGCCTGTGAGGTGGGACAAATTGTTTGGGTGGGACTCACCAGTCCACCTGTTCGAACAGTATAGGAGGCAACTCAGCCAATGACTTCCACGTTTCTTTTACTAGGCAATCTCATTAGGATGTTTAGAGAAGAATCATGTTTTTCTCTCAATTCCATATAGTTTTATTTCTCCAAAATTTCTACACTTAATTGCTTATTATTAGATAAATGGCACAGTTAAAATCCTAAATTTTGAGCAAATGCCCTCAATTTTGAAAAATTGTAATGAATAAAGCAATTAAACCAATCAATTCTAAGTCAGAAAATAATATGCTATTTTTTATTCTACCATTGTTTACTGTTGCACATATATTTCAGTGTTTCTGCTTTTAATTGCTATTGCTTTATTCAGAAATATCCCTCATTTTATGTCTTAACATAATCAGCATGATATTTTCCTTGTAATGTGTTGGATTACATTAAAAAATAATGATAACAACTATATGATAAATATTTCATATTCAGTATCATGCATTCATAGCATTTATCTAAAAAAACTATTATGAAAATAAATTTATGCCTCCAAAAGTATATCACTTACAGTTTAAAAGGAATACTCATTTATCCCTCTATTCATTTATTATTCATAATAATTACATGCACACCACTCTGATAATTGTCAGTAGATTGTAAATGCAACCATAAATAACTCTAGGTACTTAAAGTAATTCTATGGAAGTTAAAAAATTTAGGATTATTTTTCCTTGAAACCTTATAAATATATCTGTAGAGTAGGATTGATTACCTGTTAGAAAATGTGGATTATAGAACAGAATTGCATCTGGTGTCAGCATTACATTTAGAGACATTAAGACTACTAACTGTGAAAGTGAAGATATGTGTCTCCCTAAAGGTATATCACTGGTAGTATGTATCATTTCAACAAAGGAAATATATGGTGACAACCATCCATGGCACTCTGAGGATGAAGAAGTAATCACTATAGAGTAAACTGGTCCCAAAACTACTGTGTTACTGAATCTCATTTCAGGCACAAAAATACTTTTGTATGAGGAATGAGGAAAGCATCCAAGAATATACCTAGTATGGTTTTGAGGACCAATAAAAAGTAGAACTTGTGGCTCAAAGGGGAAAATGGGAAACAACACTGCTTTCAGCTTGCCAAATATAATCACACTTCTCTTCCCACTAATCTATCCCATTAGTTGTGCTGAGGAGCTGCAGTGAAGGAGGGAGAAAGGAACAGACTACAGATGAGATGCAGAGAAATTACAAGACTGCCAGGGTGCTGCAGGACAGCTTACATCTATTTGGAAGCAAAGGATGTAATTGAAGTATTATTTCTTCTTGTCTCCCCACCTAATTGAACTACTATGCTTCCCTAAGCATCTACTCCATTTCAAGGTTGTGACTCAACCACTGAAAGAAATTCACCCCAAGGAGGTTTTAAATCAAATTTATTGCCACAACCCTTAATTTTACACCGTGATAAAATTATCTTTTACTCGTAGAAGTAAATATCTTATTGATTTTCTTGAACAATTTTATACCTTTTGTTCACTTGCCCTCTACCTGTGAATGAAATTTGAATATAAAGAGATTATAAATCAGGCCACAGTGACTGACCAAAATAATGTGATGTCTAATCATGGTCCATATGAAATAGAAAACTGTTCTTCTAAGAGACCCTATAAAAATTCATTAACGAAGTTTCAGATATGAGGTAAGTCATGGTCAATTAAATAAATTAAGTTTAGAGAGTACAAATTTTGTTCTAATCAGTTACTAAAAACATCTTTATGGCATTTTCTGTGAGATCAGGGCTATCTATTTTTTACACTGAAAGGCCATGCTACTCTTCATGTGTTATAAACTTTATATAGTCATTGTTGCATGGAATGTAGTTTGAAATTCACACAGTTGCTGATTTTTCCTTCATAATTCAAAAAAGTTTCTACATTTGCATCAATTTTCTTTCCTCCTTGGAAACATGCAAACTATCATGTGCATATACTCATTTTCATCAGATACCATTTGCATTATTACCTCACAGGTATCTTGATGAGTGTAATGAAAATGAGTTAATGCAGGCTTTTTTTTTTTTTTTTTTGCCTTTCAAACAGTAGACAGCCTGTATCCTTAAAATGTATCAGTTATGATTTCTACCTTCTGGACATCCAGCAAACAATAATGGCTTGCATGCACAACAATGAATCAGCTATGTGACTACAGGCACATTGCAGTATAAAGGGGACTAAGAGCTTCAGTTGCTAGTCAGTCTTTCAGTCCTCCTGCCTGCGTGACTGTGTATTCAGTCCTGGTTTTTGCATTAAAGGCATGTTAGATATACCTAAGATCTCAAACAATAGAAAACACTATTGTATATTTAAAAAAATTGAAAACACAAACAAAGCAAAAAGAAGAAAAACAGTATGGCACTGGATTAAAAATGGATATACAAACAGATAGGCTAGAAATGAGAGCTGAGAAATAAGCCTATATTTACATTAATCTATGATAAAGAAACAAAAATACACAACTGAGAAAGGAATGTCTCTTCACCAAATGGTGCTGGGAAAACTATGAGACAGGCATGTGTAGAAGAATAAAATAACCACTTTCTCAGACCGTACAAAAAATTAATTCAAAATAAAGATTTCAATGAATAACTGGAAAATATAAAATGTACCAAAGAAAACATAGGTAAAAATTCCATGATGGTGACTTCAGGGAAGTCTTTGGGGATTTGGCTCCAATAGTAAGGAAAACAAAAGGCAATGGGACTGCATCGAGCTAAAAGTTATGGTACAGCAAAATAAATTATCATTGAAACTAAAACACCTTATTGGAGGGAAGAAATAACTGCATGACTTATATTTGGAAGGTGCTTATCAAAAGAAAACAGAAGAGCTAAATAAATGCTTCTTCAAAGAAAACACAGAGGACAAGCAAGCATTTAAAATGGTCAATATCACTTATTATCAGGGAAATGCAAAATCAAAGCCACAATGGGATACCATTTCTCTTCCATGAGAATGGCCCATTTCAAAGAGAAGAGAAAGAACAGAAGAACAAGTGTTGGGAAGCAGATGGAGGAAAAAGAACCTTTGTACACTGTCACTGGCAATATAGACTGGTTCAGACCCTTTGGAAAACAGTATAGACATTATTCAAAATATTTAAAAAAAGATCTTTCATATATGATCCAGTAATTCCATTTCAATTTTAAATCACACAAAATCACTAATTTGTTTATTGCAGCACTATTATAATAGTTGGGCTATAGATATAACCTAAATACCCATAAACAGACCAGTGGATTAAGAAGATGTGGTATATATACAAGTGGAATACTTCTCTGTTATACAAAAGATGAACTCACCATTTCTGACAACATCAATGGAACTGGAGGAGATTATGCTAAGTGAAATAAGTTAGAAGTCAAGGAGTTAAATAGGGTCACTGCAGAAGTTATTTGTCTTATATTTCTAGAAAGACTGTCACTTTATTTAACTGAAGTACTAGTTCTTTGTCACTGAGCGGTGTTTTCTTACTTTCTGGAATCTTGCTATCTGGAATCTAGGATAGCATGTGGTCTTAGTCTTTGTACTCTCTCTATTCCTATCCATCTTTTTATCCAAATGATTTCCTGAGATCCTTTTTTTTTTGCAACATATATATTTATTTATATTTGCTTATTTATATATATTTTTTACATCATTGTTCATTTTTGTACAATGTCAGATTTCTTCTCCCTGTAATTACCACCGTCAATTCACTATCACGATATTCCCTGTGCTCTTCCCTCTACTGTTTTGAGCTCTGATTTATAGTTGCCTATTAATTTATTTTATTTTTTCCCTGATCTCTTATTTGGTTTCTCTATATTCCTCCTATTAATGAAACCATCCAATATTTTTCTTTTTCCATCTAGCTTATTTCACTGAGCATAATCCCATCCAGCTCCATGCATGTTGCTGAGAATGATATGAGTTTATCTTTTTGATTGATGAATAGTACTACATTGTGTATAAATAGATGACAGGATCAAGATGTGCTATATAGCAACATATATATTTTAAGTGGCCAGTGGTGGTTACACTTAAAATATAATAATAAATATAATATATAAATAAAAATAATGAGACTTTCATTATTTCTCATTACTTTCATTATTTTTACCATTTATCTATTTTTTAAAAAAGATTTTATTTATTTACGTATACAAGAGCTGGAGTACAATCCAGAGGTGTGTGTGTGGGGAGGAGAGGATTCACCAGAGACAGAGTGGGAAGTAGAACAGGCAAATCTACATAAATACACTGCTGAGGGGAGCAGCAGGCAAAGCAGGAGAGGTCTGCTGAGCCATGTGGGTCCCATCACCCTAGCCGGGTATCTAGCTTGTGCTGCTGGGGGGCTGATGCTTCACAGTGCAACACTCAACCCGCTGCACCACCAGGGAGACCACCCAAAAATGGTACAATTATGAACAAAAATTGTGAAAAAGAAAAAAAAAACCTGGAGAAAGTTTAAGAAAACTAACTAGAAGAGAGTAAGGAAAATGAATTTGAATATTCTGTCATTGATTGATCATATCAGAATTAGCATTACACCTGAATGCCTTATCAAGATAAAAACCAAGATTGCCAGAATAGAAATACTCCTTTTCCTAGCAAGATGCTAAATTTTGTGTACCCTTGAAACAGAGCCCTGTAAATAATAAGCTATATGTCATAATGGGAGCAGATGTTGTCAGAAAACATTTCCATATCATCAGGGAGATACAAATCAAAACCACAATGACATATGACCTCAAACCTGTGAGAATGACCTATTTCAAAAAGACTAGAAACAACAGCTGTTGATGAGGCTTTGGAGACAATGGAACCTTCATCCACTCTTGCTGGGAATGTATATTGATCCAGTCCCTATGGAAAATAGTATGGAGGTTTCTCAAAATATTAAAAATAGATCTACCATATAATCCAGCAATCCCTCTGCTAGGAATGAACATAATGCAAGCTATCTCTAATTTTGCAATGTCAGTAGTTAAATATATTTAATAATAGATGGTTTAGCTATGGCAGCATCATTACTTTTCTACAAATAATTTATGCACAGTGGTTAAATAGACAAAACTATTATTTTATTTGATGAACAATCTCCTAAAGTCAACATTATACATTTGGCAATAATTAAATTAAAAGACTGTACATACCAATTTCAAAATTGGAGTGGGATATTATTATTCATGGAAAGTAAAGCTGTAAATGTATATTTAAACAATACACACAGACAGATATTTTAATTTGACATGCTGGTGTGCTATCACTAACCCTTAACTTTTGGGAGTCTTATAATCACTGAAGATGCAGGTGTCATTATTATCCTAAGATGTGGATTGTGTGAAGAAAA
The DNA here is from genome assembly GCA_019455555.1 of Galemys pyrenaicus. NCBI lineage: Eukaryota > Metazoa > Chordata > Mammalia > Eulipotyphla > Talpidae > Galemys > Galemys pyrenaicus. Next base: position 1,502,291 of record JAGFMF010011502.1, read on the forward strand.
AGAAGAAAAATGTGTTCACTTAACTCAAATTAAAATCCACTAAATAAACAGTTATTGCTTAGAATAGTTATGATACAGCGATACAGTAAAATTTTTCTTGGCGTGGCTGTATATTATACTATAAGTTTTTACATTTGTTTTCCATCAATGGGCATAGAATACTTTATAGAACTGCTATTTGTCCCCTCATGGGGCAGCAGTGTTGCAAGCAGCATGGGATGCAGGAAAGATTATTCAAAGTCCGCTTGGAGCAACAAGAAACCTAGAGAACTACATGGGAGTAATATGCAGCCCCATCCAAAGGCAGTCTCCTATTTATTAGAATTAAATACAAAGGTGGGGCAAGTACATAAGGAATGTACATGAGTAGGGAATGCAATATAGGCACTTCAAGGTTTACTGCAGCATTTTTCACAATAGTCAAAGTATGGATGGAAAAAAATCTAAGTGTCCAAAGACAGATTTGTGAATTAATACTATGTGGAATATACATACAATTGAATGCTACTCAGATGTAAAAAGAAAAAAGATGAACTCTTGCCATTTGTGTCACCATGGATAGGGCTGGAGGGATAGGCCTAAGTCAGAAGAAGAAAGACAAGTACAGAATCACTTCATTCATATATGGACAATAGAGAAACAAAACAAAGGAACAGACAAAACTAAACCAAAGCAAACTCTAGAAATCTGGGTGCAGAGTTGAGGCTACCAGACAGAGAGAGAAGAGGGTTGGTAGCAAAGAGGGGAGAGGACCCAATGGGCTGTGGTGGAGCATCATAGGTGTCTTGGTGGTGACGTGGTGGGAGAACTTACATCTGAAGAAACTACAGGGAACACAGTGTCCAGGACATCTACCACAAGTACTTATTTGGGAGTACAACCATAGCAAGAAATGCAAAGCAAAAACAAACAAGTGGGCTATTTCAAACTTAAAAGCTTTTGCACCTCAAAAGAAAATGTTATAAAACAAAAAGGTAATCTACAAAATGGGAAAAAATTTGCATATCATGTATCTGATAAGGGATTGCTCTTCAAAATTTAGAAAGTACTTACCAAAATTTGCAAAGTCCAAAATGAGGTTCCTCAACATATAATTGAACTTCTCAGAATATAAGATGGTACAAAATAAATATTTCTCATTCCAATTTATAAAATTACTTTAACAGTGAAATTTTTCCACTGCTCTGGCATTTTGTGCTGTTTGGCTCACCACAAGGGGGTAGCCTTTTTGCATAGTTGAGTAAAAATGAAATTCATAATCTAACAAATGGGAAGCATGTGAAAAATCAAAAATGGGTTATTTAATCAAGAATTTTGGGAAATATTGAATGAAGCATAGTAGGGCCTCTGGGAGAACAATTTTCTCACAGTTTCTCAGACTATTTTTCTCTGGGCCCTTCCAGTAGAGGTGGTCTAATAAATAGCATGTAATTTAACCATACCTTGTAGTTCAGTGTGCAAGTACATGGCTAGACTGTCTATCAATCATATAAAATCTAGAAGGGCTCCGGGGCTGGGAGGAGTCACACAATGGCCACCCATGGCCACTGCTGTGGCTGGAGCCCAGGGATCTGTTGCTGCCACCACCACTGCTGCTGCCTTTGCTACTGTTGTTGCCAGGGAGGAAGGTCCTAGGGGAGCCTAGGGGCCAAGAGAAACCAGGGATGGGGCTAGGGGGCAAGGAAGCCCCGAGGGACCTGCCCCAACCTGGGCCAGGATGGGGGGATACCACTTCTTGAGCCCCTAAAAAAATACTGTTGCTATATTTCTATGTCCTATTGCTGCAGTAAATACTTGATCCTGTTCCCACATAAGGGCTTCATGATCTGTTTTCTCATCTGCCACCATCATGAACCCAGCAAACTTGTAGCTGAGGCCCTACAAGCCTAGAAAAACAGAATTATTTATCCTTGAACTTCTTAAACTCTTTATATACCAAGACAATTCTTCAAGAATAGACTAGTAGTGTTTCCCAAATCTATTTAAAAATGCTTTTATCTTTTTCTTCACAGACCATCTTTAAAGACCAATGTTCTAGGGAATCTATTTAAACATAATTGAAGCAGAAAATTTTGGTATTGGTATTTACCTATTTTTGTTATTGACAATCAGTTATTTTACACAAGAGTTCCTGGGGACTGCCTAGTGGTGCAAGGGTTAAAATCTCAGTGTTATCAAGCTATCCCAGACACTGTGGCCTGAGTTTAATCCCTAGCCAGGGAGATGATCCACATAGTGCAGCAGACCTCTCCTGTCTCCCCCACTGCTCCCCTCAGCAGTGTTTTCAGCTGATCTGCCTGTTCTGCTCCCAACTCTGTCTCTGGTGAATCCTCTCACCCCAATCCCTGTACCTCTGGCCTGTCCCCCAGTTCTTGTATGCATAAATAAAAATAAACCTTAAAAAAAGACAAACATTCCCATTAGTAAATTCTTTTAGTGAAATCTATTTGATATTATTTTAATTGTTTTGAAAGTTTCATTGTTTTGAAATTTTCAATTTATAATTGAAAATTATTTTCAGCAAGAATGCATAGAAGATAATTTGTCTATAGTTGTGCTTACTATTACAACCATTGTAGTATTGACTTTCTGATTTTTTTGGTCATAATTTTATTGGGAGAAAACATATTTCCAAAAACAGCATGTTTTGGTTGGTGGAGTGCAAAAAAGTGACAATAGATTACCAAGAGAAAATAAAAAGTTTATTTACATGTTGTAGGTTCAGTGAAAAGTGATCAGGCTTTTCCATCTCCCCTCATCGGTGTCAATGATGGACACTTGCAGTCCTGCACACATGCCTGATGGTGGGCCCCTCATGTAGGGTGTGGGCATGCGCAAGTGGGCACACCTGGGCTGAGACAAGGGCTGTATAAGGGCAGCATCGTGAGACTGTTGGGAGAGAAAGTAGAGAGAGCCCAGAGAGAGTGAAGATTCACTGGAGGCTAGAAGGCCTGCCAGCCTCCTGGCTCCCCTGTCCCCAGCCTGCTGTATACCTCGTGGCTCTGATATAAAGAGCAATAAAAGCCTGAAAAAGTCACCGAGGGCAACAGAACTCCTCCTTGACCTGTCTGCTCTGATCATGGAGTACCTGCTCCATGCATTGCTGGCGCTACACATGTAAGTGTAGTGCAAGTGAGAGTCGTTCAGTAATAAATAACTCCCTTGCTGAGCAGACAGACTTAATGACTTATATGACAACTTAAAAAAGGAGTTGTGGGTTAAGGTACCAGCAGGGTAGTAATTAAGTTCTAATGGGCAGCTGCCACACACTTCCAGGTGGCACAGTCTCTCCAAATCAATACTCTCTTCAGGGACTGGTTCTGTCACCAGCAGCTCTTTTCAGGAGGCTCTGTTTAAGTATAAATACTTCTTTCTGGGACTGATGGTTGCTCGGATGTGTCCAGCAGCAATGAACCACCCAGCCTGGGATGGTTGCGCAACAATGCAACTTTAATAAAATAATTCACGTTTAAACTGGGTAGTTTGACATTCTCAAAAAGACGTCCCCTTAGAGATTAGCTGTCCATGGGAGCACCAAAGATTTTCATCTGCAGCACATTAATAATGCATTTAAGACTTATTTTCTTACCTCACTGTCAGTTTCTTTGATACAAGGACAATAATATCTATCCTAGAAAATCCTGCCAGTTTGTTGTTAACGGCCCCTTCCTCGAACTAGGATGCTAGTACCTCACTGCCTCTGCATTTCCCATTCTCAGTGTTCCAGAATCCCTCCTTCCCCTATCTCCTCTATGGTAACCAGAGTCTAAGATGTCCCCCAAGATAAGTACCCCTTGCTATGCAGGCTCTGTTAATTTTCTACCATTGTTGGTAAGGGTAATTTATAAGGAGTGTAGACTATGACTTATGGTCATGTTATATGGCAGAACACATTTTTCAGATGTGATTAAAACATAAAAATCAAGTTTTTTCTGTTCTCCCTCAAATGTCATGGATGACTATAGGGTTAGCGAAATCAGGTCTTCCCACCCTCCCACCACTGTGACGATGGACACCTGCAGTGCTGCGAGCATTCCAGGGTGGGCATGTGCAAGTGGGCGCACCTGAGTTGGACACGGGCTTAAATGGGCAGCATCATGAGGACACCAGGACCGGCAGTACTGACCAATGCGAGCAGCAGCAGCAGAGAGAGAAAAGAAAGCAGCCGAGAGGGTGAGATGTGCCGGGGAGCTGGGAGGCCTGCCAGCCTCCCGGCCCCCCGGCACCCCTGCCTGCCGTGTACCTGATGTCACCTCTGATGTAGAGATTAATAAAAGCATAAAAACCCCCAAGGGCTCCAAGACTCCTTCCTTTACCCCCCACCCCCCGACATCTGCTAAGAACCATCCCGAACTTTGCTCCTATGCTGTCTTCCTGCTGCTACAATTAGCATTAGTCAGAAGGATGGTTCGATGCAGATGGGTACAGAGCCCTCTGAAGACTGCAGGAGGGACTAAGAGGTGGCAGGCCACGAACATGTAACATTGGCTAAGAAATGGCAGCACAGGAGGTGGCTGAAGACCAGGACGCTGCGGGAAGAAGCTGCAGGAGTGCAGGAGGTGAACCGGTCCAGGAGCTGCCGGACAAGACCTCGAGTGGAGGAGGAGACACCCGCGAGGACCAGCCTACGACCCCTGAGACAGCAGACTGAAAGAGGGCCACAATTCAGAGCTCACCCACTGCTGACGCAGGGAAAGGACTGATGGACTGACAATCCTGCCAGAAGGCGGGGGAAATTTGGAAGGTTAATATTTTGTTTAGGGGACCCTGCGGGTTGATGATATTGCTTGTTGTAGCGGCAGGATAGGAGTGGCACAGGAGGCAGGTTCTGGATGGTTCTGGGCGGACGGGTCAAGGAAGGAGAGTCTTGGAGCCCTCGGTGGCTTTTCATACTTTGTTTAGTAGAAGTGGCCAGGTACATGGCAGGCAGGGGTGCCGGGGGGCCGGGAGGCTGGCAGGCCTCCTAGCCCCCGGCACATCTCACCGTCTCGGCTGCTTCTTTTCTCTCTGCTACTGCTCCTTTGTCCTGTCAGTTCTCTTGGTCGGTCCTCGCAGTTCGTCTGTTGGTCGGTCGGTCCTCGCAGTTCTGGCGTCCTCATGACGCTGCCCATTTAAGCCAGTGTCCAATTCAGGTGCACCCACTTGCGCATGCCCACCCTGGAATGCTCGCAGCACCACAGGTGTCCATCATCACAGTGATGGGAGGGTGGAAATACCTGATCAACCTTTACCCTACATTTGTACACCCCAGGAGGTAAGAATAGAGGCATGGCCCATGGACCTTGGTGGCTGAAAGCAGCCTGAAAAAGCCTAGAGAAGGCAAAAGCTGGCACTAAATTGGGGAAACCCAGAGTGGCTGGTAAGCAGCCTGTTTGTTAGAGAAGGCCAGTGAGTTTCTTTAAATCATCTGTAGGTGATGTCCTGCTTGTTAAGTGAGGATGAGGAGCTGAGGAACCGTCCTTGGGGGACGGGAAGGGAACGTGGCTTGTGGTCGAGCCCACAGCCGAAGAAGGGGACCCAAGAGAGTCCGCATGTGGAGCTTGTATCCACGGATCCCCGACCCGTGTGCGCGTGCACAGGGTTGGCCTGAGTGCAGGGGCTGTGTGTCACATGTGGCTATGAAAAGCCGAGTGTTAGAGTGACAGCAGAGAGTACCCTGGGGATTGGGCGATTACCCCCGGAGTATAGAATCATCTATCCCGAGAGTGAGAGCACCCTGGGGATGGATGCGGTGTGTGGCTTGTGGCTGAGACCACAGCCAGAGAAGGCCAGGAAGCCTGATGGCTCCTGGCATGTGACGGCAGATGCTGTGAGTGGTTCCCACCTCATATGATCAGTGCCTTCGCAGCAGATGCGGTGGATCATCTGCTGGTCCCAATAATCTTGTCTTTTACCCCTAGGTTGGTGCCCTGCCTAGGCGTATTTGTGTTTATTTGTATTATGTTGTATTTTGCTGCATTGCTTTATGTATAATTTGTATGGTGGAAAAACCTGAGGGGGCGGGGTGTAGGTATTTCCACCCTCCCACCACTGATGATGGACACCTGTGGTGCTGCGAGCATTCCAGGGTGGGCATGTGCAAGTGGGCGCACCTGACGGGCATAAATGGGCGGCGTCATGAGGACACCAGGACCGGCAGTACTGACCAATGCGAGCAACAGCAGCAGAGAGGGTGAGATGTGCTAGGTGGGAGGCCTGCCAGCCCCGGCACCCCTACCTGCCATGTACCTGATGCCACCTCTGATGTAGAGATTAATAAAAGCATAGAAAGCCACCGAGGGCTCCAAGACTCTTTTCTTTAAATTTTAAACTTAGTCTGCTAAGAACCATCCCAACCCTGCCCAGTGCCACCCTTCCTGCCACTACAATGCCCCAGGGCCAAGGGGCAGTAGGTGTGGGGCACTCACATCCATGATCATAAACACCTGGGCCCAAGAGCACAGGTGTGTGTATGTGTAAATGCACATACCTGTGCCTAGAGGCATGGGATAAAGGCAGCGGTGGCAGTGTGGCACGAGGACCATTCTGAGAACTACGCCGACACCTGACTGACTGGGATACAGCATGAGACTGAGAACACCAGAGGGATGAGAGAAAGAGTGCAGGGATTCAGGATGCTGGGGGTGGAAGGGATGGCTGGGAGACTTTGCCAGCCTCCCAGCTCCCTGCCCGCCAGACCTGTGCTTGCCTCCTTGCCTGGTGTGTCTGTGTACCTGGTTCCCTCAGCATGAAAGGCCTGTAAAAATCCACTGAGGGCTCCAGGCTCTCTTTATCCATCTGCTGGAATCCACAGAGAACCTGCCCTGTGCATGCTTGCAAAACACCCTCATCAGCTGAATTTTTAATCAAAAGAATACTTTGGATCAGCCTAATCTAATCAAGTGAACTGTGAAAGAAAGTAGTTATTTGAAGTAAGATAGACTGTCCTGGAGACCCAGAAGAAACAAAGCCATTTGTAAAGAACTCTTTAAAATGGAAATGGTGTCAGTAGCATTTCCCACATCTTTCCATGTGGCAAGCAGTTCAGTCTCTACAGGATGAAAGGTTCTGCAGTGCATTCATGAAAAGAGGCTGTCACTATATAGCTTCAAGGAAATAAATTCTACAAATAATCAGAGAGATTTGAAGAGAACTCAAACCTCAAATGAGACTGCAGATCAGCCAGAAGCAACATGATTTCTTTCAAGACTGAAAAGCAGCCTTAGATGAGGCTTACCCAGACCCTGGACATATGCAGCCTGTGAAATACTACAGACCTGTTGTTTCAAGATACCAAATTTGTGGTGACTCAGCATGCAATGATTGAACGTGAACATATTTTGTCTTCGTAAATAATGATTCCTTCTATTTTTTCAGTCCCTAACTGTACTCACACATATCTGAATAGCACACAATACAGTTATCAAATGAGACTGGAAATTGATACAGGGCAGCAAGGGATACTAAAACTGACCAAAGACACTGCCAAAATAGTTTACCAGTCACTGTCTGAGTTTTTCACCCATGCACACAATTGTAAGAATACTCAGATTCAGAGAACAACAATAATGGGACTTATTTAACAAACCAGGGACAAATAAAGAGATATTGAGGCCAGAAATGGGCATTTACCTCACCCAAAGCAGTGCCCAGTGTTTTTAATGTCCTAAACACAAACCCTCCCAAATAGCATCTACCCACCGCTGAGGACCTGGAGCACATGGCAGCCAGACTATAGGTCGAGGTCCAACTCACAAAGCAGGAGACACAACAGGAGATGCTCTCCAGAGCTGCCGAGATGCCCCCACCCAGCACCAGATAAGTGACACTCCAGACAGCAGCTTCAGCAGCTGAACGACCTGACAAACAGCCACACTCACTCAGCTCAGAGAGATGCTCAGCTCTGGGTCTTTGCCTTCTCTTCAGGACTATAACAGCAGCAAAACTGGGAACAGTTTTAGTCGCTCAGCTGCCTGCAAAGCCTCTGAACTTGTCCTCTCTGAGTTTGGCTGTTGGAAGCCTCTCCACATTCTCCACAGGCCCACAACAGTCTTATAGATGATCGGCTGGGTGGGAGCTGAAATCGCTTACCCCAGTATCATTGAAGATAGTCAGATGCTGAATCCCAAACACCAACTCTTGGGGGCTGCTTCTGCAGTCCCTTGTATTTCTTAACAGTTCTCTACCCCAAAATGCCATTCTTTGTTGGCATTTTCCCTGGGGCTATCTATCCTCACTAGGGGGCACCACCTATATCATTCTTAGGCTTCAGCCACAGGTTACAAAAGTAGCAGTCATGGAGTCACATGATATAAATGTTGAATTTCATTTGTTGGGGAAGAGGAAGACCAGATGCCAAACACCAGGTTTGTCTTTATTTGCAAACACATCTTTCCACTTAAGGTAGCAATTATATCATTTGTTATCATTTTCTAAACTTGTGAACCTTAGACAACAAAATTAGAGAAAATTGCCTAGAATAATGATATTCAGTTGGTGTTTGTTTTTAATAGTGGTGTATGTGTATGCCTGTGTTCATCTATATATGTACATTTTTAAAATGTTATGAATGATCTAATATAAAATTTTTCTTTATGTTTCAGAGACAAAAACATCTAGATAAAACATCTGCATTCAGAATTGTTGTAAAATAAGTTTTCCTTACCCTGAACCTAAGTTTAAAATTTATAGAGTTAACAGCTCATGCTGGGGCCTCCCTGGTGGTGCAAGGGAGCAGCACTAGGAAACTATCCACAGCCACCACAGCATGAGTTCCATTCCCAGCCAGGGAGCTGACCCACATGGCACAACAGACCTCTCCTTTACTCAGCAGTGTATTTCAGTAGATCTGCCTGTTCTGTCTCTGGTGAATCTGCTTTCCCCTCACACCGCTGACTTAGATCCCAGTTCTTGTTGCATAAATAAAATAAATCTTCAACGAAAAGTTTCCCAGTCGTATGATATATAATAGCATGTAATTTTTATGTAATGCATAATGTATGTATACCTATGTGATATATACGTATGCTAATGCAGTTACATATGTATTCTACCAACAGTCAGCCTTGGGAATTCAGACAACACTTTCTGATTCCACACCTTCCATTCACCTTGCTGATTTTGGGTAAACTAGCCTCCACTATCCATGAGCTAATTCTTTGAAATCCCTTTTTCTCTCACCTCTTCATCTCTTGATACAGATAGATCAGATAGGTATATAGTTAGGTAGGTAGCTAGATGAATGATAGATGTAGTTAGATGTAGCTATATACATAGATACACACATATATGCATGCATACATAGATAAATCGATCATGCACATGTATTGTTGTTTCTATCTTAATCACAAGTATTTATGAACTTGTACCTGCCTCAACATTTGCAAAACAAAACTCACTGGCAATCTCTGGTCTGCTGGTAGGGGAATCTTACAAGGAACTCATAATTTGCTATAAAAACATTTCCTACATTTTTCCAGATGTCTGTGATATATCTTTTACTTTACTCATTGGCTGCTGGACCCTTATAAGGGTAAATGAAAGTGATGAAGTTTTTTTTCACCCTTTCTCCATTAGCATCAATGATCAACACCTGAGGTCTTACCCCTGTACCTAGTGACAGAAACCTGGAGTATGGTGTGGGTGTGCATTAGTGGGTGCAACTGAGCCGAGAGACTGAGCGTATAAGGGTGGTATCACACAGGCGCAGCAGCAGAGGGCAGAGGCAGGAGAGACCAGGGAAAAGATCATGGGAGAATGCCTGAGAACCCAAAAGAGAGTGAAGATTTGTTAGGGGCTAGGAGGCCTGTCAGCCTCCTGGTCCCCAGCACCCCGTCTGCTGTGTAACTGGTTGCCTCTCTACAAATGGTATAGAAATATAGTTAAAGCCTAAAAAAGGCACTGAGGGCTCCAGGACTCCTCCTTTACCCATCTGTCTGGATTATAGAAAATCTGCCCTGTGCCTTGCTGGCGCTACAATACTTTAGTTAACAGATCTGCAGCCAGAGAGCAACACATCTTTCCAAACTGCAAAGAATCATTAGAGTAAAAAATGTGAGACTTAAATTTCTATATGTGTATGAATATCCTACTGAAATAAAAGGGCATTTTATGCTTAAGAACATTTACTAAAATGTAACATGTTTATTACATGTTGAATAAAAACAGAAAAAAGAATTGTAATGTTTAATTTTTTATTAGTCACAATTTTCTGGAAGTATATAATTTTTGTGCACATATATATATAAATATACCTTATCTATAAGTACACAAAATATATTTTACATATAGCCATTCAAATATGCAGTGGAATATAACACAGCAATCAAAAAGATAAATTCATGTCATTGGCAGCAACATGAATGGAGCTGGAAAGGATTATGTTGTTGAATAAGTAAGAAGGAAAAAGATAAATACCAGACAGTGTCATTAATATATGGAATACCAGATAGAGATAAACTGAAACACTAACTCTTGATAGTTGACTACAGAACAAGCACAAAGGGAGTGGGGAGAAGGAGAGGAGAAACAAAAGGGGAAGGAAGCACAATGGTCTGTCGTGGCGTGTAGGGTATGTGAATTGGACAGGCTTTTATGCCATCGGCCTCTGTAGCTATCACCTGTAGCCTTGAATGCAGAAGGGGTTTAGGAACATGGATACTGGGCACACATGCCTGATGGTGGCACCTGGAGTATGGTGTGGGCATGCGTACATGGGCACACCTGAGCTGTGACACTAAGGTTATAAGGGTGGTGCCATTCAGAGGACAGCTACAGTGGAAGGGCTGTGAGAGGATGAATGACTAGAGAGATGAAAGATCACAAGATGATGCCAGATAAAGTGTTAAGATTCACTGGGGCAGGGGCACACAGTTGCCTTCTGAGTCTCCTGGCTCCCTGGTCTCCCTGCCCACTCTGCCTGGTTACTGGATGTATAATAATAAAGGCTAAATGCATGTATAATAGCACACTACTTAATGGATTCTATCTACTTATAGTGCTGAAAAAAAGAAGTATAGAATGAGAGCTCAGTTTTTTGTTTCTGTTTTTGTTTTTTTTTTCACTATCGAAGAATTGCTAATGGACTTGTAGGCAGGAGACGCTAGAAGAAACCCTGTGGAAATGGACTAGAGCCTGATTTATCAGTGAACTCATGTTATTTTTATTATAAAAAATGCATATATACAGAAAAAAATATAGACATATATGGGTTGCTACACATTCTAATATTTCTAGCCCTATCCCTGAGTAAACCTAGATGTGATACACCAGCAACAATGATAATTTCTAGAAGCTTTGGATATATACTGAATGGAATACTACTCAGTTACCCAAAAAAAGATGAAATAGAGCCTTTTGACCAAAAAATAAATGTATTTCATTTGGTCATTATGCTGTGAAGTAAGTGATAAAATGAAAAACAGTTACGAGATGGTTTCACTCATGCAGAATATAAGTAACCAAAGAAAATGAACTGGCAAAGCAAGAATAATTCTTGAAAAATGTACTGGTTACTGGAAAGGATGGGGGAAGAGAGGGTGGAGGAACAGGTATTAGGTTTTTATATTAAAAAGTTGAAGGAGGGTAACTGTGGCATGTATACATACTGAGATATCAAATTGTACTCCCAAAATTATACAGTTTTGTAAACTACTGGGAAATCAATAAAACCTGAAAGAGACTTAATTTTAAAAGTAAAGTGATTTATTCATCAACCATCCCCCAAAAAGCTCTCCTAAAGTGCAGTTATTGTTTTCTAATCTTCTTCAGCTCATTTAAATTAAAGGAAAGAGGAATCCTTGGAGACATGCTGATCTTAAAACTGGCAAAGAAAAATACAGGATGTGCCTGGAGCATTTTGTAGTGCAAGAAAGTAAGCAAATGATTTTTAAAAATTGCAAGTGGTAGAGGACATCTCTAAAGGACACAGAAATCAATCTGAAAAAGTAACTAATAGCCAGTTATATGAGCAACAAAGTAAATGATGATAGAATTAAACACAAAGAGTAAAATAAATACCCATGTGTTTATACTGAAATATATAAATAAATAAATGATTGAATAAAGTAAACACAGTTGACGTGTCAAGTTTTCCTTATAAGAGAATTATAAATATTAACATTAGAAAGAATAAAAGACGTACAACATCACTACTGGAAGAACAACTTAATAGTAGTTGTAGCCGGTACCCAGTAATGATGCTAAATCAGTGGGCAAACTGCCAAAAAAAAAATAATCACTGGTTATGATCAAAGTATCTCCCACATATAGTATTCATACTGTGGACATTTTAAAAGGTCTACAAATTTTCTGATATCCTGTCCACAGGATGTCGGCTTGAATTTATCTGCCTTGAGTGTGAATAGAGGTAAAGTAGTGATGTACTTCTAAAGAATAATGTTAGGAAAGGGGGAAGAAACTAATTTACAATGGAGAGAGCAGGAAGATATCAAGTCAAATAAATGATAATGGTTCATAGAATGTTATGTTGGTATTAAGCATCTAGAAGGATGAAAGATGCTTTAGCTTGGTATACTTCCCCAAGTTTTAAAACAGTGTAATCGTGAAAAAACATCAATCAAACCCTATTTGAAAGATATTGTTCAAAATTATTTTACCAGTCATCTTTAAAAGTATCTTCATGAGAAGAAACAAATTTTGTAAAACAAAATAAAAAAAGAAATAGTGTGAGTCTGGTGGATTATCATTAATACTGCTCATTGACAGCAATACTGCTCATTTATCTGCTCTCTTGAGATAAAAATAATGAACACTACACAGGTGAAGCTTTAACAAGAAGCACAATACAAAGTCTCGTTAATGAGCTCCTGTATGCTCAGAGTCTGAGAGTGTGAAAATAGTGATAGTGGGCAAATATGTTATTCCTTACATATATATAACTTTTATAAAAGTTAAAAATAAACTTATTCGGCTAAATTTTCCATCCTGCCTCATAGCAATCAATTTGTATTCATAGTCAGATAATATGAAAATACAATGCTGATATTCTTTAAGTTATAGCAGGGATCTTCATTATGGTACAAATTGCATTATATATTATAAGCAATTAACTATTATTTAGAATATGTGAACATTCCTGCAAAGCAAGAATAAGTATACTATAAACATCAGCATCATACATGGTACTTCTCAGAAAAAAAGCATATAAATATTCTTCATAAATATATGAAACTCATGTTCAACATTAACTGAATTTAGGGAAGTGAAATTATGAACAGAGTAAGAACATATTTTATGATCAATATTTTACAAAAATTAGAAAGTATGGCAGGAGTGTAAGTATAAAACTAATTTAGAAAGTAATTTGAACTATTTGTAAAGCATGTTCTCAAAGATGTTCTTAGTGCTTTTCTTCATAAACACCAAGAATGCAAAACAACTCAAATACTGATTGCTTAAAGTATGTAAAATACATGATATTGATACAAAATGCAATGGTATAGAACAGCAAACATTACAGAAAAAAAGTAGATAAAACAAAAGTACAAAATATATAGATAAATCTTAGACATCTTAATATTTTTTTAATGAACTACATAGAAGAACTGGGGTATAGACCAGAGCTGTGAGGGGTGAGAGGATTCACCAGAGAGAGAGAGTAGGAAGCAGAATAGGTGCATTGACTGAAATACACTGCTGAGGGGAGCAGCAGGTGAGACAGGAGAGGTCTGCTCTGCCATGTGGGTCACCTCCCTGGCCAGGGATAGAACTCACTCTGTAGTGGTGATAGGACTGAGACTTAATCCCTAGGCCACCATGGAGGCAGGCCCTTTGTCATCTTAATATTAAAATAGAAATGAAAGCTAGAGAATGCTACACTAACAAGATGCTATTTTTCAAATGTTCAAATACAAGCTAAACTGAGCAATATATGCTCAAATATATGACTGAATATATGTCAAATATATGACATGTATGACTGAAATACGTTTTTAGCAAGGTGTCTCGCAACCATCCCAGGCCAGGTAGGGTCACTGTCAGTTCTCACAGATGAAAGGAGAATTGGAGCCTATAGTAGACTTTGTGTCTTTTAATGCTGAGACAGGGGACTGTACACACAGGCAGGCAGATAGAGCAAGAGAGACTCCAACACTGAGAAAGGCAGAATAGCTAAGCCTCTGCCTACCGCCCTTTACCCTGATAACTGCCACACAACAATTACGTGGTCACAAATACAAGGCCCATCTGTTGTTTGCTAGATGTCCCAGTGGTGGAAAACACAGCAATTCAAGGTATGGGCTCTCTGCTGTGTGGAAGGCAAAACATAGCCTAAATTTGTTATTTTTCTTATATAAGCTAGAAGGATGATTACCACAAAATCAAGATAGTGATACCTAAATAACCTACTACAAAATTAGTAGGTTGTTAAGCTGCAGTCCCCTAATTTAGGGCAAATATATTCATGTAACTTCTTCCCCCCTGTATTAATGAACCAAATCTTTCTGAAGATATTAGTATTTAACTAGGATGAGTTCTTAAGGGATAAATACAGCTTTTTATTTTTTTATAAATGAGTAACCTAGCAGACAGTGAAAGTTACAAATGATGTTTCCTCTGTATTTTTTCTCTTCTTATATTACTACTTGAATTTCCTATGCAGGTTCTGTAGTGTTACTATTCTTTGTATAACTCACAAAAACCTCAAAGATCAGCCTGAAGAGGAACTTAAACTTCTGGTCCTCCTGGCATGCCCACAGCCTCTAAGGGTTTCTGATTGTTGGGGAGTGTGTTATTGGTTTCTATTTCCTAGTACCTCTCTTCTTCCTGTTCCTTTTCATCTCCCTAGGTTTTTGCTGAATTCATCCTGGTGGAAGAAGATATAAATGTTAAAAAGAAATGAAAGGTCTCTGGCTTCAATGTTGTCTGCTCCACATATTTTGAGGTGCTGTTACCAGAAGCTGAAGCCAAAGACCATTACTGGTGACACCTGGGGGGGGGGGGCGAGGGGTGCTGGTGAGGAAGGATAGGCCCCAGGTAAAATTCAAACAAGTATCAGTGTGGAGACTGCGATAAGGAATTTAAGGAACTGCAGAAGCAGGCTCAGGATTTCAGTGTTAGGAACTGAGCATTCAAGCATTCAGTGTTTGGAATTCAACTTTCAGGATTTCAGCATTTTTGGAACTTCAGGGATTCTGGGGTCAGTGATTTCTGCCCCCACCATGCTGATCTTCAGAAGGTTGTTGCAGACCTCTGAAGAACATGGAGAGGCTTCCAGAAGCCAACCACAGAAGAGAAATATTCAGAGGCTTTGCAAGTAGCTAAATGGCTGAAACTGTTCCCCATTTTGCTGCTGTTACAGACTGGCAGGGAAGGTGAGCTGTGAGTGTGGCAATTTGTTGGTTCATGTGGCTGCTGCAGCTGCTGTTTTGAGTTTTGCTTGTCTGGTGCTGTGCTGGGGCATCTCGGCAGCTCCAGGGAGCTTCTCCGGTTGTGTCTTCTGTCTTCGTAAGTTGGATCCTGGCCTGTAGTATGGCAGGAAGATGCCATCTTGGGAGCATTTGTGATTAAGACTTTAAAACACTGCACACTGGTTTGGGTGAGGTAAATGACCATTTTTGACCTCAATAACTCTTTTTCCTCTGACTTGATAAATAAATCCCATTATTGCTCTCTGTACCTGAGTAGTCTTGTAATTGTACATGCAGATGAGTAACTCAGTGACCAGTAAACTATTTGGACAGTGTCCCTGGCCAGTTTAGTGCCCTTGCTGTCCTGTATCAGTGCCACCAAGGGATAGGTACAGAAATAAAATTTTCCTAGATGAGTGAGGAATGCCTCAGGCATTAGCAAGGTGAACACTATCTATGTCCTTTGCTTCCCCTTTTGATGGTGAATTTGGGGACCTGGCTGAAAGACCTTGTGCCACTGTGAGTTGTACTGTGTCTCTGGTCAGTATAAGGATGTTGGGCCCTGCTTTCCTTCCTAAGTTTAGTTTAGTTTTGTTTTTTTCTTGAATTATATTGATTTGACAGTTGTTTACATAACTGTATGATTTTGGGAGAACAACTTGACACCTCTACATGTACACATGCTTCACACACCCTCCACCTAAGCCCTTGTGTTAATACCCTGTCACCCCTTCTTACCCTCTCCTCCTCCCACATTCCTCCATTTCCTTTGATAAACACTATATTTTTCATAGGATCTAAGAGTTATTTTGTTGTGTTTTGTCAGTTTTGTTTTCTTTGGTTACTTATATTTCACAAATGCATGAAGCCATCTGGTAACTGTCTTTCATTTTATGACATTTCACTTAGCATACTCATATCAGGATCCATCCATTTTGTCCTAAAATGGACTATTTCATATTTTTAAATAGTTGAGTATTATTCAGTAGTCTATATACTACATACAAATACTATTAGGCATTTAGGTTGGTGCTGTGTGTTGCCTATTTTGAATAATACTTCTGTGAACATAGTAGTACATAAGCCTTTTCATAGCAGTATTTTAATATCCATCGGATATTAATTAATTAATTAATTAATTACTTGTTAGTGGTATTGCTGGATCATCTGCTATTTTCAGTTTTTTGTTTGTTCATTTGTTTAGGAATCTCCAAATCATTTACCATAGAGACTGTACCAAATTATATTCCCACCAACAGTGGATGAGTGTTCCTTATTGTTTGTAGTTCACCAAT
This sequence comes from Galemys pyrenaicus, assembly GCA_019455555.1. Lineage (NCBI taxonomy): Eukaryota > Metazoa > Chordata > Mammalia > Eulipotyphla > Talpidae > Galemys > Galemys pyrenaicus. The sequence continues at coordinate 1,518,933 of JAGFMF010011502.1, forward strand.
ACTTGTCTCTGGCCTTTTTGATACAGATCATTCTTAGAGGAATGAAGTGATATCTCATTGTGGTTTTGATTTACATTTTGCTTATATAGGCATTGAGCATTTTTCATGTTTCTATATCCCAGCTATATGTCTTCTTTTCTATTTATTGAGGTCTGAAATAGAGAATGCAAAAGTAGACGGCAACAGCCTATTTCCTCAATTGACAGTGTGTCTGTACAGACCCATTCCATCATATACATGCATCCATACTTCTCACATTGTGTATAAAAGTATATGTTATGAAATAAATACCATATAAAATGTAGGTTGTATTAAGAAGTATTTTTTATTTTGTTTTTGTTTTTAAGAAGCTTGCTTTTTAAAAAAGAGGAGAGATTTCTGAAAGTACTTTAACAATAATGTGTTATGAAAGTTCTAAGAAAATCTGTTATTCCAAATGGGAGGAAGAAGCCCAATGTCAGGATGAAACAGGTTTATCTTTCATGTATGATCTTCTTTTTATTTTCCTTTTCTGGTCAGAGAGAGGAAAAGTCTGAAGACAGACACTGTCAGACTTCTTCCTTCTGTTTGTTTTCACTGTTGTTCCAGGGTCTTATGGTGTCCTAGACAAGATAGTTAAGAATTATAGGACAATGATGCCTAGTGGGAAAAGTTGGAGATGTTAGGGGTTTGCAGCAAAGGACAAATCAAGTCCAGAGACAGCACTGTTCCTAACCTCATAGAACAAATCTGTTTGAGGTCAGGTATTGTTGAAGCTATTCCCAGCACAGTGACTTTTTAAGTGCTAGAATGACAGGCAGGGAGTCACAATTCTGGAGGAGGTAACATGTGGTGAAACAGCCTGAAGGTACATTGAAGGTTTATTTTAAAAACAGAATTGATATAAAGATGCATTTGTCAATGTTGATGTCTTTTTTTAGCTTTGACATTCTTAATCAAACAGGAAATTTCTTTTGAAATTTTAAAGATGTATGAATTATGTAACAGCATTCTAAAGAAACAGGAGTACTATAAGAGCTCTCTTAAGATTGACTATAGATTCTGTAAATAATTTTGGAAGTTTGAATTCTCTGGAATTATCAGTACAAAATACTGGAATGATTTGCATAATATATAAAAGAATGTCATTTTGTGGAAGAAATCATAAACTACATCTTTAGAAGCCCTCATTGCATTAGCTTGTCTAAAGTGAATGCGACCATTCCACTTTTACCATTTACCAACCATTTTACCATTACCAACCATTTATCATTTTTTCTCATCAACTAATTCACTGCAGAGCTGGAAAGCACAATTCACAGAGAGTGATAAATCCACATTCCTCAGAGGATATAACATCAACATTATTCATTTATTCATTCAATGTAATTATTCCATTTTTATCAACTATATAATGTATGTTAGGCAAACAGATAAAGTGATAAGTTTAATACACTGCAATAAATGTCATACTATCAATAAGTGTCATATTATAGTTTCCTACAGATTTATATTATCATCCTATCCCCACGACAATTGTATAGCACACTGAGTTTATTTTTTTGTGATTTTTAAAGATGGCTTTGATTAAACACCACCATTCACTTCAAGGAAATATGATAAAGATGAAAAACATCATACTTAAACATTCCATCAGTTTTAGGAAACATCACAGTAATAAATTGTTTACTATGTTATTGAATAATTGGGAAAGATGTTATGGAAGGTATAAGCATAATGGAATCTTTCAGGAAACGGCATCATTTTTCAACCACTTAGAATAAAATATGTGGAGATAAATACTTCAATTATGTCCATTTACACTTGAATATTCAGCAAGATGCTGGATAAAATATTGTGAATGCAATCCTTATGTAGATATAGTAAATTAATGAGTGTTCATCAACAACACTATTTATGTGGTTTAAAAAAAAACTGCTTCATATTGAGAATGATTGTTTTATGACTTTGTAATATGTCCCTGGAAGTAACCATGGCATTTGACAGCTTATTAAAGGCAAGCAGAATAGAATATACAAATGCAGCCTTGAAACCATAACCATTTGTGTTATGCAGGAACATTATTTCTTTTAACTCCATACGGTGTAAATTATATATATTTGAAGATTTCACATAAATCTGACTGTTTAAAGTATTGATGGTAAATTGTCATTTGTCTGCTCTTACATGTACTTGATGATTTGTTGTAAAAAAATAATGCTGATTTCCAATATTTTTTGATGAATAAGTATAATAAGCAATCAGCTAAATTCATATAGACCTACATATAACAGTTTTAATGGCCCCCACTTTAGAAAATCCAAATGAGAGTACATGTGAATGGATCCAGGGGATCTTTATTCATACCATTTGACATGTGTGCAATGATAATACAAATGGCCCAGTTGAAATTATCTGCCTAACATATAGTCTTAGCTATCTTGACATTAGTACTTATAGCATTCAAGGCAGATGGTGCCTTTGGGTTCTGAAAGATGAATGACAGAAATGAATACATAATTAGGAAAAAAGCCTCTAGAAAAGGCCGGTTAACAAAATCAAGAGAAGTAAAGGGGAAAACAAGCACTTCTAATCTCAGATAAATGCCAGCGGAAAGATATGAAGTATTAAAAAATAAAGTGGCCCATGGAAAAGGCTTCATAGCAATGTATTCAATGTGTTGTTGTGACTAGGCCAAACTTTTGGACATCTTAATAAAGCAGGTGGCATTTGAATGTTATCAAATAAATACCACTAGTTTATTTTAAATTAACTAATCTTCCCAGTTATCACTTGGAATTTCCACTTAAGTGACATGTCTTGAATTAATTTATCATCTCCTTGAGTCCATTTAGGTCCACAGAGATTTAGGAATCAAAAAGAGATTCCATGTGTAAGATTTTTTTGGAGAAGGCTGCATATCAATGAAACCATCTCAGTAAGAGTAGACCGGGGAACTGTAGGCCCCAGTGCAGATATAACACCTATAAAAGACAGAGAGAAAGGAAGACACAGAGAGAAGGGAAGACACTGTGCTTGTTTTCAATTTGATTCCATATTCAGGAGCGTGTCTGTACTTGTTCTTATCTCTGCATTGCCAAAATCTCAGGGAAAACCCGGTATCCCAGAATGAGCAACAGAGACTCATCCCAGAACGGAAATGCTGTGAGAGATGAAGTGCTCTGAGCACATAACTTTAATCAGGGGGAAATAATAAGTTTCCACAAAATTAGAAGACAGGAAATGATACTTATAGGGTATAAGGAAGGGGTATCCTTAAAGAGAAGTGCTTGTGGCAGGAAAAAATTAAAGGAGTGTGAGATATGAAAGGTGGGGTGAGGGAGGACCCATGTGGGGGGTTTGGGTATCTTTGTGTGTGTGTTCATTTGTGTGTGAATGTGCATGTGTGTATACATGTAAAACTCACTAGGTAGCTATCTGCTGGAGCCAAGAAAAGGGATAGCCGCACATGATATAGAGCTATAGATATAGTTGTCAAGGCACTCTGGATTCTTTTCTGAAGCTAGTCCTGGGCAGAGACCAAAGATCAAATTGGGACATTGGCTGATGCATGTATTCCACAGTACCATCACTGGCAGATAAACATTCCCAGATGGTGAATCTGTTAATCAAATATAATAATCTACACATAAATTGTCTTAATGTATAGGACCATATGCAGAAGAAAACACTATCAGTTCTCACTCCAAAAGAAAAAGAATCATGCAATTTCAAATACAAACAAAAAATGAAATTTCAAATGGAAACATTAAATAAAAATTAAAATAGGAAAAGCAGTAATGCTCATAGATGTACTCTTTGAAATATTTCACATATACACACAAGAACTAGACATTTATTTGTTTACTTTAGTATTCTTATGCACTCTTGACATTATGTGAGAATGTTGCCCAGTATCTTAAAGTTACCATGTAAAATGTGGTGAGTCTAAATTGGGTGACTAAACAAAATAGATCTCTCATTCACAGACTAGATAAATTAGAATTGGTTAATTTAAGTAGGGAAATTTTGTTGTTCATATAATAGCAATATAAAGTGCAAAATAATTTACAAGAGAACTGATTTTTCCTCAACTTTTAAAAGAACATATAAAACAAGGTAGGGAGTTCTCAGCTTTGTAGGTAACTGAGAGTAATATTAGGCCAGCTTAATTTGCAGTAATAAATAAAACTCAGAATCACAATGAATAATATAGTAAAGGTTTATTTCTCATTCAAACCATAACCTGATATGGGTCAGAGACAGTGCCCTCTATCCATGAAAACTTATTTTCTGCAAACCTATCATCTCAAAGTGTTTTGGTTCCAGCTGTATGAATCTAAAATGGTGCAAGATAATTTGCATCCATTTTAAGTGATCTTATTCTGAATTTAACACACATGCTCTGCTCAGATTCTACTGGCCCATGGCCTAAATCTAAATCTAAAAATTATCTGGGAAATATAAAAAGATTGAAATATTGGGAATATTTCTCCTGCTACTGAAATCAGCAATCTAGTAAATATTAAGAATAATAATTCCTGAGTATAATGCAATTAGTTATGATATGTTCATAACTTAATTATTTTTCTTATGTTTTCTCAATACTGTTTTTTCTACCACTATTTCTTACTAGGTGACATTGGATTGAGTAACTATTTTAGTCATATGCATGTGTGTTTCTCTGTATATATGTGAATTATATGTCGCACATGCATTATATACATACATGCATACATTCACATCTATGCAATGTTTCTATATTTATATGTACATAATGAAGCCATAAGACATAGCTATAAAGTAGACATATGAATATAGAATAAAAAGTAGAAGATATACCTTTCAATTTGACTTACTTAATTGATTACTAAAACTTGTCTTTTATAGAAATAAAATTCTAGTTTTGGTTTTAAATTTACAAATGTCCAACTTGTTGAGGCAATCACTTAAGATAAGTGATAATAAATGCCTGTGACTAAGTTTTAGAAAACATGTTTGTTTATTATTTTTATCTTTTAATATTATATGCATAATGCATAGTTTAATAGTTAACATTTATTTCACAAAACTTATAATTTGATATTTTACATTAAGATATTTTAGTAAAATATACAGTTCATAATTATATGACCTATTTTATTCTGCAATGAAATATTTGTTAACAGTAATATTTGTATATTTGTATTACTTAAATTAATCCTTATCATTTGCTGATAATTACCAGTGGTTTTACTCAAATATTTTCAGACAAGATTTTTCATCTGCTATTTACTTATGCACCTTTAAATGCTTTAAATGTTAATAAAAATATACAATGTGGTAAATTAAAATTCTGAATGTATAAGATATTTTACATATTAAAAGAATTTTAAAAATATTTTACATTAAAATAAGTTTGAAATGTGTGGATATTGAATATGTTTTCTGTATGACTATGCCATACATTCTGCATTTTTAAAAGGCTAGTTTCATAATTTGTATTTATCAAATATAATTCATTTTGACAATGAAATTTTCTTAAAAAATTTAATCGCATGACTATAAGAACTTCCAATTAATAAATCACTACGGAGTGTTTCACATGAGATTTTTGTGTTACAAAGCAAATGTTTATTACCTTTCTTGAATATTAATGTCTTCCAGTAGATGAAATTCAGGAAGAGCTAAAACAATCATTTTATACTTCCAGTTGTTCATTTTTCCCCTATGATTACCAAAGAATAGAGGAACAGACTGTATATTTGGCAATGTCAGAACCTCCTTAGATGTTCTGTGTTTATTCAGATAATCACATAGCAGCAAGAGAATACATAGTGCATTGAAATGCTATTAGCTATGTCTTTTTATGTTATTAACATGAGTGCTATTTTCTATTAAAGGCAGAATAATCATATACTTCCAGCAGAGCAAAAAAAAAAAAAAATTTTTTTTTATCTATTTGAATTTGTCTCTTCCTTACCCAGCAAGGATTTTATCAAGCTAAAGTTCTATAAATGATTATCATGCCAAGAGGCATTGTTGAGACTTTAAAATTGTAGAAAAGCTTTTGGATAGATTTCATGCCTTCATAAGTCTGTCTGTGGGATGCCTGATTTCTATCAAGCAACTGTATATTAGAATAAAAGGTGTCAAACACATGTACATCATGAAATATACATCTTTTGAATGGACAAAGACAGAAAAAGGTGTGTAAAAGAGAAACTCATCAGCAAATGTATAAAAATAATTCAGAGAGAGAGATTTAGTGATTTCTAAAGTTCCCTATTTTGCTGTCATTTAATTCATAGGTTTTAAAATGCCTGCTACTCTGAATAGCATGATGAAACCTCATACACTCCCACTGGGTCTCACCTGGGATGTGACTCATCCCTTCATCCAATGTAACCACAATCATGTGCTGCCCACATGTTAGTCACTGGCTTCTTACTTATTAGTTGGACTATCATGACATCACAATATTCAACCTTTACTCAATAACTCACTAATTTAATTAATAACTGCATCAAAATACAGCAGTGGGGATGCTGATAATTCCTATTCTTCTCATGAATTGTCAATAATTACCTAACATGTGTCCCAATGCTTATGTCACTTACCTCATCACATCATCTCCAATCATTACAAGGAAGAGTTGAGTAGAGTAACATAAGAAATTTTAAAAAGATGACATTCACAATACCTTTATTATAGCGTATTGCTCCAGTAATTCTATTATTAGCTGTTGTTGCTAATCTTTTACTGTGCCTAATTTATAAATGAAACACAGTGTAGACAGGGTTCTATTCTGTCCACTTTTTTGCTACGTCTCCTGTGCATCTTGGAATATATTCCCATAGATAATTGGGGACTACAGTCTTTCTGTAGTTCTGTCAACTGCTCTGGAAATTTTTAACACATTTTTATTCATTTAATATGTTTAATTAATAAGAGGTTATGTAGAACTTTAATTTATTTTTTACCTTTCTGGTGGTTTCCACCAAATCATATATGCCCATACCCTATATGTCTCTGTGCCCCATCCTCTCCACCCTTGACACTATTCCCTCTAGGAATCACTATCTTATTTTTGCTGGTTTTTCAAAAAAATTTCATTTATTTATTTCTTCATTTATTTATTTATTTACTTTTAACAGTGGCAGCTTTATTTTTAAAGATTTATTTATTCATACAAGAGTTGGGGTACAGGCCAGAAGTGTAGGGGGTGAGAGTAGCCACCAGAGACAGAGTGGGGAGCAGAACAGGCAGATGGACTGAAATACACTGCTGAGGGAGCAGTGGGCGGGGCAGGAGAGGTCTGCTGCGCCATGTGGGTCACCTCTCTGGCTGGCAGCAGGGATTGAACTTGTGCTACTGTGGCTGTGTTTTGCTTCATAGTGTGTTTCTTCACCCACTGTGCCACCAGGGGAGGGCCATATTTTTATTTATTTATCCACACAAGAACTGGGTGGGGTCTAGGCCAGAGGTGTAGCGTGTGAGAGGATTCACCAGAGACAGAGTAGGGAACAGAAAAGGCAGATCTACTGAAATACACTGCTGAAAGTGTTACAGGGAAGGGACAGAGGACCCCAGGGCCCCTAAACCTGGCCACTCTAAATAGGTTCTACCATTCACTGCAGTAAGACAAAACATATAAGACCTTTAATGAAAAGGAACTTTAGTAAAATTAGTGTGCAATGCAGAAAAGACAAAGAATGCAGATTCCAAATCAAGCACCCAAAGTTACCCATCCCCTATGGGTAAAAGTCCAGCCAAACAGGGTTGACCCAAATCAAGACCTCTATAGTCCCTATAGTCAGTAAAATGCCAATCAAAACCTCAATGAGGTACCACCTTACTATTGTGAGAAAAATAAACAACAATAATTTCATGTTGACAGAAAAATTGTGAAGATTGTATAGAGCTTTCATATATACCACACCAAGTTCAATGTATTTCTAATATCAAATGTACAATATATGTATATTTGCCACAATTAATGAAAAAGAGGGAAATCCAAGGATATGCAAGTAAAGTATAGTGTGTTCACATTTTACTGACACTTCTTTTGCTTTTAACCAATTTTTCTCTTCCAGGTTTCCATATAAGATCCAACATTAAATTAAATAATTTGTTTTCATAGGTTTCTCAAGATCAATGTGGCTTCTCAAAGTTTCTTTTGTTTCTGATGAATTTGAAAATTTTTAAGAACATTGGTCAGATTTTTTGTAGGATTGTCCCCCAATTTTGATATGTCCAATGTTTTTATCATTAGACTGGGATTTTGAATTTTTTTAAGGACAAAGACCAGAGGTTAAATGCTGTTTTCATTACAACATATCAAAGATTACACACTATCCACATAACTTCTTACTATTTATGTTGACATTGATTACCTGGCTGGGGTAACCTTTGTCAAATTTACCCATCATAAAGTCACTTTAATTTTCCTGTTCCATATATTACTAGCTATTGGAGGGTGTGACTATGTGTCCACAATTCAGAAGTGGGAAACGATAGTCCCTCTAGTGATAGAGAACTAAATTTCTGCATGAAATATTTGGGTTTTTTCCTCCCTTTATTATTTACTTAGTTTCTTTTTTATTTCAGCATGTATGCATACATATTTATTTAACACTTTGTGTTATAGTCCGGCATTTTCTCTCTCTCTCTCTCTCTCTCTCTCTCTCTCTCTCTCTGAAAATGTTAATTTTTCTCATTGAGAGCTCATTCACTTTGCTCCTGTATGCCTTGGACATAATTTACCATTTTTTTTTTAGCACTTCCTTACTTCTGACACTACAAGATGTTCAAAAATCATCCTAATTTCTATCCCAACCCTAAATTTAACCATTTCAAAATAACCCTGGGTCCTTTTATTGGAGAAGAGCATTAGAAACCAGTGTATGTACAGCAGTTATGCTTATCTAGGGGGTTTCACCCTTCTAGTTCCTCTCAGCTAAGAAAGTAAGAACATATATGTGTACTCTTGATTTTTGCTTATACATAGGCCCACATATAAATATTTTATGGGTCCAACATTACCTAATTAAGTGATATATGTATACATGCTGATATACCTATCCAGCTCTAAATTTGAACTTTGTATATCATTACAGTGTATGGCACAGGTTTTTAAAAAGGAAACAGAGGTAAGAAGGAGTATCATTCCCCTTATTTGTATATTATATCCCAATCCAGTAGTGAAAGACATGACTTCTGCTCTCTGATATCCATTTACCTAATACTATTCCAGTGCATAAGTATGGTGCTAATGCATATCCCAGTGGGAAACTCCAGTTACCAAACATAATGTTGTGATTCTTTTGCCCACCAATCACAGGGGCCTATAGTGTGAAAACAATCATATAGTCCTTTCACATATGCAAAGGTAAAATGTAATGGGATGTGGGTCAGGAAAATAAGGAATGAAAAAGATGAGTAACTTTTTAACTACCAAATGTTATTTGATGCTTATTAGCATGCATCTTTTGAAAACATGTTTATAAAAGTCAATGTTTGTAACTTAGTCGAATCAGCGAACAGGAGAAATGTGAGGAAGAACTTATAATATATTTTATTTAAAGGCTTTTTGTAAAGTTATAGTTAATGAGTACTATACTGCTTATAATGAATACATAATAATAATCATTCATTTATATAGCAGTATACCATGCATTCTTTAAAATACAGATATCTTCTATTCTGCCCTAATGAAAGAAATTTTTTAAAAATAATGTATATTAAAATTTTCATACAAGATTTTGAATATCAACACAGATTAGAATTGAAAAACTTAAATAATCAAAAATAAACCATGCTTGATACAGCTTTTGAATTGTTTTCTTGGTATCAATACACTGTGCATATACGTAATAGTTACAGAATTAAGTCTCCATTACACAAATGAGGCTATTAATTTGAATTTATTTTATGAGCTATATCAACCCTTGACTTCAGAAATATAATAATATAGTTAATTACATAAGAGGTCAGATTATAGATGCTCCAAACTGAACATTGAATGGTACAAGATGAGTGCTTAGAGAGATGTCTTATTTTTAAGGTACTTGAGAATCAAAAGTGCAAATTAATAAGAACACTGTCTCCTACACTTTAATGAAAACACTTATATGAAGAAAGAATTTGTAACAGAAAAAAAAACTTAGAAAAAAACATAACATTACTGAATTATCTCACTACTTAAAAATCAATGTGAAATTAGGTGAGAATCAATATGAAAGATTTGGTTGACATTACTTCAAGGTAGTGAGGTAGATTCACAAAGCTGTGACAATTTAGGAAGGATGGAAAGTGTTTCAAGAACAAGTTGAAATTCAAGAGCAGATGAATATCTACCCAGTTGATGCACTTTAAGCATCATAAATAGTTGAGTGATCTTATTGTTAGATTTATCTGAATGAAGGTCAGAAATTTTTAATGCTGGAAATCTAACAACTCTGGCATTCACTCAACAATGGTTAAAAGGTCTCCATATCATAATGACCAAAATACTCTCTAAACATGAGTACAAGAACAGGCACAGACCTTGCTTAGGAAGTAGCATGCTTATCTAAAAGGCAATGATGGAGAGAACCAACAGTGCCTAGAAACAAGCACTAGGTGTCTAGAACAGAGAGCTCTTGAGAGAAGGCATAGAATGAAATTTGTTCCCCTCCTCAGTGTTCATAATGACACAATGCCATCTTCCACATCCTTCAATACTGTCAAATTAATACTTTAATACTGTCAAATCAATCCTGACAGAAAAAGGAAGAATGAAGGTATCAAACTCCCAGACTTATACTATGCTACAAAGTTATATTAGTCAAACCATTTGGTTTAGGAATAAAAAAAGTTAAACACAATATTTTATAATAAGTATTGAAGTCAAAGACTAGTAAGAAATACATTAATTGAACCCAAAGAAATTAAGTGATACAGATCATGAATAACATCAAGGGAAATGGTGTTAAAGAGAAACAAAATATTGGAATAAAAAGTCAATATAAGACCTGAAACCATAAAATATCTAGAATAAAAAGTAGGCAAAACCCTACATGATACACACATCAATGACATCTTTAGAGATACAATACCTAAAGCAAAGATAGTGAAGGGAAAAATAAACAGCTGGGACTACATCAAACTTAAAAGCTTCTGTACAGCAAAAGATACGCTAACCAAAACAAAGCGACAACCCACCCACTGGGAGAAAATCTTTGCACACAAAATTACTGACAAGGGACTTATCACACAGATCCATAAAGAACTAACCAGACTAAACCTATACAAAGTGAACAACCCAGTTAAAAAATGGGCAAAAGAGCTAAAAAGGCAATTCTCCAAAGAGGACATGCAAATGGCCAACAGGCATATGAAAAAATGCCCAACTTCTCTTGTCATCAGA